>JAPQRP010000010.1:18805414-18836884 GCA_037367295.1 Apogon hyalosoma | reverse complement strand
CTCTGGAACTATTTGTCTGATTGACTTCAAATCAAGTGCAAATGAAAGGTCATGACCTGGGGATGCCTCACTTCATGGCATCATTAAGGACTGGGGACATTTGGGGATATATCCCTAGCCGTCACTTCTGACGGCGTAAGCCTAGTTTATTAAAAGAAGACATATTTGTCCTGTTCTCATGAACAGGAGAGTGGGTGTGCACTACCACTCTGAGTAAGTATTTACACTGTGTTCATCTGTCTTTGTAGCGCGTCATGGCTAAGACCGGAGCAGATTCAGTCAGTCTGCTCGACTTGTGCCGGAACAACAACCGGAAGCAGGCAGCCGCCAAGTTTTACAGTTTTCTGGTCCTCAAGAAGCAACAAGCCATCGAGGTTACCCAATCTGAACCCTACAGCGACATCATCGCCACCGCTGGACCAAGATTTCATCTTATTTAGACATTGGAAGAACAGACACACTCTGCTTGCAACAGACATAATTTTTTAATTACTCAACTTTTTGGCCTTTTCATTTTGTTTTTTCTGTCAGCCCTCTTTTTCTGGGGAAGGGGTGGGACTAGTAGGGTCTGGGTTGGAAACTTTAAAAATGATTTTACTGTACTACAGGTGGAATCATGCAGTATTCATGTGGTTCAAATGGAGTGAGGAAGAATGTTTTAACAATTATATTTATAAAGCAACTTTTTCAGTCACCAATTTGTAAGCTTTGCTTCATTTGTTTCCTTTTATTTTGTAAGTTAAATTTCAGTTGTCTACTCATTCCATACATTTTGTACCATTGTCCCACTTAAAGATAAAATGCAGATTTTACATGAAGAGCCCTTGTATTTCCACATGGAATCTTGTAATGACACTGTACATGTAATGAAAAGGTACTGGTTTATCGTTGAAGTGTAACCTTTCCCACCTCCTCCTTGTTGCACTTGTACTTTCATGACAAGCAAAAAAGTTGATCTGTCTAAAAAACATTGGTAAATCTTACCTGGCGTTAAATGTCATGTTCAGATGTATAATTCAGGCAGTTTATCAATAAGTCTCATGTCATATTTTTTGTACCTTTTGTGTTCATGCTTATTCACCTTTTTGCATTATGTAACTAGGTAATGTACTTGTTACAGTTAAGTTCAGTATCTCACCTTTTTAGTCTTTGGGTAACTTCTAGTTGTGATACATCTGTAAAGATTTGAAATAAAGTGTTTTAAGTACTTGGTAACTTTTTTTTTTGCATTCTTACAACAAACTTTTTCCTGGTCTTTGAAGAGTGTTTTCCATTTAAGAATGACAAAAAGTGGTATTTATGGCTATTATGGAGTTCTATATCACGTATATTGAACTATATTGGTTTAAGTAATAATCCTATGCAGTTATAAATAATCTACCACTTCCTGTCTGGTATAAGTAGATAATTTCCTTTCACAGTACCAAAGTTTGATACATGACCATAATCTGCAGCAAAATATCAGCAAAATAAATGCAAATCTGCAGAATGGACCATAAGCATGTACAATTTTGGCTTGAGAGTCTGGGTTTGACCAGTTCTATATGTAAAGTGTCATGAGATAACCTTTGTTACGATTTGGCGCTATATAAATACAATTTGACAATAGATTGTAACAACTGGGGAAGCTGCCTTTGACTATATCGTTGAACCATAATGACAGTCATGAATGTGAGTCACAGCCATCAGGGTTTACTTGTCTGCATATTTGAGGGAAAAATGTATGTTGTTTTTAAGATAATAGAAGGTTATGTACCCAATAAGAATATCTGATACTGCAAAAGAGTCTCAAAACAATATTCCAAGAAAATAAAATCAAAAGGTCTTGTTGATTTTTTTTTTTTTTCAAGAATCAAATGTAGTTCAATAATTGATTTTGTAAATCTATATATACAATATTTGAGGAGACAGATTTTATTTTACTTTAGATTAAATTAGACTAGATTACAATAGACAGACAAAACCGGCCCTGTAACTAACATTATGCCTAAATTAGAGGGGAACCTTTACATTGTGAGCCCTTGTTTCTTAACGAACAATAATTCGTGCACGCCGTTACCGGAAATGTCCGTCCCTGTTCGTACCCTACCCTTTTTCCGCGTGTACTAGCACTCAGATGGCTTCTCGCAAAGAGTCGGGTTCAACATCAAGCGCCGGTATGACTTCCACGGGTGGCACCTTGGACTCTCCAGTCAAACAGATCCAAATTGAAGGATTGGTAAGTGTTATTACACTGTAGTAATGATGAATGTGGACTTTTAGTGGCAGATAAAAAGAGTAGTAGTCTACAAATGTCAGCTGCTGTGTAGATGCTAGCTTAAGTCTGAGCATCATCATGGCGGACAGATGACGTTAAAGTGCCGCTTAGTGTGATTTTAGTTTAGTTTTTCCGCTGTAATGTGAACTTAGTCGATATTAGAATGAAATGCCTATTTAGATTTATTTAGGCGCCTTACTGTCAACTATCACGAAATATCTATTGTTTACGGTCTGTCGTCTAGCTAGCAGGCTAACAAAATGCTATACTTGTACGGTAAGTTGGCTTGTATTTCACTTTCAGATGTGTAGGCGATACGGTCAGTACTGAAAACCAAGCGTTCCCCTAGGGTATAGATTAAAGGAAGGGTGAGTCGTCATATTTAACCTTTATTTCTAATTGTAAGACGTAATAGGCGGCACAAACTTGGACTATGAAGTACCGGAGGATATCGCTAGTGCTGCTTTTCTCGCATCCCATTCAATTATATCACATCGTTTCCCTCTAAATACCATAAAGGAGGTAGAGTATTTAAAAGCCCTACATTCCTAACCATCATCATGTATTAAACTTCACAATGCTCATTTATTCCGTACTGTGTAGTAACCTGATAAAGTAAAGAGATATAAAAATGTGCCCTGAAATGACACACTTAACATCTGGTTTTACCAGTATGCAGTCTTTGGATTATAGTTATGATGCATTGAGTTTGTTGACAGAGGTTGCTCCTAAATGTTCACTTGTTATTTTATGTGTACTCTGGAGAAAATATGTAATGCAATGAGGGCTGTACAAGTTAATCTAAAAATAGAATAGTAGAAGTTTAACTGTCTTATAAAAACTTAATGAAGGATGCATTCTTTAGTAACTGTGTAAAACATATTCACCAATTTCTTGAGTATTGTAACACCAGATGTATAAAATTGCTTCAAAATCTGTGCTTCCACTTTGATTCAGAATATTAGAGTAGCCCACCTAGACATTCTTTTGGGATTTATTTTTGAGACATAAGTTTTTCAAAGTTAACTTTATCATTATAGGGCTTTTTTTCACAGGGCAAGACTTCTTATCTAGTAGTTGTCTCGCAAATAATCATTGACACAATCCACCAAGAGGGAAAGTCACAGAAGATTAGTGCGTAGCGGGGTTTGCGCTTCGCGGAATGTTGTCAGAATGTGTTTTTGGAAAGTTAATTGCAGCAACATGGTGTCAGAAAGAAGCACGGTTAATAAAAAGGTCCACTGCGGCTGCGAGGAAATCTAAAGCAAGAATCTGAGTTTTGCTCAGTGTTGCTCAGGTGAGGGTGAGTTTATCTTCACATTCAGAAACTGAGGTTATCGGGTTTAGAGAAGGAGTGGGGAGTAAGATTGATTCACTATTCTCTGTCCTTTCATATGCGATTAATCCTGAATCAAGTTTTTGACCTCTTGGGGACAACACCTTAATGCCTAGACCAATCCCCTACAGCTGGAATACACAACTTCTCATCACCTGTTTTACTGTTTTGTGTCGCCTAACCTTTTACTTCTTGTTTTTGTTATTGTAAACTGTACTCTATTTGCATCACACGTCTTGATTGCCACCTCTATGGAGACAATAACCCCTTTTACACAGCACTTCTGTTAAGGGAATATATTGCCTTTGTTTTGGAATGACATCTTTGTAAACAAAATGATAGAATCATTTGGTCCCACCTTTATCGCGGCTTTGTAACACCTCTGGAGGTAGTAACAGAGCCGTGATAAAGGTGGAATCATGATTCTGGAATGCTATGTAAAAGGAACATCTCTCATTCCACAATCAAGGTGTGACGTTTTGATGACGGTGACCCTCGTGTCTGAAATATAGCGGGCACATATGGAGGCACTGGCATGGATTCCACGGCAGCCACCTGGATGTGCCAGGAATGCTGTGGATGTTGTGGCTTTGTGCCAGGGATGCTGCCGCAGCTACATGCCAGGGGTGTGGCAGGTGTGTGCCAGGGATGCTGCGGTTACATACCGTTTTCACCTGTGGCACAAAGCTGCGGGACCGGCACCCAGGGCGGCTGCCACAGAATCCATGCCAGTGTCTCCATATGCACACTATACATTGTGCTGCGTCACCACCCCTTTGATTTCAGAACGCAGGTCCGCTGTGTAAAAGTCCAGCCTGTTTCACCTCTGTTATTCCTTAGACTTGGCTGTGGAAATCGGTCAGTGGTGGGAAAAAAAGGTGGGATCACCATCTCACCTTTTTTCTAGGATCTCTGTGTAAAAGTGGCTATTCAGTACTTGCATCAATGTGTCCTCATTCATTCAGTTACACGTAAACAGCTCTAAGCATGTTCACACCTGTGGTCTCCACATGGGTCTCGCGTTCCCTATGTGCATATAAAAAATTGACCCATAGACTAAAACTTATGGCAAGCTTTCATATCAAGTTTAAAAGGCTGGGTCACTAACGCTTATTGTCACATTTAATCCACTGTACAGCACTAAGATTTTAACAGTTTTGAAGGTGGAATTTTTTCTTGCCTCACCACACCAGATGACGCATACACCTTAAATGTCAGTGTAACACATTTGACCATTCCATTTGTTTTGTAGGCTCTCTTTCACGCGACACAGATTTCCAGGTGGTTAAGGTTCAGCGTGAAATTCACAGTACTATTGTTGAGGGTCCTACAAGCACATTTATGGATTTTTATGTTTCCAGCCAGTACATCTCAGCAATAACCTTCTATGACTTTCCCTTTTGGTTGAGTGAGTCAGTAATTGTTTTCTGGACAGCTGTTAGAACAGAGTGTTGGCCATAAATGTTTCAAAAAATTTACCTCAAATAACTTACTGGTTTGAAGGAGAAGTAATAGCCTACTTGTGCAACATTTTGAGACATGGTAATTCAGAAATTTGTTTGCTGTTCAACATCCTAGAAATTAGTGAATATCTTTACTGAATAAACTAAAGCAGGTGTGCTGTATTGACTGTTAAGGCAATTAATCTGTTTTCAATTTGTAGCTTTTCCACATTATTCTAACTTTCTGAAATACATTTGCATTGTTTTGCCATTTACCTTTAATTAATTAGAGCAAATCAGTATGTGAGAAACGATGCATTCCCCCACATTGTTTGTTTTCTGCCCCTGCAAAGTATCCTAGCTCGACTTGATTTTTTTTGTAGAAACACTCAATTATGTTTTTGTCCATTTTCTAGGGTCTTCAGTCATGAGTGCATGATAAAAGCGATGCCAGATTTTTGCCTTTCATTGTGTCTGTCTGTTTGGCCGTGTCTGCCATTATAGAAGTACTATCATCTGGAAGGTTATCCTTTTGGCTTTTTACTCCATTCATGTATAAAATAAACTATTGATCTTTTCAAAATGCAGCACATTTAACATTTTAACTTAATCAAGGCTACATACTGTATTTTTTTTTCTGTAGTACCTCTGTATAAACAGCAGAGGACAAACTTGCATCACAGCCCTATACTTAGATTTTCCCTCCTGCCCTAAGCTGCACTGGACACAAAGCAGCTCATTTGCCTGGTGTGCCTGAACACAGTAGCAGGACTTTAACTTGCCAGCTGCTGCCTTCCTTTTATCTTGCTCATTAAAGCTGCCCTAGAGTCATGGGCCCTAATTTCAAATCTAAATATTTCACCTCAATCTGTATTATTTAGTCCTCTAACAAAGCTTCCTTAATTCATTTTCAACTCCATATCAACCAAAACATTTTAATCACAGTAGTTAAAGAAGATATGTGCAAACCGTTTAGTCACGTAACCTCATTTGATTCAGGCCACTGAAGGAAAAGGGTGTCTATTTCAGGTATAAAGCACGGTTCACCTGAATGAGTTGATATGCAGCCATTGCCATTGTATTGCGTCATGACCTGTCTGTCAGAGGTTTAGCTGGAGGGTTGCCCACAGACAGCATCACCACTGCTGTGTAGTTGAATTGGATTGTTTCCTTGCTTTGAAGAGGTTTCACTGGCGATGTTGCCACAGGAGCGGAGTGCCGCTCGGTGTATGGTTCTATTAAACACCAGCCGAGATCACACAAATGCTAGCATTGTTGAAGAAGATTTTATTCATTTATTCCGATGTACGCACGTCAGTCAGAGGCCTCGTTCACTTACAATAAATTCTAGGAACATCTGAGAACATTTTTGGCATTGTGATTTGAGACCTGTGGGGGATGAAAATGGGAGTAAATGTAGCAAATTTACCTCTTTAATTCTCACTTTTCACACATATCCTTTTGTGTTTGTTGAGTGAATATATGAATGAGTAAAATGCAGTGCTAGAACAGTACCTACTTGCCCTGAGGCTTTTCCACTCAGGTCTTAAAGCTGAGGCTCATTTTGAAGGTGTTCATACTGCATGATGGGATTCAGATCAGCAGCATCACACACACACAGACGCAAGACATCACTCACTACCTACAAGCTAACATATGTTCAAATCTGCCCCCTACAGTTACTAAATATATGACTCGTTTCATCATTTTGCACTTTTCGTGATATGTATGGAATATTTAATTATACTCGGCTAGGTTGTATGTGTGCTCTCTACAAGCTGTTCAACATGAAAATTATAATTACGCACTCAGTTGAAAATCAGCTAATGAAGAGCAAAGCAAGTAAAAGGCAGGAACTGAATCTTACCATGTTGTTAAAACTTCACATTCCCTCGTCAAAATAAAACCCCGCACTGTTTGTTCCATGGGTCAGTGTTATATTTGAGTCTCGGATTACTTCACTGTACCAGACCGGGAAGATTTGGCTCAAGAGAATTAACCATGTTTGAAGAACATCTCATCAGGCCAACATGCAAAAGCTGGCAGATGAAGTGTGAATCCGTAGTAGTCCTCATCCATGGCTTAACCTAGCAGATGCCTCATGCCAAGCAGAAGTGTCTTCTGCGTCAGTTACATTACAGCCAACGTCAAGCGGAGAGTTTGTGAACACATGATCGGCGGTGCAAAATAAATTTCACCGTCTGCCGTGCTCTATTTTCTTCGACGTTGAACCCTGTTGCGGCAAGAACATGAGCACCTATGTGTGAGCAAGAGAGAAGATTTATGATGAGAATTAAATGCAGCCAACGGGGGATTTGGACGGCAATTGATTTTGCACAATTCAATTTTAAGCTTGTTGATTTATAATATGCTGTCCACATATCAATCCCAGACCTCTCCACATAAGGCGAGCTCAGTGGGTTAGCTGTTTGTGGGCTGGATCGATAAAATTGCGTGTGCGTGTGAGAGAGAGAGTAGCTTAGAAAGACATAGTCCTGTGGAGAGTGATGTGCACATCCTGTAGCTGTATGCACTTGTAAGTTTGCACAGACTCTGACATTTACTCAGCCCCAGAAAACCAGTGGCAAAACGGATCTGGTGAAACCCCTGCCCATCCTACCGAACACCACTTTGGTCCCCTCCTCGTTAAAGCATGTCTGTAGATTCAGAGTTTTTTTTAAATCTCAGTTCAAATTAGGCTTGATTTATTTGACCTTCATGGAGTTGTTTTTGGCCAATTGTCCATCTCTCACCTCCTTCTTTTCCAGAAAGAGGCTATTTAAGTCTGTGATGAACAGATTGCCAAGACTCAGATAGCTGAAAGCATTGTGTATCTGCACTATCTGCTCTCACTGATGGAGGGAGACTAGAAAAGCTATTTGCTGGCAGGAAAAGAAGCCAAAGCTCAAAGGGGGGTAGGGGGACTTTGTGAAAGAGCTGCCCATCTTCAGGATTTCCACTGTGGCTCTTACCTCCCCTCCCTTTCCTCCTCAGCTGCCCTGCTGTGATTGGTTCTTCTCTTTGCTCTTCCCTGCTCTATTTTGTCATCATTTACTTCATCCTTCCTCAGGTTCTTTGTGTTGCATATTTTTCTTCTCTGTACTCTCACCCTGCTCTGCCACTTTCCCCATCAAGTCCTCACTCAAACATTTTCTCATTCCTTCTCCCTCTCTCAACATCCATCTCCCGACCCATTGTTCAGACCTTCTCCCCTCTAAGTCAGAGGAGCAGAGTCAGGCAGGCAGGGAATGAGATTTGTTTTTCTCCCCCACTCCACCCCATATCGTCTCCCCTCTCCCGCCCCTGGCCCTTTTTACTTGTTGCGTGACAGGTCCAGCAGTCTATTGAAATAAATCTCCCAGGACAGTTGCACGTGGGTGTGTATGTATGTGCGCGAGAGCCTGCGAGACCAGTAAGGGCTCCCTCATGGAGGTGACGGGTGCTTTGTTGTGAGCATGGCTCTAAGACCGCCACCCTGCTCTTGTGTGTATGTGTGTATTATTAATGCCTCTGGCTATGACCTGCCCACACTGTTATCAGCGTGATTTATGCTCTCCCCCTCCACGCTACGCTTTCAGCTTCTTGTCCTGTTCCTGTTCATTTAGGCGCTTTGCCTTATTCTTTACTAGTTGGCTTGGCTGTTGTCTTTCCCCTGGTGCGCTGGTCAGTGATGGGTGGGGGTGTAGGTGCATGTGAGTCTTTCCATGTGCTCGGTGAAAGCTTTTTTCTGTATCGCCTCTGTGCAGAAGTAAGCCATAGCGCCTTCCCCTCCACCATCCTTGTAGTCAGTGACGCAGCATTAGCGCTTAAACCAGCTCTTCAATCATGTGCAGGCTTGTCCTATTGGCCCATTTTTATCTGGCATTAAAAATTAAATACACACGATGCTGCATGGACACTCTGCGAGATGAGGCACACTGATGCAGGATGTAAGACTCCAAGTCTATATACACCCTCCTCTGCACTAGGGTACCATTTCCTCTCAGATTTCAGTCGAGTCACTTTTCTTCTTTTGATGTGTGCCACCCCTCTCTCCCCAGTTTAAATGACCAAGATGTGTCAAATACACTGACTGTTGTTCGCACTCCACATCAGTGATGTTCCACTGTTCGAGTCCGCAGGTGGTGCGTTCCACTCAACGTGCCACTCAGCCACAGCCAGTGATTGCCTGAGTAACTTGTCCCAGAATTTCATGGTAGCTTAACACAAGGGGTTTTAGCAAATTGATGGTTGGAAGAGCTTGTAAGTTACAAGAGCATGGTGACGAGTGAGGGGTGACAGTTTTTTATGCAATTTGTGTGGCAGAATTGTTGGAAGGACTAACACAGCTGCAAGCCATCAGGCTCCAAGTGAATATGAGCAGCGCTGCAGTTGTGACTTCTTAGTTTTGCTTTATTTTGTAACAGGGGAACTGATTTGTCACAGAATGGATGCGTTGAACTGGCTAAGCGTTGGCTTATAGAAGCTGCATGCAGGCAAAAAACAAGCACTTCATCGCTGGAAAATCTAATAGTTCCTAAAGTAGTGCAGCGGTAATTATATCAAGTCTGCACATCCAGTTCATCCTTGAAACCCATCGCATCAGAGCACATTCACTACACTGCTGCTCTGTAAGCTGCAGTGAGGATGTTCCCTGATGACACCGTGGCATCATGATATTGAGACTAAACTCCTTCACACCATTTCACAGTTAAAATGCATGTCCGTTACCACAGCTTGGGTTTGTTTTTGGGGGTCTGTGTAAGAAATATAAACCCTCCAGTGCACAAAGTAATGGGTCAGAGCAGTGAAACAGCTGGTTTTCACTTTACCTCGAAGATCTGAATTCTCTAGTGTGTTGTGACAACAATTAACCAAAGCCTGATGTGTTAAATATTAATGAGAGCAAACACAGTGTGATAATATACTTAACCCTCATGAGATATATTCACACATGGGTTATATTTATGGCAAGAAAATCGCACTTTTTGAAAACCGTTCTCCTTTGATTGTTTGATATGTGTTTCCCACAGAGTTCTGTTGTGTCTGTATTTGTGAAGGAAGTTATTTAATTTGGATCATCTTCTCTATTGAGGTTTTCATGATTTTAGAGCTTCAGTAACAGACAGTGCCCGTTACCATGGTAATTAACTTTCATTCTTGCCTGTTCTGTCCAATTCGTCTGCCTTGTCTCATGGATGTTTCCTGTCAGTGCCATCTACTTGCTCTGCAACATTGTCAATGTAATTTTTTTCTCTAAGAAAATGGATGTGTGGTGTTGGCAACCCTACTTAACAGAGTAGAATGAAAGCATAGGCCAGTTTCTGTCATCGTAACAACTACTCAGACTACTGCCTTCAACTTATTTGCCAAAGATCTGATATCAAATTTGCCTAAGACAATAACACTTAGGTTTTCATGAGATGAGCATTATTAGTGTTACCAAGTTTGCTAGGTGGTGCATCTTTGCAGAGCTGCTCAATTCACTGTAAACATCACTTATTAACTCATTAGTTGGCAAATAAATGTTTTTATCCTTTTGCTTGTTGTTCCTTGTAATATCAGCAGCACATTCCAAATTTGTCCCAGAATTAATTGACATCATTATACAGCAAAGAGTGAGGCTCACCGCAATATTTTGATTCCCTAGACTGTATTGCAATAAAATAGACTATGACAGGGCATCACGGTCTATATAATTAATGGGAAATTAAGTTAATGTGTTCAGAATAAAACATATTGTGTCCGAGGAAGCGAGACAGGAAGCGATAAAATGAAAAACACAAATGTAACTACAGTCGGCTTACGAAGAACATCTCAAGCAAACTAACCCCAGCACAAACTAATGACCACAAATCAACATGATGAGCTGAGATGCAATTGAATTGGATTACATAAATCAAAGGATGATTAAAAAAAGCAATAACAAGAAATGCTGTAACAGCCAGTGAATGCACAAACAATGGGCAAGATAAATAAATTAGCCCCGGTTGGGGAAAATGAAATCATTTTTCCAAAACAGTTATTGAAAGGAGGGTAAAGCCTCCACTCCTCCCTTTCTACCCCTGTTGTGTTGCAGCAGCTCAATATCTCAGCGATATTGCTCTTTTCTGTTTTTCGCAGGTGGTGTTGAAGATTATCAAGCATTACCAGGAAGAAGGCCAGGGCAGTGAGGTGGTTCAGGGCGTCCTGCTGGGCTTGGTCGTAGACGACCGGCTGGAGATCACCAACTGCTTCCCTTTCCCTCAACACACTGAGGATGACGCCGACTTCGATGAAGGTAAGAGAGAGCAGTGTTCTCTTTTTTGTTAAATTCTATCGATCCTCTCCTGCTGCTGGAAAAATGCACACAGCCCACACACTTTTAAGTTACATCATAACAGGGCCTGAAATGATTACCTAAAATCTCAGTAAAATTTGTGTTCATAGGATAGCCCTGTGTGGTCTCCTGAGTGGGTCGTTTTGGAGAGGATAATATTTGATTGCTTTGGATTATGGAAGCTTTGATCTCTAGTTGTTTTCAGCTGCTTTTTTTTTTTAAGCTAATTTTTAAGCTAACTCCTTTTTTTTAAGCACACTCTCTTATAATTTTCCTGAATCTCCTCACAATTTTAGACTTGGATTAACTGAAACATAATTTAGGTGGAAAATATTGTCTGTAGTCCAATATTTAATGCAGTATTTAATGCAAACAACATTTTTTTCACTTGTGTTTTGTGATCAACAACAGTTGCATTAGTCTTTGCATCACATAGTGAATTTCTGTAACAGATCAGCATTGCTTGCATTTGGAAACCCACCATTTTCATCTTAAGCAATGCCATTGATACAAACAAAACCTTCTGTACCCATTTCAGACTCAGGTCTCTGTATTTTCAGTGAATAGAGCGCCTTCAATTTTTAAAAAGGCTTTTATTGGGCTGCATGGTGGCTTAGTGGTTAGCACTTTCACCTCACAGCTAGAAGGTTCAGTACCTAGTCAGGTCGGAGCTTTACTGTGTTGAGTTTGCCTGTTCTCTCCACGCCACATGGTTTCTCTCCAGGTGTTCTGGTTTCCCTGCCGTTAAAACAGATACATGTAGGTTAATTCCCCTGCCAGTGCCCTTGACTGAAGATATGGAGCTGGTTCCTTGAACACCTTCAGTGGCAACTCACTGATCCCTAATATGCTACGTGCTAATGCTATATACTGTTTGTGAATTATAATGGGTGAGATGCAGAGGCAGAGTTTCCCTGCAGGGATAATAATGCAAGTTAACAAGTTAATTGTGAAACATATCAGAGGTTTGTGTTGTGGAAAACACATCCTGTGTCTTTGTCAAACACAGCAGATTCCACATATAATTTTTGGTAGTTTAACAGTTTGCTTGTGGAATTTTTAAGATTAAAACTCTAGCTTGTGTTTATTGAGGAAGTTTGTTAAAAGCAATAGCAAAGTTTAGATGAATGTGTGTTCATGCGGCTTTGAGACTGTAACATTGATTACAGATGAGTCTAGGATTTGCATCCCCTCTCAGATGCATTTTTAAGTGGTATTATTTGATTTAACCTGCCCACGCAAAGTGTGAAGAAATAATTGTAAAAGTTTGAGTAGTTTGAGAAATAGAGCACAATACAGCTCGGCTGTAGCTCAATACAAAGATGACTTTACCTTCAGTCATAGGATCAAAGTTTCACTGGAAGTAATGCAATGCTAACTTGTGTAAACATTCCCAGAGATGTGCATTTGAGGCATAGAAAAGGCTCGCTGTTTTTGTTATTTCAGAAATGCCAAAAGTGAAGTAGAATGTAGCAAATCATCGAGGAGTGGAGTGGAGGTACAGTCTAACAGGTCCCTGAATGTTGCCATGTTTGAACTGAGAGTGTGTGATGTCCCCAGACGTGTCTTCTGTTAAGGACAGTGCTGACTTTTAACTAAGCTAACTAGCAGCCCGGTGTCCTACACTGTCATCGTCAGGGTTGATGTGTGAGGGCAGCGGTGCGGAGATAGAACAGCGTCTGTGTTCAGGTTACAGGTGGGCTGAGTGAACGTGTGCTGGGTTTGATTTAGGTTTTATCCACACATGTATATGTTCGCTCTCCCCTCCTGCCTCCCGTCTGCTTCCTTATCAAAGGCTTCCGTGTCCTCTGACCTCAGCCCTTCCCCTATCAAGCCTTGTTACCCGCACCTTGTTAGCGCAACAAAATCCCCATACAAGCCAGGCTGAAGGATGGGAAGGTGAGCAGATGTGGGGATGGAAGGAAGGCAAGAAAATCCTTTTCTAACAGGCCTGCACTGCTAACAAGCAACTGTCAAAAATTCTGCTAGATGCACAAGCACCAATGGTGGCTAAAGATCGTTAGTGTCAGGAAGAAGCTCACTTTGTGTGTGTGTCTGTCTGTGTTGGTGTCATGGCTTGTTGTGTTGTTGGCTTTTGATGGGTTGAATTTTCCATCTGTCATTTCCTTTAAGTTAACAAGCGCTTCAGTGAGTAAAACCTTGCCATGAACCTCTTGGAAATTTCGGAAGTAACAGCAGAATTCTCATGAGCTGGGTCTTTGATCCACTTGCAGAAACGTGACAGACGTTATCTGACAGAATGGAAGTTGAATTCAAAATGGAAATGTGTTGGGTGTCACTCATGATGTGCGTGTACCAATGTTTGTTACGGTGATGAAAACATCGCAGTAGGAAGTAGACAACTGTGTCTATGGAAATGCTACGCTTACGATTTCCAGTAAAGCAATGCGAAGGATAGACAGTTATTTAGAAATACAAAGAAAGACCAAACGGAACATGAAAAATTGGTGTTGGCCTGTACATTTTTGTTTGCAGTGTTCTCATACTTCAGTTTTGTTTTGTACCCACGCACACTGCTGACCAGTCGGACCACTTTTCTCCCACTCTCTCTTTCAGCCTCTAGCAACTAATTGTTCCTGTTTCATCCGTGCACAATTTGGGGTGTGTTGCCTTGACCTGCTGCAGATGCCGCAGAAAACAAAGCCAGAGTTTTGTTGAAGTGTGAAATGGATTTTGAAACAATATGCGAGGCTTTAGACCGCAACCGTTTAGTCACATTTTGCAACTATTTTTGGAGACAGTGCTATTGGATTTTAGACCTGCGCAATTATTCAAATATTAATCATAATGTACAGTCCGTCTGTGCAGTTAATGTAATCACAAAAAGGCTGCAGTTTAGTTTAATAAAATATGTGAATGTGGCATCTATTCTCTTTTTCTAATTATCAATGGCTATAATAAAGAAATGATTAGTTAGTCTCTGTTTAGGCAGGTCACATGACTGCCCTGTGTGTAGACCAGGTGAAATGGATGACAAAAATATACATGGTATTATTTATTTATTTATTTATTTATTCATTTATTATTATTATTTTTTTTAATTTTGTCTTTTTTTTTTTTTTTTTTTTAGAGAAGCTTGAATTGATTAACTAAGGAGACTCATGATTACGTTTGTTAGTCTGTCATAAATTGTAATATTGTTCACAAAACTCCCAATGTGCCACACTGAATTTTATAACAAGGAGTCTTTCCTTGTTTTAATTCTCGGCTATCATGTGTAACACGGGGTGGAAGTGAGGACTGGTGTGTGTGAGAGAGAGAGAGAGAGAGACTGATTAGAGTAGAGGCTGCCATCATCATCATAACAATGTAGGAGGGAAACAATCCTTCATCTGATGTCATCTACCTGGGTCTCTTCTGTAAGTACTCTTACTCTTGCTGGGTCCCTAGGTGGTAATGAAACGAACTATCGATTCATTTTTCAAAAGAAAAGATCATTCACATCCTCCTGCACCATTACAGTGTCAAATTACCGATGAGGACAATTCAGGTGAGAAACCAGCAGGTGAGCGTGTGTTGAAGAAGGTGTAGAGCTTCTGATAACGACAGGAATGGCTCACACCGTTTATGTGACTGATATATTGCAGTAAATGGAACACCATTTGTATTATGTGCAGCTTCAGCCCCCCCCCCCACACACACACACACACGTCAGGCATGTTTGCAGTCTTGAACATAAAACAGTCATAAAGCATAAAGTAAGCTGGTATAAATGTACTGATGGAACTGCAGCAGAAATATCCTTAATGATATGGCTTTTAATGTTCATATGTGCGATTACTACTAATGTCACTTATTTCAGTCAAGATGTGTCACATTTGGTTGGTGTCCTGCACCCTCTATAGGCAGTAAAAATGCTACCCCTTCGTTTTTAGACAATACTGAAGCTCTATGGCAGGGGTGGCCGACCCTGGTCCTGGAGAGCCACTATCCTGCATGTTTTAGATGTATCCCTCTTCCAACACACCTGATTCAAATGATAAGCCTATCATCAAGCTCTGCAGAAGCCTGATAACAACATCAGGTGTGCTGGAAGAGGGAAACATCTAAAACATACAGGATAGTGGCTCTCCAGGACCAGGGTTGGCCACCCCTGCTCTGTGGCACAGACAAAATAAGCTAAATTGCCTAAAAAGTTTGTCTTTACTCCTGAAAGGTCATATAGAGGAGCATTAAAAATACTCATTTTAATTCTGTGGCCCCAGTCCTATGTCAGTTCGTAACATTTGTATTACAAATAACATTAAATATAAGTATTTTATGTTAAAGTTCAGAAGTCCAGCATCATAGCAACACTTAATATAATGGATTTCAGTGGCAATCAACAAAAGAATGTTGTGTGCACTTAAATAGTGGCTATTACAGCAGTCAGTGTCATCTGCTTGATTCTGTTTTCAACTATGTCATATGGAAGTGTCTGATAAATACATTTCAGAGGTACAGGAGCAGAGAAATTTCAGCCCAATTTTACAGCTGTGTAATTTTTCAGAAATCCGTTTCGGATCCATGTGTTCATTTCAATGTATCCGTTACCACTGTATTGATTTTCTGATTTATATCAGTTAATCTTTATACCGTGAGATGAGGCTGGAGATTTGGGTTTGGAGACATTCAACAGAGCAGCACGTTGTGTTTTCACATTTAATCAAGCACTCTGGACACGTTTAGCTTTCAAGGTCTGCATGTGTGTTTATTTCAGTCTTTTTGCTCTGTGTGTGTGTTTGTCTGAACCCGTGTGTGTGTGTGTGTGTGTGTGTGTGTGTGTGTGTGTGTACCTGAATCATTTTACCTGAGTCATTGCTTGCTAGAAGCTTCTGAGATCAGAATTACTCCTCCAATCTATCTCTAAAGGAAAGATTGCCAGAATTGGAAGATACGTGACAGTGTGTGTGTGTGTGTGTGTGTGTGTGTGTGTGCGCGCGCGCGCGCATGTGTGTCTGTCTGTGACAGTGAGTACGCCAGTCAGTGTGTGTGCTATGCTGCTTTTCATCAACAGGTGACAGTGTGGAGCTGCACTTGTAGGACAGTCAGTGGCAGCAAATATGACCAGGATGAGTGAGGAAAAAGAAAGAGAAAGAGAGTAATCGAGCGCACACAGCAGAATCGGCCTCAGAAAAAAACCTTGGCTGATCCCCAGCCCTCCTATCTCCCATGTCCTTGTGTTATTCTGTCCTTGTATCATTGACAAAATGTATGGAGAGAGATGTGTAGAAGTGCACACAGTTATTCTCCAGGCATTTTGTGCACCAGAGGAATGCAAGTGGCATGTTAATCATGTGCTTCGGCTCTCCTCTTTTGTCTGATATCAGCCATAATATAATGGAAAGGTATCATGGCACATAGATTATTGGAGCCAGCAGCAGTCAAGAAATTCACATAAAAGCCTTGCTAGGTAGTATTTCTGACCCTCCCCATCCCATGTGCACTATTTACTATTTTTACTGTTTCAGTACAGGTGTCATGTCTATCAGTAGCAAACTTACGTAAGAGGAACATCGTAGAATTTGGGAGATTTTTGAGCAATAGTTTCCAGTGACTGTCGAATAGTATTTTAGCTTGAAATGCCTATAATGAATTGGTGTTTTGTTGCAGAAAGGAGCGAGAACAGAACCACACAATTACAAACCACATAATCACCTTGGTTTCATGTTCGATGTAATGTAAACATGGCTACTTCACTTCGATTGTTTGAGATGTGTTGAAATACTCTTCAAAGTTACCAGATGTAACCCTAGCTCTATGAGTATACGCTTAAATGTATCATCGCTCTGCATCAAGCAAATATAAACAGATGCTGTGTTGAATATAATTAAAGTAAACTGTGGCCTGATATATGGGTGTTACTGTTGTGAGAATGAAATCTGATGTACAATTATATAATCACGCTGTGTGTGTCTACAAATAGCCTCCCATTAACCCCTTAGATCAAGCATAAATTAATCTTTCTGGCTTTCTAGCAATTGCGTAGGTGTGCTGGTCCATATGGTTGACTCAAAATGGTTCTCACCAACCCCCTGCACACTGTCGCACAAAATGCACGTTGATTGAAAATGTCACCACGCATCAAGTTTTGACAGCGAGTTGCAGTGTATTTTTTTTTCTTGTTTATTTCTTGCGTGTTATGCTATGCACCTGTCTAGTATTTTTTATATCCTCACCAGTTCCCATAAAAAAAAACTGTTGGCAGCTGCTCCCATCTCACAAACTCACACAAACTGATTGTACGTCGCAAAGTACCCCACCGCCCAGTTAGAAAGTAAATACAAAGCCGGTAAGAAAAGCCACACATGCGACTATCCAAATATTGCAGTTCAGATGCTACAAAACACAAAGTTAAAGATGTTTTATGTTTCTATGAGAAGTGTAGAAGTATTTTTGGTTTGTTTTGATACACCGCCAGGACAAATGAAACTATGGCAGGCCGCTACAGTCGAAGTAATTAATAGGAGACACTGTAGCTGTCACAATGTATGGTGCACAGTTTGGAAAATGAGGACATCGTGTTTACTTCATCAAGGAACAAGTTTGTTTTTGGGTTTCATCTAGCATATGTCCAACTACTCTAATAATATCGGTCCTTAATTATGCAAAAACACTTTTTTTTGTCAAATAACAACAATAAAAGCCTAAATACTTCAGATACTTAGGAGGAACTTGCTATGGTTTAATTGTAACTAGACTACATAATAAAAATAGGTGAAAAAACTTGTGGTTCTGGTCATGATTCAACCTCAAAACATCAGCTTATCTTTTGACCAGCTGTAACTATCCAAGTGGTGATGAATAAAAGATGAATGAGTTTAGAATACAGCGGAAAGGTAAATTATGACCACTAGACTAGCTCATAAAACTTCCAACTGTATCTGTACTCACAGTAGATGAAGTTGCAGCCCAGTGCATCACAAAGCTTCTTCAATAAACATATTTTTCTGAGATCAGACTTGGAAAAGACCAAACTCACCCAGCCATCAATATAAGTCAATGAAACAATATCTAGTATTTGAGACCATAATATGGCTGCACGATATTGGAAAAAATTCAGATTGCGATTTTTTTTAAATTTTTTTTTTAACCCTGCAATATGTTTTGCGATATGAAAAAAAATACTCAGGAGGATTTAATAGCTGTGTGGTGCCAAAGTAAATGGTCAAACAAATTAGTTGTGTTTCCTCTCGTTGTGGCGACAGGTGTAAGGCACTGTCGACACAGAACACGTTTCAGTTTCATCCTTCTTGTAGCTGAAATAATTCCACATAACTGACGTTGCTTTTCTTTTGGGCACCAAGTCTTCGTTTTCGTTGTTCATTTTTCAATGTTGTTACCAGCGACTCACTCCATGTGCAGAGGCGTGGTCTGCTTCAGCAAACTGATTAAGAATAATTGTGATTGGTGGATCACTGTGCACAGTGTGTGTCAGGTACCCAGGTTGAACTTAGATGAGAACACGTTAAGTTCATTTGCCTCCTACATTGCAGAATCTGCGATGTGACTATTGTGCACAAGTACATTGTGATGACGAACGCTCAAACAATATATCGTGCAGCTCTAGACCATAAAGCATGAGCATAGTGTGTGTTACTTCTAAAGGTGGATTTTATTAAACTAGCCTGTACTCACTTTTAGTTGGAACATTTGATATTCCACTCATGTCACTAGAATTCAGCAGCAGGAGTGTCCTGAAGGTAGAACAAAATTAGCCCACTCGTTCTCTTCCCACACCCTCCTTCCTTCTCTCCATCTTTTTTTTTGTTCATAGCCCACTGTAGGTAAGAGAGCTGCCTCCACCCTCCATTTTCTTCTTCCTCATAGGCAATGACTAACTCTGCTTCCTTCCCTCCTTGACTATATTTTCCTCATCCTGTCTTTTATCTTTCCTTTTCTTTCTTCTCTCATGCCCAGCCCTTCCGTAAACCCTCCCGTCCCAGCCCCAGCCATAGGTGGATTAATTAAGCAATATACCATTGGAGAGAGAAATGATGTAAGAACCCAACCAATGTCCTGTCGGGATAATTGCGTCCAAGAAATGAAGCATTAAATTTATGAAAATTATGTACTTAAATAGCCAGGAATGAGTTTCTGTTTTCTGTGTGGGATGAGTGTTGAATCAATGACAATGCCAAGAGAATTGAAAAGGTATTGTAATTACTGTTGCTCTGCTTCAGGGGATTACCCACTGTGGTGATGGTGACCACACACTGACAAAGTAATAAAAAAGCAAACAAAAGAAACCCCCAGAAATTTCCCCGAAATTCAAGCCACAATTTGCCTCTTAAGTTATTCCTTGTTTTTATGTGTACATTATATGCGGCAAAAGTAAATTTCATATCATTTTCTACTCAGCTTCCATAATAACATCACCTTATATAGAATATCTGCGTACATATTTGTTATGTACATGTGTTTTTGCCCTCAGCTTTTCCATCTGGCCATCATTCTACCCCATGCCAAGTAGTTTTCTGCCCAGCACAGGTGGTAGGGGCTGCCAGCCCCCGCCTGGGCTCATGTTGTGCTTCTGATTGGCCCAGAAGATAGGAACAGTTGTCAAAATGGTGTAACAAACAAGATTTAAGGGTGCTTGTTTTGCAGTATGTCTTGATTGAGTAATTAGAGATATGTATTTGTGGATAGGGCCCTTAGACAACACATGCTGATGCTTTCTTGGCCGAGAAATTTGTCTCATTTGGACATTTGACACAACACGTGTAGCTCGTCGTAACAAGACACTTAATTAAAAAAAGAGCATGAAAAGTAACTCCTGATTCATAAACAACCTGTAGTGATTAACCATGTTGATTTTGCTGATTGACACTATCTTTTCAATTTGTTTGTTGTTTATGTCACTCCTGCTGCCACTGTTGAATTACTCAGGAAACCAATTAGCCACAGAACCTATTGAAGTGAATATGAATTGGCTAAGATAGGGAAAATGTCTCACTGCGGGAAAAAAATGTGGCATCTGTTTTTATGAGAGTAAAGTGCTAAAAAAGAAGAAATGGAGCACATCAGAGAAAACGTCTCATCTATTTTTAATGTCATTCATAAAGGGATTTGATCACAAACACAAAGATGCACAGAACTTGTTAATAATGATGCTTATTTTGTGACTAAGGAGTAATAATATTGTGTATACTGCAACGCTGAGGTCCTCAATTTTCCTTCCATTAACTTCACTTATTACCCATGATGCATATCTGCAGATGGTTTCATTTATTTTGTCTATTTAGATCTCTAATAAAACTTTTTTTCACCTGTTGTCAGGGTTTAAAAAAGAAATAAAGTGAAAATAGTCATATCACACTTTAACAATACATACAATACCATAAATGTCACTCTGTTCTGACCAAAATGTACATCAATGTTTATGTATATATACTTTATCTATTAATATATTATTATTATCATTAGTTAGGTAATCATGTTTCCAATACCTAAGCTTCTGGACACTTCTTTTTCTTTATGGAAATTCCAAATAATGGTATCTTATGGGAAAAACAATTTGTCAGCTTAATATCAAACAAATTCAGTTTGTCAGCCTTGACACTGTAACTACATAGGACTATAGTTTAATAATTTACAGATATGACCACCAGCTAGTCTAATGTTCAATAAGCATCTCTTTACCCTCTTCAGCGACTAAATATGAATAGTCTTCAGGGTTTCCACCAGGATTTTTTGAAACTGGAGGAGGCCCTCTCCACAAAAAACCAAAAACATCATCACCACTTAAAACTTTTATAAATAAATCCTTTTTTTTTTAAGACAAAGGCAATGTCTGATGGCCCTGTTTGCAGCCAGGCTTGGGTCTCAGCCAGATTCTCTGTGTGGTTCAGCTGAAATACCGCTGTTGTGACTAATTTATTTGAGTTTAGAGAAAACCAGGCAATTCATGTTGGATTAAATTTATATTAAAAGGATGCATTTATTTATTTATTTTCAGATATTTCAGTTGATTGTTTTATTTATTTTCAGATATTTCAGTTGATTGTTAATAGTAAAAGAGAGTCATAACAAAGCTGATTATTATTAAGAGAAAACACTTTAAGTAATTTCAGGAAGTGGTTTTACTTTGAAGTCTGTCTAAACAGGAAGTACCTTTTAGATTGTGTTTACAAAAGAAAAAAACTTTACACTTTCAAGATGTCGAGTGCCAGTTACCTGATTGTGTTCTGTAAGATGCAGCATGTTTTACAATAAACGCTCAGTTTGAGAAGAGACCTGCCTGGTCCTTAAACGCCGAAACTCCAACTATACTACATCCTTTCGGCATGCATAACATAGCCTGTGCCTCAAACATTTAAAGGGGAAGGATCGGTCTGTTTTTGCAGATCCCCGATCCAGCTAAAATGTTGATATCAAGGCCAATATCTGATACTAATATCCAATCGGTGCAACCTTAATTAACGTTAAACGTTACTGTCATAACATTACATTATTAACATTGACATTAACATTAGGGTCATTTTCACAGGCTTGAGAAAAATATTTGTTAAACTTATTCTTGCTTTAGGTACATTTCTCTCATCCTTTTCTCTCTCCCTTTACTCTGCTGTGTCGCCTTTGCCACTACTGTTGCACAAAAAATAGAGTCTATGTTTATATGGATCTATTCACACAATATAATATACATCTGTAACAACTGAAAAAAAAAGATCCTGATTCTGAAGGTATGGCGGCTTTTATTTTAGTGTGGCAGTGCGCCGCGATCATTTACATGTAGCAGCAACTCTAGTCTTAGTCAAACTGGCTTCCCTTTTAGCTTTTCAAAGGTATCTATACGTAATATTAAAATTCCATGGTCAAACGAACCCATGGTCTGTGTTTGCGTTACGGACATTTTTAGCCCTGCTTTGAAAATGCCTGGCAGGAATGCTGTAGCATCTGCCGCAGATTCTTTTGGCCCTTTTCCCTCCATCATTGTCCATCCAACAGTCCTTGACATACTCTCCCTCTCTTGAGATGCTAGCGGATTGCAGTCTACTTGTTTTTTCTTTGTCCATTCTTTTCATTTTGTCTCGCCTGCTTCAATCTGTACTCTTGTGTTTTCATTATTCATGGTTACCTTGATCTATGTGATATAAGAGGAGGTGGTCTCAGCTCAGTGTCAGATGCTGGTGTGGCTCATTTATGTTGGAAATGTGAACAGACCTTGATCCAACCCAAGTACCAGGTGTACTCAGCAAGTTTGAGCTAAAAGGGTCCTGTAGGCAGGTGTGTTTTGTATTCTAGGATGTGATGGAGTACACTAACTAGAGCAGCTTGCTTAGTAGTGGTAGCAGGAGAGAAACCCAAGGTCTCTTGACTAGTATTTATCCCAAAGAAGTGTCCACCAGTACAGAACACAGGACCTTGTATTTACTTTCTTGCCCCACAAACCTTTCACCTAAGAGAGGGAGCTTTCCCACTTGGTTCGTCATGGGGCATTTTGCTTTTTCTTGTCTTTTTCTCTGCATGAAAAGAAACAGAGCTAAGAACAAAACTAATTTAGACCAGAGCAAACAAAATGGACATTTGAAAAGGCTGTCAAAATGGGGTCAGTCAGACTGAACAGATATGATGGTACTTTTCCCCCATTCTCTGTTTGAGTGATTTATTCAACTTTTTTTAAGGAATGTAAATTAGTTAATAAGATTTGACTTCCAAATAACTGAGCAGCTTGCAACAGAGACATAACCCATAACATAACGCATTAAGAACGAAATCTTAATCTTCTTAAACCGGGGCAAAAACAGTGGAAGTGGAAACACAAACAAAACTAATTAAGCTCAATTACGTCAGCGTTTTCCTCCATTCGGGTCTGCAAGGTTGAGCTGTAATTGTCATTTGTGGCAGACATTTTCACGGTGTGTTAATTGAAGTCGGGGGATTAAAAATGCCTCTGTCATGATCTCCCCACTCTGCTCTTCAATAGGCAATGAACCATGTTTGTCCATATATGTGTATGTATGTATTTTGTAAGCTGGACCACTCCAATTCTGATAAGGCTTTCCTCAAAGTTAACCCTCCAGTGAATCACTCTACATGCCCCAGATGGGAAATTGATTCCCTCCATTTTTCATTACTCTTTACCAGTAAGACTAATTAGAAATCATTGGACAGCCCGCCTTAAGGTTCATCTATAAACATAGGAGGTAGTGCTGTATTTAAGAGGGAGAGGGTCACCTGTAACTTTTCCTAAGCCTTAAAAATACTCGCTCATTGTCCCCCAGTCTCTCACCTTTTCTCTTTTCCTATCTTTATCTCTATCTGAGCTCCCTGCCTCTCTCTCTCACTATAGTGTAGATCTGAGACTGGCTGTTAGCAGCCAGCCACCGCTGTATCTGCTTTTGAAAGCTCACCCAGAGTTATAAATCAAGAGTGTGGGTCCCCCGGGTGCCGTCACCATTGCCATCAGTTCCACTGTTTTATTCATCCGCTCCTTTGTCTCATCACGATTCCGCCCCACATTAAATTTTGTGTGAGTGCGTGCGCGCGTCTGTGTCTTTGTGTGTGTTAGTCGAAGGGTCAGAATGCATTACTGCCGGCTGCCGCTAATCCAGGTGGGCTGTAGGGAGTAGAGGGGGGTGAAAGGTAAGAAGGGGAGAGGAATGTGACAGATGAGAAGAATGAACAGAACAGCTTAGGATGGAAGGAGAGGGCAAAAGGAAGTTTGAGCCAAAGGGATGGGAGATGATGGAGAAGAGAGAAAGTTATGAGGGAAAATGAGAGCAACCAAGCAAAAGATTGAGAGTTAGAGCAGGAACAAGGAGACAGGAAATGGAGAAAGACAGACAGCAAAAGTAAATGGTTGTGAGGGAGATGCTAAGGTAGAGAAACGCTTAAGTAAAGATGGACCAAGATGGTGTATGTGTTTAGGTATGTCTGTGTGTGTCGGGGTGGGGGTTCAGGGGGGATTGCAAACCTAAGTAAATGGGGGGTGTGACAGTGAAAAAAGAAACGGGCATCTTCAAAGCAATGGCCATGGACATAGCATTCCTCCATTTTTTCCCATCTGCAGTCTTTAAGTGTTTGGCTAGATATTGTCTAAAATACTAACTCACATTTTTTACTAACAATTCAAGAATCCAGTGCCTCCCCAAACCCTGGAAAGCTGCCAATTGCCCATCATCTGATTTTGTGTGTGCAAAAAAAAAAAAACGACCACCTCTTCTACTTTCAGAACACTGGGTGCCTGAGATTTCTCCCACCACATTGCTACTCAGTTGGACTGTTCATCGGGGATGATATAATCTTATTCATAGGAATATGTGCAGTTGCTTTGCACAGGTGAGGGCACATAGTATGCAAATGTGACAAATGACGTGGATGGCACAGCAATTAACTTCCCCTTTGTTTTCACTGGGGCATGTGTGGGGAAGGACCTACTTCTGTGCATACATGTCCTTAGTGTAGTCTCTGCACCTGTTGTAGTAAGAAAAGGCATAATTGATTACATAGGAATAAGGCATGAGGGGTTATGTTAAAGCTCTGGCTGGGTCTCATTAATGTTCTGGTGTTATTAAATTGTTTAGTCAAGCTCAAAGCCACTGAGGGACATTTAAAATTCCTTTGATAGGGAATGTCCCATCTGCAACCGTTTTTAATTTGAATATTTGATGGCATCTCTAAACCTGGACAGACTGCACAGGACTTTGATGTAAAGTGAGTATGGAAACATGGTACAGCTTGGTGTAACTTTAGAAGTGTGGCAGCTCCTTACTATGAGTTTCCAGTTCACCACCAACCTTACTAGTATACATGCTGTTAAATGTACTCTGACAAGCAGATCAAGTGGAATTCTTTTTCCTTCCTCTGCCACTGAAAAAGAAAGTCAGATGTAGCACATATGAGCAAACAATCACACACACACACCATTTCCCTTCCACATCATCTCCCCATTCCCACTATGAAAACAAAGCCCTCTGACAAGCGTTGCTGTCAAATGTGCATATGGTGAACTAGTCAGTGTGTTACACACAAAGCAGCTGCTTCACTATACTTTCACTGTCTCCCGTGCATCAGCGCATCACTGAATGTGTTTGTGTCCCAGTGTGTGTGTTTTTATGTGCATGCACGTGTAAGGCAGACAGCTCTCTGCAGGGCTTGGTTAACTAAGATTAATTGCACCTAATCCACTGTGCCAGGTGGAACATGGACCATGGTGCGTGCACTCAAACAAACATAGACGTGCTCACAAAAAGGCACACACATCCCATTATAGCCTTGCTGCTGAAAATTAGCCTCGTGCCTCTCCTGACACCCAGGACCAGACCACAACTCGATAGCACCATTTACTTCCCGACAAGTCCCACATTTATCACTGCTCCCTCCTTCCAACAGACAAACACATGGACGGACAAAATGCCATGACAGAAGAACAAGCTATCTGCTCTTTTACATCAGCAGCAGCTGACCTTGACAACACATAGAAAGTGTTTGTCCTTGTTTCTCTTTAGTGAAAGAGAAAACAAGTATGTGCTTAAACTAAGTGTCTGTGACAGTGGTGTTCAAGATCCAGCATGACTGCAGGTGTACACAGAGCTATTATTTTTTACAAATACAGTACATGGTAGTATGGTGGTGTCAATAATTAGTGGCAGCCTTGTATTTTGTATAATAATGATGATGGTTTCAAATCTTCATGTTTTCATCAGTATGGTGGAATATTTCAAACTGAAAGCCTGCATATTACCATGCCGTTAAAAAGTGGTGACTGGCCTGTCAGGTTATATCTGTCAAGGTTGACGGTGTCATTACAGCTGCTGAAAAATGAAATATGGTTGGGAAACAAGCTAGGTATCACACTCTGACTCTGAACTTTGGTTCAACTTTTGCTTTTTCTTGGTTGTCCTGCAACTTGAAAGTAATTTTCATACTATTGAATGATCCGTACATAAGTGCTGCTGTTTGGTATGCATAGTGTTTGTCATGTATTTATTCATGGTACCTAAACCTGCCGAATAGGCATGACTTATCATTGTTTCTTCACATATTGACTTTGGAGATCAGTATTCATGTCAGAGGCATGTCTTTCCTTTATGTGCCGTCTTTGTGTCTTAGAGACACAAACACATGGGTGTGTGCTCCGTTTAATATGCTCACTTAGCAAATTGCATTCATAGATGAATGACAGTCCATTTCCTTTGCCTCATTTCTCCGTGGAGGTGAAGTAGCTGTGATGTGTGGGAAGCATCTACATTATAACCAATAGCCCCTGAACATGGTTGCTTCTCTTTGTCTGTTATCAAAAATAAATGTTAATGTTGTGTTTTTAATTTCTGCCTTAGGTTTTCTTTTTTTTTTATGTCGGCTTTGTTTCGTATCAGCAGCTTGAAGTATTGCCTGGAAGCCACACTCTTTACCTGCTTAAGTACAGCTGCTTCATCAGCTCTTTCTTGCAACCAATCAACAGCTTTTGTAGGGAGCATTTATATGTTCGCTCACGGGCAGCGTCTGTTAACTTGAGGACTAACTGCTATTGTATGGAACAAATGAAATATAGCCTGGATGTCCTGTTCTCTCTCACTGTACAGACACATATTTCACTTTGTGGGTTGAAATCTACTTCGTTCTTATGGATTGGGCTTATTCAGTAGTAAAGGCTAGACCTCCAAGATCATCAGTGATTGTAATATAATAGATAGAAGATGACAAGAGCACTTCTGTCATCGGGTGCAATCTCTTCCCATTTAGCAAAGCCAGAGCAATAGTAATGTTGGATGGATAAACAGGAAAGCAGCCGTGAAACAACAAGGCAAAGAAAGCAGCTGGTCTACTGGCTTTCAAACATTGTGATTTACTTTGTTCTGCAAAGACATAATGTTTTGTGTAGTTTTACGCGGGGTAAATACAAGCTTGGTGTATTTATAGAATGTTGAACAGAATTGTCTTTTGGAATGAACAGAGCATCCAAAGACGTGTGTAAATGCAGAAGGTTAAAACCACTCTGTCTATATCTTTTATAAAACAGCTTGTAATTTGTGTGGTAGAAAGCTATAACATGAAAAAGTAGAGCATAAAAGTAGGTTGTCAGCTGTTTTGGACATAGGGGATAAGAATGTAGCACTACATCTTGGGATCTGTAGAATTAAAACGTCATTGTAATTAAGTGAGAGTCATATGGCCAAAATCTTACTTCATGTGTTATATGTGATTTTGTGTCATGATAAAGGTGTGTATTAAAATACAGTAATGGTTCTGTAACTTCAGTTATGAAAAAAAAACCCATAATGTTCTTCATCCAATTTGATTATTTTATTTTTTGATTTGGAGGTTTGTTTAAAAACACTAAAATAACTTCCTCACATGAGATGATACTTGAGTTAAAAACATTAAAATTGACTCTAAACAGTGTTAAGATTGCACATAAGAACACTACCACCATCAGAATAATCTGCAGTGTGCAAATGTCTGTAATCATATACCTCCAGCTGTGATACAAATGAGAAAACTTTGTGAGGCAGCTTCATTCGTGCGATTGCAGGATCCTGCAGTAGAAACTATATTGTGAAATCTACCTGTCGACACCTGTCTACCATAACATGATATATACTTCCCATCCACCCAACACTAGTGGTAATCTAAAAAAAAAAAAAAAATGCTGATCCTGTGCAGAACTACATCTACTAAGATGTAATCTGGTTGGATAAGGTGTCTTGGAAATGTTCTCTTTAACATTTGTTTTGGATTCCTGTCAGCTGTCATGGATTTATGACCAGCCAAGACGAGCATGCTTTGCTGTAACCACTGAGCTCTGCTGGCAAATTCTGAAGAGTTAGTTATGAGCAATAGAACCAGCAGTCTCTACATCATCCAAAATGAATGATTTTAAGCGTTTACTGTCAATGCTGAGATGATATCAGTGATTGAGCAGAAAGAAATTTTGCTTGTATCATATGTACTTGATATCAGTAGTATGAGAACAAACCTTCACCAGGTCATACCAGTCAGACTTTACTGAAATAGCAGATGCATATTTTTATTACAGTGTTGTTTGGTCTCTCTATTTCACTGTAGCTCCTACTGATCAATGTCCCATTTAATGCTCTTCTTTCTAATTTCACCTCTGGAGAGACTAGTGGGGATAGTTAATTTTTCAACGATTATCAGGGTATTTTCGTCAGGGGTGTCAGTAGCCACTCTTACACAGAGATCCCGGAAAAAAGGTGAGATGGTGATCCCACCATTGACTGATTTCCACAGCTAAGAAAAAGGAGTAACAGAGGTGAGACAGGCTGGACTTTAACACAGCGGACCTGCATTCTGGAATCAAAGGGGTGGTGACGCAGCGTGTAGTGTGACGTATCACTTCCACTTGAGAAATACCCCAAGCATGAGTCTCCAGAGTCAACCCATCTTTCACTGTTCCACAAATGTTAGCATGGATAGAGTGCTCTGCCCGAAGTGACAATAGCTCACGGATCTCAGCATCTCCCAGTTCGACATCTTTCTGGTCGTGTTGATATGCTTGTTTACTGTACACGGCCCATGCTCATTTTTAAATCCCCCCTGGCGCGGGAGAAACAGCAGGCGCATATGAAGGCACTGGCATGGATTCTGTGGCAGCCGCCCCGGGTGAAAATAACACGAAGCCGCAGTGGCACCTAGCTGGCATGAAGCCACGGCACCCTGGCATGTAGCTGCAGCGGCACCCGTGGCACGTATCCATTCCAGTGCCTTCATATGCGCCCACTGTCTCTCCGGTGCAGGGGTCGCCGTCATCAAAATGTCACACCTTAGCTGCTGAACGAGAGGTATTCCTTTTACATATTGTTCTGGAATCATGATTCCACCTTTATCGCGGCTCTGTTACTACCTCAAGGGGGTTACAAAGCCACAATAAAGGTGGGACCAAATGATCCCATCATTTCATTTACACAGACGTCGTTCCAGAATAAAGGCGAAATATTCCCGAAACAGAAGTGCTGTGTAAAAGGAGCCAAAGTCTCTTTCTAATAATAATAATAATACCCTTTCCACACTTAGAAAGTGGCGCAGGAAGGTGGATGGGAAAAGAAGTGTACAGTCACTCAGAAAGTTTGAGAAATTTCACACCATTTTATCGTATTATTCTGCTCAACTTGACATTAGTTTGTATAAACTAGTCGTTGTGTGTAAAATTGCAGCAGGCTTTCCAGGCAAGGCCCTGTCCGCCTGTCAAGGTGGTGATTAGAATGTGTTGTGACACACAGATACGTGCATCCTCATACTGAGAGATGTGTACACACACGTACACATCACCCTGCCTCTGCTGAGATGTTGAGGCCTGAAGCAGCATGCTAGGCCTGATGCAGTTCACCTCTTGTGTCATTGAGTATTAGAGTATGGACTATCTGTCTGGTTCATTGCAGAGACACACACACAGAGGTAGTGCTTTGTTGATTATGAGTCCTAACATTACTACCCAAGGTGGAGAGTTTAGCTGCCAGCTGATAACTTACCCTGAAGCCTCCGTGCACACAAGTTTGCTTTGGATATATAGAATACAGTACAATGCATCCTAAGGCTCCATGCAGCCTCTCTGCTTCTGTCTACACGTTTAATCACACAGTCCCTGTTTTTTTTTATTTTATTTTTGCAAATACACACTCTTAATGTGCCACATTGCCTCAGCATCCCGTCCTATTTCTTCCAGGTCTTTGTTTTTTTTCCCACACTGAACCATTCACACATACCTTAATACACTATGCTGACAGACATGCAAAAAAAACATTGTGATTATTTTGACAGATATGAATCACAATTTTAGCAGTTCTTTGCTTGTTTACTGATATTTCTTTTTTCTTTTTTTCTTTTTTTTTGCACTGATGTAATTTTTTTTCGCCAGAGTCCGCTAGCAAAAAGAATGTTCCCATGCATCTGGAGAAAATGATTTGTAGGCTGACACATGTTTACAGCACCACAATGCTTCATTTGTATTGGTATGATGGGACATGTTTTACCTTTTATCAAAAAATTGGAGCTCTTCAGATTTCGTGATAATATTTTGATTAATTTTTTCAGCGCTATTAAACATGCATTTGCTTTCTTTCCATGTTGCTCAAACACGCTGTGTACTGTCCTGTCGTGTCACATACACACACACACACACACACACACACACACACACACACACACACACACATACACACAGTCGAGCAGTGCCAAGGGAATGGGCAGACTCATTCCCTGTCTGGCCCCGGGACCCAGATTGATTGATCGAAGAGGCAGCAGGGCAGCAGAAATGAGTGAGGAATAGCAAACAGCAGCGTATGCTCCCCATCCACGCCTTGATGATATTGTTAAATTGGTTATTTTCTATCTAATGCTGCCATAACGTCCGACGAATGTGACTGGCTGTTGCAAACAACAGTAGGCAACAAGATGGCCCCTTACTCTTTGTTTGCCACTGTAATATGGCATGGAGTGCACACACAGCCGCTGGATTCCTCTACTTGGATTCCTCCGTCACAGTTTTGGTATCTGAACAAACAAGTCAGTGATCCTGTGGCATGTCCAAGGTTCTGTATTAGATCAGTGGTGGATGGGCTGCCACATCACTGTCTTCTCAATCAGCCATCTGTGTCTCGGTTTAGTTATCAGGTTACATGCCGGTTAGTTGTCTGCATGTCTTCTCTGTGTGTTTCTGCAGGGAGGGAGTCATAGGTTGTTTTGTAAGCCCTGCCCGTGTGTCTGAATCTCAAGTGGAATCTAAGTGCCATCCACCTAAGAAAGCAACCCCTTTTACTTTTGTGTTGTTTGTGACTTAGATGCAAATCAGTAAAAGGGCTATGCGATGGTTTTTTCTTCCATGTTTAATCCAATTTTCTCTGGTTCATATATTTTACTGCCAACTCCCTACCATCTCAGCAGCCTTAGTTTCAGTTAATGTCGGTAGTGTCTTAAAATCTCATCCCAAAAGAGTGATAATGTGTTACAATAAAAACGTAGCACTTTCAGTTTCTTTCAGCAAATTTTCTTGGCTTTTCCTCTTTATGTATTATTAAATTATACAAAGAGCCACTGGTTACAGTACTGTTAAGACATTTTGGCTCCATTATTCATGAAAGACATTTAATTGATATCCATGTTCAACAATTATCAGGAACAGATGTAATCATGTATATGTGTGTGTGTGTGTGTGTGTGTGTGTGTATATATA
>JAPQRP010000010.1:18783221-18802681 GCA_037367295.1 Apogon hyalosoma | reverse complement strand
TAACTGAAAAACACAAAATTTAATCTTTATGACACTTAAATACAATTTGCATAATAATTTGGAACGCAGTGTATATACGAATAATTTCAACTCCAAACTTTCCTTACATGACAAAAATGTTTACATCTACAAATTGTCCTTTAAAATAATGTGAATAACATGAACAACCTTACATTTTTAAGAAAAATAAAGTGTAATTTTAACAATATTATGCTTCAGTTTATCATTTACAAATGTTCATTACAACTAACAGATCACAGTGGATCAACAAATACACAAAAAATTTAGTAACAGGCAGAATATTGTTGAAATTACACTTCTCTTAAGACATTTCAGGTTCATATTTGTTGAAGACATTGAAGTTTTTTGTGAAATGATAGTTTGGTTTAGTGTAAATACAGCAAAATTACATGAAAGTGTTTACATTTACAAAGAGGAAAAATTTGAACTTGTGACTATTTATAGCTCATGATAATATTTTCAGGGTTCCCGCGGGGTCTTAAAAAGTCATAAAAGTCTTGAATTTACAAATCTGCATTTAATACCTTAAAAAATGTCTTTTAAAAGGTATTCAATTTGATAAGGTAGGTCTTAAGTTATGTTGCCAAAAACCTGTTTGCTGTATTGCGTTTAGATGTGTCTGTTAAATGTCCAACCTGCAAAGAAAGTAATGTTTGACTCACTTCCACCCTTTCCAACACAGTAATTTATATTGAAATTAGGAACCAGTTATCGTTAACTTTGCAGCCCCTGGTGAGAGATGATCACACAATATTTAGCCCAACACACATGCAGCCATCAGTCACCTGAAAAAGCTGATTTTCGGTAATTTTAAGGGACATTTTGCAAGTGAAAAGTAAGCATGGAGTAGTGCATATTTAATAATGCCCGGTTGGAGAAAAGTTCATTCTTGACCTGGTTGACATGAGTTTTCCTAAATTCTAGGGGTCACAAATTTTAGCCAGTATGGCCATGAAATAAGCTGTGAAATTGGCATTAAATTCTAAGCAGTCTTACAAAGGTCTTAAAAGGACTTAAATTTAACTTGTAAAAACCTGTAGGAACCCTGATTTTACTGATCTGTATGTGGAACCTGAGCTAAAATTTTTGTGAATGTCTTAAGTGTAATTTTTGCATTTCACAAATTAATCCCACAGGCCAAATTGGAACCTTTGGCGGGCCTCATTTGGCCCCCGTGCCGCATGTTTGACACCCCTGATATAAAGCCCAAGCCTGTACTAGTTAGATGCTGATAGAATGTGGAGAAAATCTCATATTTCTAAGCAGATAGACACGTCTTTGTCTTCATTTTACAAAACAAAATGCTTTGACACTGATTATACAGTTAAGAAGTACACTCGCAGAACAATAGCCAGTCTGTTTATGTAGAACTTGTATGAGAGTTGCTTATTGAATAAGACAGGAGAGTGACCTGATTGGTCTTCTCCTGCTACAGTTGTCAATCCTTTAGCCTTTAGTGCGTGCTTCAGAGACAGATCACTTTGTGCACAATTTCCCTGCTAATGATAGGGTGTAGGAGCAAGTCCACGCCTCAGTGGCGTTGGAGAGGTAAGTACCCATACTAATTGGCAAAGAGGTGTACAGACTGATACAGTAGCCACTCTCCATTGAGGTCTGCGTATTTTCAAGACCGCTTCCAGCCAGCTCCTGGGCAGAACCTCTTTTGCACTCTACCTTTTCGGATGTCACCAGCACTCTCCTACTTGATGCTCTCTCTCTCTCTTTTTTTTTTCCTGTCACACCCACTTCACTTTTTAATTCTCGCTCGCTTCTCATCTGTCAGTATAGACTTAGAATTACAAACAATACTCTTGCATCCGCTCCCACCTGCTCTGCCCACCATCTAATTTTTCTCTATGAAATGTACTCTACACACACTACTCCTGTGAGTTTGCCACTGCATGTAACAAACACACATGCTGAACCAGACGCCACCTGACACCTCCTTCTCCTGTGGTTTGTTGGAAAATTGCTACACGGTCTGCAATCTCTCTCTTCCCCTTTATATATGGTACACCCCTTTCACTTCCTCTCCTTCCTTCCCACCTTCCCCCCGTATTTCGTTTGTCTATCTACTCTGCTTGCCTTTGTCTCACTGACCATGTCAATCACTAAATAAAAGGCAAGATTAAAAGGGTAGATTGGTATGTTCAGTCCTCACCTGAATGAAAAACAGTGAAAAGGGCCTTGTGCTTGACCACCTGAATCCAGCTGTTTTTTTTGTTTTTTGTTTTTTTAAATTCAACAAGATTGTTACTGGAAAGAGGTTACCTCAGTGCTGCCCTTCTTCCACCACTGTACTCTTGCTGAAGTTGAATGTTTAATTATGTGCAGACCGTTGGCATTTGTTTTCTGTGTGCTGCAGGAGCAGTAATACAAATGACAGTGAGAGAGAAATGTGTGTGTGTGTTGGAGTAGTGCTGGTTAAAGACAAGATAAGATGATTCAAATTAAGCAGAAGATGCTGTGTGTAGTTCTCAGACTCTCTGTGTAATGTCAAATGGTTAAAAGTGACCAGCTGAAATGTTGAATGTACGGTATTTTGACTGAAGTCACTCCCTGCTTTGCGTAACATTTCCACTAGGGGTCGAATTCAGGTCATTAAAAAGAGCCGTAAATGTCACCCTATAATAACGCTATGGTTTACCACCTCCGCTCGTCTGTTCTCCACCTTTTCTCACTTTCTACTTATTTCTTAATCTTCTCCCTTCCTCGATAGCCCGTGTCTGTCTTTCCAAAGTCGTACCTTTTAATCTTGTATACTTTTTTTCCCCCCATCTGCTTCCCACCCTCCCTCTATTCCAGCCCTTCAGTTTGTTCTTGTTAACGGCCCCGGCAGGAGAAGGATGTGCTCTACAGACCGGGGTCTAGAGGGCCACAGCTGCCCAATAACGCCCTGATTTATCAGCCTCCCCTAGCTGGGCTGCATAAAGATTCTTTTTTGCTCGCTTACTGTGGCTGTTACTTACAGCTAGTGAGGCAGGTTTGCGTGCGTTCCTGGCTCGGCATCCTTAGGATGTGTCTGGCGTAATGAAATGGCTCTCCTTGTAATGTATCTAGCCTTCTGTCTTGTAGCTGGGCCTGTCTCTGCATCTGCCCAGTGTTTACTGACATAATGAATGAAAGGGCAGCTGGTGGTCGCAGTTGATGTTTGTTTGAGAAATCGCCACAACCACTTGATAACGGATGATTGAGCCTTTGCTTTTCCTCACATCCTTGATACTGTTTTTTTTTCTCCACTGCATTTCTCATGTTTTTCACATCCTCTCGTTTCCTCGCCTGTACTGTTCGTACACCATGTCCAGTTCCAGATGGAGAGCAGATCCAAAAAACAAAACAAACAAAAACAAAAAAAAAGCAAACTGATTTCTGTGAAATAATTTCTGAATTAATTTATTTCCTCTCTCATGTCTCATTTCTTCTCTTTCTCTCTCTCCCTGCTTCCTACCTCTTCCTCTGCCTCTAGTCCAGTACCAGATGGAGATGATGCGTTCACTGCGTCACGTCAACATTGACCATCTGCATGTGGGCTGGTATCAGTCCACCTACTACGGCTCTTTTGTCAGCCGGGCACTGCTCGACTCCCAGTTCAGCTACCAGCACGCCATCGAAGAGTCGGTTGTCCTCATTTACGGCAAGTACAAGCAGGAGCAATTCACCTGTGCACCGTGAAACACGAAAACAAGACAAATGTCAAACTCACATATTTATAGTAGAAAAATGTCAGAAAACTTGTAAGGAGGACCACTCCCAGAGAATAGACCTCATTTCACATAGATTTATGCACCTTCTAGTCTCAGTTCCTCCTTCAAACACCCTGTTCTTTGAGTAATGCCAACTGAGTTCAAACAATTCGAGTTGTTAGGCTGATGGTGTGCCAGGTCAGCTTCACCTCTCGCTCCAGCTACAGTTGGCAGCCTCATTTCACGGGAAACGACTCCCTATTCAGTTAGACCATGTGTTTTGAGGATCAAGGTGCACAAACATTACATGATTTTCCTCAATAGTAAATGAGAGAACAGGCAGTGCTGAGTCTAATGCGCTTATTTCCATTATATTATACCTACATAGAGGTGTGCATTAAAGACTATGTCGTCATTATGTGTTTATGCCTTACTGCTTTTCACCAAATGATACGAACCAATTAAAGTGTTGATTTATGCCGGGACATGCAGATTCAAGGAGTACATGCAAGTGGAGTATTGTTTTAGCAGCCTGATTACAGTTTACGTAAACACAGTAATCCTCAAATAGTGCTGAAACTCTCCTCTTAACAGACTGTAGATTTTACAAACAAATCAACCGTACAGCAGGATGAAAAATTAATTGCCTCGAATGGCACGGCTCCTTTGGAGGTGATTATGCTTATTTGTGGTTCATATCAGTTTAGATTTGAGCCATCATTAAATACCGACAATCGATTCAAGTCTCTTTAATCAGTATGTACACATTTAAGAATAGTGCCTGCAACATAAACTGTTGTGCTATTCCAGCGTGTTTTGTTTTGGTTTTTTTTTTATCCAGAAGTCTGTACAATAAATCAGTGAGATTGATGTGAGAGACGATCACACTGAAATTTAGAAAGTGGTTTTAAGTCTTTAAACGTGTCCACATCAAAGATAGGCGAAAACATGAACAGCTGCAGACATTCATACGTTCAGAATTTATGATCGCCTTCTGAATGTGTCTAGATGCATTGTATGGATTTATTATTACATGGAATAACCAAGCATGTCTCTTTATTAATCATCAGATATATAATAAAATGTAGACATTGTTAAAATCCTCGCTTTGAGCCCTTCTCTGCACGCTGAGTCTTCTTCCTTGAAGTTTATGAGCTGAAAAATAATGTAAAGTATAAAGGCTCACTGACCTGAAATCAAGGTCTTTCATTTTAACAGCCTAGTGTTTATCTTCTCTCTTCAAGCTAAGGAAGTGGCAGCAACAGGACGTGTCATTTTAAAAAGTAATGAAAACAGCTTTGAATTTCATCAATGTTTCAGTGCTGGTGAGTGTAAAGGCTCCTCCTTGTCCCTGTTCTTCATTTTTAGAATCACTTCAGGGTTGTCATGCTCTCTGATTGTACAAATCTGTGATGGACAGAGATTAATGTTAACCATCTGACATGTGAACCTCTGTGATCTGGTCCTGCCAGGCAGCCAGCCGGTCACTGAAGCAGGCAGCCAGCCCCTTTCTCATTCTGAACGAGGGCCTTCGTTAATGTCAATCAATAATGCAACGCTTAATGGATCAAAGCGCCTCAAAGGAATTGACATTATCTCTGTTTAACGTCAAAGACAAAAAAAATTGATTCCTTTTTTGTTCTCTCCGTCATTAGCTCCCCGGTCATTTTATACCGATGGATCGATCAATCAGGTGGCCAATGGGCGAGCTAATGGCTTCCGTCCAGTGACAGCTTAGAATTAGAGAAGGTTGTTAAACCACCATGTTTAATATGTTCGCCATGACAACAGTTTTCTTTGAGGAGGCGAACTGTCGCAGAGGTTAAGACGGACAGACGGAGCTAATGTTCATCAGCTCTATGCAGGTAATATCTGCAGAATTTTAGTCAGGCACATAGAATAGGAATGAGCCTTTTCTATAAGACTGCACTGTTAAAAGCAGGGTTTCTGTGCGTCATTAAAAAGCATTAAAAGTCATTAAATAGATTTTGTGAAAATTAAGGTCTTAAATGGCATTAAAAAGCATTAACTTCAATGTCCAGAGGCATTAAAAAGTCAAATGCACTTGATGGGGAAAAAAAAACCATTGTTATTCACAATTTATTTTGATTATATAAACATTTAGTAATTTTGATCGGAAGTATAGTGTGATAATTGACAGGCAGAACCCTTTAATTGACTGTTGTTTATGGCCAATACACAAAGTCACAACACCGGGTGCTTGGAATGCAATGCGCTGTTCATGCTGTGGCGAAAGAGGGAGGGAATATTCACAAATGTCAGAAAAGTGGGAAAGTACAAGTTTCAGCAAAAGTGATTGGAGGAGGAAGTATTCAGAACCTGGTTAAAGCCCACTGACAGTAAACTGTCATAAAACAATATATAAAACTATACCTGCAGTTGGACATGGGCATTAAATTTGTTTAAAGTGGCATTAAAAAGGGCAATTAAAATCATTAAATTAGATTTGCTGATACTTGCAAAACCCCCCAAAATGATTAAGATGCACAATATCCTCCTGAGACCCAGGAGAGTAAAAGTTTTGGCTTGTTTTTTGGGGGTTTTTTTGTTTTTTTTTATGTTAAATAATTGCCTTGATTGAAAAAAAAATATATATATTGGACTGTGCTGTTTCCAGATACATTTTTTCATGTATCATTTTTATGTATGGAATGTGGTTTGCTTTTTTTTTTTTTCTCTTTTTTTTTTTTAAAGTAAAGCTGTAAAACTCTTGTTCTCTACAGAGTCTAAGCATGCATTGCTGGGTCTCAAGAGGGTATTGATGCACACCACTTAGTTACATTTAGCAAAAAATAGAGAAAAGAAAAAAAATACAAAGAAGCTTAAGATGCACACCACTTGTAGAAGAAAAAAAAAAGATGGGGAGAGCAGCCTCTCAGTTCAGTTCATTTCCTTATCATTTTGCCATCTTGTGCATTATAACCATCCAGGAAGTTGTAGAAAATGCTGAATTTTTCCCAAAACTTGTTGAGTTTATTTATTGTGATCTATCTAATTTTCTTCCAAAGCAAGAAAATAAGTCATTCCCCTCAGCCATTGTGATAGCCCACAGATGGTTTGCTTCTTCCAAAAACAAGCTATACATCATTTAGCTTCCAGGAGACAACTGTTGAGTAAGGAACTTGTGTTGTTGGAAATTAATAAATCTTCCGGGTAAATATGTGGACTACGTAATTTAGGATTGAGTGGGACTACTTGACTAATGACGTGCCCTACCAGCTTTAAAACTTTCTCCCAAAAAAAAAAAAGTATAACGTGTATAAACTTTCATTTTTGTGCATCTTTGTTTTTAAGAAGTACAATAGTGAAAATTTATATGTGGGGTTGGATGACATTAAATTATTGGATGATAATAAATTAATCATTTTAGTGCTTTTTTCACTCTACATCAGGGGTGTCAAACATATGCCCTGTGGGTATCTGAGTCATTTTAATTCAGCAGCCACAAGCTGATCAACAAACCGAATTGTCTTTAGTGAATTAAATGCAATTTTAACAGTATTATCCCTGTTACTGAATGTTTTGAGCCTTTTTAGAGCCACTGTGGTCTGTAAGGTGTAATGTACATATGTGAATGATAATCTGAGACATAACAGTTTTAGAACTGCACTTATTTTTCTAAAGAAATATCAGGTTCATGTGGTTTGGCCCATTTGAGATAATATTGGGCTGTATGTTCTACAACAAAACATGGCTCAAAAATAGTGTAATCTTTACAAAATCTATATGATGCTTATGTACAATATAAAAAAACAGCACTTGTGAGGGCATTGGTGTACAGAAATACAATATTAATTTGAATCTAAGCTGGAAGGCAATAATTGAATGAGAGTACATATTATAACAACTTATATCATAACAACTAAATTATAACAAGTTGCAGTTTATTTTCACCTTTTTCAGGATGCAAACATTTGACCTCACTGTATTTATATGCATCGATTGTTTATTAGGTACAACCTGTCTTACTGAAACTCAACTGAAAAGGTTCTAAATCCTTTCTGCCAATGCAGTACACTGTAGAAACAACGACCCCCCCCACACACACACACGCACGCACACACACACACACACCTTGTCCTCCATTGCATTTTATTGCCTATTGACCAACAGATCACATGCATATGTAATGTGCTCAAGACAAGCCTCTCCTGGCCGGAAAAGATAAAGTCCTTCTGCCCAAGTCTATGATCCTCACACTGCATCGTAAAGGACGTTAATGCAGGGAGCGAGCGTCCTGTAAATATAGGCGGGTCGGATGTCACCAGCCTCAGTCTCAGCTGTTATTGGCCAGTCGGAATGTATATTGACTGTCAATTGTCAATCTTCTGTGGGTCTTGCTACGCTTGAGGAACACTGCTCGTCACAGTAGGCTTGCCGGCAAGGGAATAAGTCAGACTGAAATTTCCGGTAGCCTTTCTGGTGCCTGTTAGCTGGCACAGTCTGAGCCAATATTCCTGCCGTCGCTTTCTGTAGCAACAAGCATAAACAGGAAATGGAATAGATGCAGCCAACATTTTCATCCTCAGAGACTCGTGTAGAAAGCCGTTTTAACTTTCATCTTTTGTCACAGAGCTTTAACGCGGCAGAGGAAAACTCTCTTCAAAGGGAATAAACGTTATCTATCCCTAAAAAAAACTGAGATGGCAGGATTTCAATTAAATGACAAAATCAATGTAGAGAGTGAGAGACCTGACAGGGAGCCACTGCATCTTCCACGATTTTTATGATAGCTCCTCTCCAGCCAGCACCATTTTATCAGTGTTTTTTGTTTTTACTTTTCTCAAGAGATCTGTCATTTCCTTATCAGTTAGACTTAGAGTTGTAAATTGACATGTCTGAGAGCGGTGAAACAAGAAAACACCTCGAGTATAGTACTTTGCACACACCACTTCGCTTTAATTTTCAGTAAACACAATTACCAGTCCACAGCCACGCATAAATTACTTATCTTCAGGATTGTTACTTGTTGAAATGTTAATCTTTTAACTCTCACCTCTCACTCTTTATTGTCTCTGTAGATCCCATAAAGACAGCCCAGGGCTCCCTGTCCCTCAAGGCCTACAGGCTTACTCCAAAACTCATGGAGATCTGCAAAGAGAAAGACTTCACACCTGAGGGGTGAGTAACTCATTCCATTGCATCTGGACATAATGATATTAGGTCTTATTTCATGACTACATAGAGAGAAGTGCAGATGTTCACAAATGACTCATCTGTTTGCGTTTGTGCATTTATTTTCACACTGTCACAGAAATATAAAATAGGCATTTTGCATTTTTACTCTTTTGATTCTGCTTATTCAGAGGATGCAAATATAGGCTTGGGCATCCACAGGGGAGGCGTTTAGTAGCTGTTGGAGATGGATGCTGCTACTGATGATTTATCAGTATGCCCTTGCCCGTCAAACAAATGTACCATGTTTATGCTGTTTGTGACCCCAAGGCTTATCGTAATTGCTTTTAAATTGCAGCTAAAAATGAATGTAATGAGGGGACCATTTTCTAGGCAGTTTAGGGTGGCACACAACCTCACATGCATAAACAAACACATACGGACATGTGTGTGTACCTGTGCCCGGCCCGGCCCAAAAGTCCCAGTGGTACCGGATAACTGTCTCTTCAAAACCTCACATATGCACTTTTAAATCCTCGAAAAGTAGCTCCATTTGCAAGGAGAAGGAATGGTTTAGCAGCATCTTTTCATTTCTCTTCCCAGTTTCCTCTGTTTCTCCACCTGTGTGTCTCTATTGCCAGCCACTCAGTTATTGACCCAGTGTGTTTGGCCCAGAGTCAGGATCCTTCTCATTTCTGCAGCTTTTCATTAGTTCCTATGATTTATTACGACTCCAATCTGTAGCTTTCAGTGTTCCCAATAAGCCCATGATTGAAGGAGGGCAGCTCGGGGTAGGGAAGGACAATATCACCACATTACAACAATCTTGTCTCTATCCTGTTATTTTCAGGAGAGACTAAAAATTTGAATATCAATAATGTTTCTTTTTTCAAAGATGCAAAACTTCAAAAGTGTCTCTACCCCCCCTCTACAATATGCAGAAAAAGCAGTCCCTTTCATGTTGGTGTATTTGATGTTACATAAGTGTGCATATATTGTGCACCTTTTTGAAATGAAAGGCATGGATAGATGAGTGCTGAATAGACCCCTTCCCTTTGAACTGCCCTCCAAGTCCGCTGGGCTACGGAGGCAGTGGTCAATAGCCTCCACTTCAGCACACAATCTGAAGCATCAAATTTGTCAGCCTGTAGAGTCAACCTTTGGCTTTGTCCAGCGGGGCTCAACTGGGAAAGAGCATGGCATTAAATGTGCCAAAGTCCACTAGGGTTGAGCAATTTGTCCTGCCTAGAAAATGCTGAAATATATTTCCTCCTCCTAGATGGCTTATTGTATCCGTATTCAGGCATGTGAAAAGGTCAAAATATGCAGGGAGCATATTTTAAAGCATTCGAGGTGGATAATTGTGCCAATATAGATATACAAACAGCATTTATTCCGGTTTCGATTTTCCTTATGGACTGCTGTTGCGCATACTGATTTATGTCCTCCTTATTCAGACCCTGAGGCAGGATTGTCCACTTCCTATACCGCAGTTTCTCCTTTAAGTTTGCCTGAGGTGATGCTCTATTTGGAATACAAAACAACATTTTAAGAATTACTGTATCAGAATCAAATGATGCTCCACATCTCCATTCATCACACAGACAACTATAATATAAACATCTTTGTGGTACAGTGCACTTGGAGGATTAATGTAGTGAGTGTATTGATCTCATAACAAACACGACACATCTAACAAGCCCACATTAGGCATACACAGACATTAGTTTGTAGCTCATGCACAGTGCACAAGTGACAGGCGGAATCAAACCAGTCAGTCAATGCTAGTGGATTTATGTGAGACGTTAAGCAAAGTTTGAAGTTTCATTTTGTGTTAACAGGGCCATGTCAGAGAAGCAGAGATGCAGCTTTTAGCTCCTTGGCAGCAAAAAAAAAAAAAAAAAAAAAAAAAAAAAAGGTGGTTAAAAATCAGTCAGTGCTTTCAGCAGAGCCCATAAAAAAGTCATTTAAGCTACCAAGCCTTCGGTTGCTCGGGGTATACAATATGGACACCCTATTGTATCAAACCATTTCCAGATAACAAAATTCAACATGCACAGCGGTATTGTTCATTTTGCTTTTATATGGTCGAGTTGCAGTTTACTATACTTGAAGTACAAGCCAAGTGGTAACAATGCAACGTTCCATTTTGCAGCCTTTGTTGTAATAAGTATAAGCATATGCCAGCAAGCAGTAAAATGTGGAAATATTTCAAAAGTAGACCTAAGGGGATCTCTGCCCTCAAAACAAACCAAAACAGATGTTAAATGAGCTGAGTTACATTTGTTGCAACACCACCCGTCGTACTGATGATTACTTACTTTTGTTTGCTGCCTTAATTGCAGATTTTGTGCATAAATGGATCCACTGCGCTTGGAAATAATTTTTTTAAAAACCCAAATAAGCTGGAAACAAAGCCTTGCATAGAAAAGCACTTTTCACCAGTGAATGTATAAATATATGCGTGTAAATTCAAAGTATAAAGTGCATGTTCGAGGTAAATATGTAGGAAGACTTACTAATGTCACAAAATGCATGACTTATTTTGAGAGAAGTGTATGTATTCTAAAAAGGCTGGTAAATGGGAACAGCACTGACCACTGTTGTCTTCTCCCCTCACTCTCTAGCTTGAAGAAGGCTAACATTGGCTTCGAGCACATGTTTGAAGAGGTGCCCATTGTGATCAAAAACTCCCATCTCATCAACGTGCTGATGTGGGAGCTAGAGGACAAGTCCACGGTCGCGGACAAGCACGAACTGCTCAACCTCTCCAGCAGGTCAGACATGAGCTCATGCAGCCTTTTACTGAGAAGGTCTAAGGTCAGACAGCTCGGCCGTAAGCATGCTAACAGAGAATGAAGCTACATCTGCTTTAAGTTTAGGTATCTTTCATCAAGGGTGCCACCAGGTAAAATAACCTAACATACACAGTTTGTTCTGTATCAGATATTTCAGGCAGGGTTTTCTCAGGGGATTCACATTTATAAGATATGTCTGCATTGAATGCTCTTCAGGGACATTCTGTACATCATTTGGTTTATCATTTGTCCTCTTTAAAAGCCCCCGGCCTTCAATCCAGCTGTAAATTTTCTAATCTAATGGTGACATTGCACCAAGCACATCGGTGACCCCAGCTCCTTCAGAGTCTCTGAGTGAACTAACACATTTTCTACACAGATTCTGTCTTTTATTCCCTCATTAAATCACAGGTTTTTGTATTTCATGTGCTTTGTCTGAATAACATGCAGATCTGCAATCTTATTTTGCTCTCAAAAAGACCTCTTGATGGTAGCCAGGGTTATATTCTCACACTCAAAAGGTCCATTTAAGCATCTCACTCCAAATGGTCTTGTATTATTCCTGCAGCACATTTTGTTTTCATGATACTGCTAGCTTCATAGCACCGTACAAGAAAAATGAGTTTCACAACAAGGGTCATTAAAGGATCTCACTGTCACATCACCCCACAATCAAATCCACAAACAAAAAGCTGTTAATGTACTTTGCATTACCTCCAACCATCTCCAAGCTAAATGTCATCTTAATTGGACCAGTTTACGCACATCATTACCATATTTCTGTGCACACTATGGAAAAATGCCCCCAGTTCTTGAAAGCATTCACAAGCTTTAAAGTGTCATGGTATCGCCTTAAACCTGCAGGCTGCTTTCACGGACATGAGTTAAAGCTACTTCTAAATTAAAATTGATTTGACATTAGGGAACTCCTGGGCATTAATCTGTGTCTTCTGCACTGTCCTAAATTGTACCGGATCAAGAGAAAAAATCTAGAGGTCCATTGATGTACACTCTCATGTTTACTCACTGCACGTGGCTCAGACATAAACAATCCTTTAAGATGATAATTGCAATATTCCTGTACAACAAAGAATCACATGAAAGAACAAAACAAAATCAGAACCTGTTAAACACACATTAAAGTGTCACTCACTTCATTTATTCTCTTGGTTGTTAGCGGGTCAAGCCTTGGTTATTGCACAGTTGAATAGAAAACAGTCAATACGACAGTGTCAGGATTTGGACCGTGAAATACAACATTAAGATGAAAGAGGGAGATAAAGTACACTGACGGTGTTGGTTTGGATGTAAGGGTATCACACAGTGAAATGCAATTTGTTTTTTTATGTATTTTAATTTAAAAGGATAATTGAATTCTATATGTTATACCTCTGAGATCAATTCTTTGTTTATTCTATTCATAGGGTTTATTAATATTGATACTAAGATTAAATGTAACACTAGCTAGATCTTTTAAACCTCAACAGAGCTGTATGTAGTATTTCTACTACTTCTCTTCTAAATATGCAAGTATGATCTAAAAGTATCCTTTAGAATAGAGTTCTGAAGTTCTGCCAAAGATGACAGTGTAGTGGATTGTAGAGAGACTGAATCTAGTCATACCCACAGCCTAATAGATTTATGTGACCACTAGAGGGAGTAGTGAGTCACCCTGCCAGTCTCCCATGGTGAGGAAAATTAAGGCTGTTTTCAGACTGGCTATCCAAGTCAGTATCCAAGAATGTTGGACCCCAAAGTCCACTTAATTTTATCAGTGTGAATACAAACGTTTCATGCGCAAGTACCATACTCGAGTTCAGCTGAGAAGGTAGTCCTGGGTACGGACTGTGTGGATTCCAGTATGGAATGTTGCTGTGTGAAAGCAATCTGTACCCAAGACCGGAAATGACCTAGTCACCACTCTGACAACCAAAATGACCTAATCACCACGAGACCATAGACGGTGCTCCTGTTGTCTCCTGAAAAAGCCTTGGATCCGCCTAGCACAGGCTCGCCTTATCGATCGAACCACTTGGTGATATATCACAACGAAGGTTGCTCTTCTCTTTGTCTCAAACAGGCTAACAGATTGAAAGGTATTGCCTGTGAACAGAACAGTCTCTCAGTTGATGACATAAAGGTTTGTCACTTCCGCCTATGTTGGATAGCAACAGAATTCCTTCCACACCACCACCTACTGTTTCAACCCTGTAACACCCACTCATTCTCTGGCATGGGCCACGATACATGCTTGTCAACGCAACATTGGGAACATACGGGAAATGTGTGATCGTGTCCAGGTACAGCACGGATCTGGATACCTAGTCTGAAAATGTCCTAACACAACAGGGCCTTTGACCGGAGTCAGAAAGTGGCCAAGTGGGATTAGAAACACTAAGAAACAACTTTCAGAGTCAAAGAAAGTAACAGTGATTAAACATAATGTGCTGCGTACTTTTAATACCCCTCGGCCACAGATAGCGTTTACGTCGTTGAAAAGGCATGTCACCATTTGACCTTGAAAAGTAGATCAAGGTAACCTTTTTTCAGTAGACTTATGCTCCATGCCAAGATGCATCCATAGTATAAATTTGGTGCAATTATCGCAATGCATTCTTCAGATAATGCGACCACATCGTTGAATGGACAGATGGACAGACAGCAAAACAATTACAATACCCCTCTGGCCAGAGTTGGCCAAGGGGTAAAAACTAGAAGCAATGGACACAGCTCTAAATTAAAAAAAAAAAAAAAAAAAGGAGTTTGATGCTGAAATTGCAGCGTTCTACGCAGGTGAGTTTGATTATGAGGCTTATGACAGTATAAAGTTATGTGATGTTAGCGTCTTTGCTAAATTGCTGTTTGTTGATCCATGGTTCAGATTAAGCTGTGACAGTTCTGACCTTGTTTGGACAATTCCAAACAAACATACACAGGCTGTACAGAAAACAGGTGATTTGTAGTTTTACGATGGCTGTTTTCTGTCTAAAAACAGAGCTAACAGAAGTATAATGTAAACTATCAGCTGACGCAACATGTGACGATTATAAGACACAATGTTAAAATAACAGGCTGTGAGCTTTAGTTTGAAGAAGAAAGAAGAAAACTTGATGATACATAATAAATGCATGTGCAATCAGTGGGCTTTATTCTTTTATTTTCAGTGAGTGATACAGTCTGGATATACAGTATTGATTTGTTGTTCTGACACACAACTTCCTACTACTGGTTTGGAATATCAATACTACACCAATTCCCTTTGATTTGACCTGGAGTACCATGGATATGGGGGATAGAAGGGAGTCTCCATTTAAATATTTTACAAATTTGAACACAGTTATCAGAAATCCTACAAATGAAGCAAATTTATGTGAATCTGTCACTGCAGCTGTGTAAACATTGAGAGTTGATTCATCATCATCATCACTGTTGTGGATTAAAACTTGAAGCTGGTGTTGGAGGAGCTGTTAGACATAAGAAGTAGCCTGTAATACCTGAACTTTGCATTTATTTTTTCCGCCCAAACCGAACCACTGGTCTGGATCATATACATTTTTTAAATTTTCTAATTTTTTTCCTTCCGTGTCTCACAGTAGTGTTTCTTGGGGCTTCTGTCTAAAATGTCATCTCTGTTTGTTGTATTAACTCAGTAAATGTTGCAGTCTCCTTATTGATATACACATAATTATTTCCTAAATCTCTCGTGACTGCGCTTATTTGTGTTTATCTTTTACATACATCAACTGCTCCACCTCTTGCTGAGGTGTATTTGGCATTTCTACTTAGGGTTGGTTTAATGCGCAGATTGAAAATGCAAACACAGCTGAGTGAAAATATAATTTGGTAGTAATGGAAACATTTGTTGTTATTGTTTGGGTCAGATTTGGTTTTCGTAAAGAACTCCAACTCGCTTATTTGATTCAAGAACTTATTTGTGTACTTGTGGGTTTCTATTAGATGTTCGATCGGAACAACCAGCCCAAAGCGAACTCCCAACAAATGTCACATTTAAATGTCAATGCATGTTTATTCGAAAATGTCTCCAAAACCAAGACCTGCCATCAAAACTTTGTCTTCCATCACTAATGAGCACAATATGAACAAATACCACTCCACCATATCAACTCGCAGCCCTGCTCCTTAAGTCTTGCATTTAGATCTCAGAGGCTCTCAGCATCAGTCTCTGGAGAATTTATCAGCAATCATTTATGGAGATAAACCACTGCAAGTGGAGCAACAGCTGTGAAGCTGCTAATCAAAAAGCTTCCCAGGGGCAGGTGTGAGAAATTAGCACAATAACAACGCAAAGTGCTGATTTACACACTACTGCTGCTGTCTTAACACACTTCAGTCACTTATATGCTGCAGCAGGAGTTGTTAGAATTCTCCTCAACTGTGTCCTGTAACACGAAGTAAGCCTTGAATTTAATGACGACTGATCTAAGACTTCGGTTTTGTATATATATATCTGGAGCAACCGACGCCAGCAGCAGCTCATACTGTCATTAGAAATCAGAGAATACCTTCTTTTTCTAGCATATAGGGCAGAAATACCAATATATACAGGCCTATTTTTGATATCATGGGTAAGATATGAGATATGACTATACTCATAATATCAAGCATGCATAATGTTGGCTAGATATGCTTTAAAACAACGGCACGGAAGCGATTCAATTTCTGGGGGGAACAAGTTCAGAGTATATGCTGTCATGCAAATTATGTCAATGAAATGGTTCAACTAAAGGCAGCACAACATATAGGTCACCATATCAGACAGCATCACCCAGAATCAGTGAAGCACCGGGACACAAGACTTTCTGGAGAAAAGTGGTTTATGTTGAAAGTGATGATTTTGCCTTTTATAATTGGCTTTTTAATCAGTGTGAGAGTTTGTACAACAAAATTCCAGATTATGGCGCCCCCTGGATACATTTCTTGTCAACAAAAACCAAACCTTGTCATTGTAGTTTCATAATTGTTGATATTATCCTCCAATCATTGCTTACCTCTAGCGCTTTACTATATTTGAAATGAATTACTTCTCTGACGAAACTACTGGCTGGATTCTTTTTTTTTTTTTTTTTTTTTTAAATTATGTAGCTTCCTTAGGACAATGTCTACAAACACTGTTCACAGTTTTAAGAAATTTAGATTTTTTTAAATATTGGACTGTTACACATTTGCCTTTACTCAGAATGGGCCATATTGTCAACATATATAAGCCATCAAGGCTTATAAAATGGAAATGGTTAGAGATGTCAATATTGTTACTGCTGACCACTAATAGGAAGTCGTATATGGACTTTCATTTAATTTGTTGAGTTATTCTCAAGTGAAAGTACCACCTGCTTCTATTGGGAGATTGATCTCTACATGAAGACCACAGGACTCTAACATAGCAGCAGAATCTGACAACCTCACACATTTAACTTGTTATTGATTCTTGATAAAAGCATATCAGTGAGGTACAAGGCCATTGGTCCTTTTTTTTTTTTTATCTTCAGTTCAAGCAGACATAAAGAAAATCATGAGGAGTTCATTTATTTTAAGCCATACGCCCAGTGCTACGCACATACTGTTTGAAATGTCTCCTCTTAAGTTGAAACATAGCTTTTGATTTGTCCCAAAATGGGGCAGAATTGGCCCAGCCCTCCCTATAGTTTTCTGGCATGACTGGGAAGGGGTGTCTGGTGAGATGAAATTGTTTCCTGAAGTTGTCAAATTGCTGTGCAGCTCTGTCCTTGTATTGGATTGTAGCGTCCATCTCTCTACATCTTCTGCTGACAGCCCCACCCCTTTGTCCTCATTTCCACCACTTCAAAAAAGTAAACGATAATGGGTTTTATTTAATGTTTCTTCCTTTTGTCTCATTTTCCAATCTGCAGCCCCATTTGTCACTGTCAGCTATGTCTAAGGCTGAGTGAGTGCAGTTTCACTCCAGCAAACAGCGTTGTTCTTACCACAGATGATGATGTTGACCGTGGTGATGGATTGCATGAATGTAAATTCATTTATGTAGCTCTTTCCCCCAGACAGCCTTGAGACGCTTTGCAATGTTACCAAACAGTCTGTATTTACATCAGGCCGCCCATTTTTTAAATGTAGAGTGGCTCGTATTTTCATTGTAAATCACTTCTTTTTATTGTCGATCAGTCCATTTCCTACTGTGTGATTAGTGTAATTGGCTGTGGATGTAAAGAAATGCCCACATTAGTTCCACTTCTACCAGAAGTCAGTAAAATATTCCATACATTTTTCTTTTTTAAAATTTTACTCTTAATTTCCCCCCCAAAAAATGTCTATTTACCGTTATACTGAGGCCAAGTTAGATTCACCTTTCCAGATCCTCTTTGCGGCTTATTATTCCGTGGCAGAATCAAGCCAACGATCCATATTGTGTCCCAGTCCGTCAGTTAAAAAGCTCCATCAGAATAAAACACTCATTTCATGAATAGAAGGCACTTTCCCACTGTTCCCCCGGCAGCTTTGTTAAACAATTCCCCCCTGAACCCACAATTTACTGAATGTGCGCCCATTTCTTTGACATCAATACAGTTTGTGAGTTTGCCCTCCGTTGTCCTGTGTAAATATGAATACATAGACCCTTGCAGCTGAAGGAAGGTGCATAGGTTTCCACAGAACAGGGACTTGAAACAGAATCGGTGATGATAAGAAGCCCCTCAATAGACTTGGATTTTTAATTCGGCATAGATTGAAGGGCTCACTGACCTGTCTGAATAATGTAACACTGTGTGGCCAGATGTTGTGTAGTATAAAAGGCATTATTTATGATACTTTTTTCCCTCTCAATCACACAAGTGTTTGCTGTCTGTGGTGTGTTTTCTGAAATATTTAAGCTCTAGCGGACCTACAGTTAGCTCATTTTATTATACAATCACTTCACTATTTTCAGGTATGAATGACACATGGGAGATGTGAAGGGTTAAAGGTAAAATATGAAACATTAATGAAAAAAACATATTCATACAATAATAATCCCTCTCACTTATGATTCTCTGGTGTGTAGAGTTATGTATTTAACTACAGACACACAGTTTCTGCATGTGAATTTGTATCTTGAGCAAATAACAGCAGGTGTGAGAGCATGACTCAAGTAAATCCCACACAAAAACATATTGCTTCAACTGCATTTACACAAAACCTTCTCTTATAGATGTTTAAAGGTGTCTGCAGATTTACAGTACTGTGCAAAATCTACAACACTAAGTTTGTTGGTTCTATTGACCACATATGCACTTCTCAGTTTCTGCATTAAGGTGCAGTCTGGATACAAGGAAAGTATGTACAGCAGCAAAAACAAAAGTTTCAGGAAAAAAAATAATGTCTGTAAACTAAAGCCCAACCAATATGGGATTTTTGGGGCTGATACCAATATTGGGGGCTAAAAAAAACACATTATCCGATTGGCCGATATATGAAATAAGATCATTGATATACACAGGATATAATAATCTTATATTATATAATGGTGGACATGTGAATTAACAGTTGCATAAATCTTTGTTTATCTCACAAAGATAATGTACACAACTTTAAAATGCTGTATAATTGTCTTATATCAGACTAGTATGACTCATGGGGAACCATGGGTGGTAGATGTGGCAGTTTTTATGCTGGCAAGAGCAGACTTTTGGGAAAAGATGTGAGCCTGTAGTTTATAAGTAGTGACAGAAAAATTGTTTGGTAAAGCATTCTTGAAAATGCAAGTGACAATTAATATACAGTATTAGTATCCAGGCGTGAAATTGTGAGGTACACAGGAAGCGCATAGACAGGGGTGGGGGGTGAATAGTTCATG
>JAPQRP010000010.1:18766502-18783121 GCA_037367295.1 Apogon hyalosoma | reverse complement strand
AGATAATGGTCAGGGCAGAAAGTGAAACTGATATGCTTTACTAGTCCTCTAATTGTCCGGGCAGCACAGACACACAGGAGCAGCGACAGTATATCCACGCAGCAAAAAAGTTCATACATCGGTTACATATTGGCCAATGTTGGTTAATGGGTGATACACTATAATCAGTCGGGCTCTACTATAAACCAAAGTAGTAGTATTTAGTGTGACCTTCCTTTGCACTTGACATGTCTTTAACCTTTTTGACAAGATGAGATTTGTTGCATTAATTTTCTGATGTTTTATATCAGGTTTCATTCAACACATGCCGGATGTTTGTGCGCCTTTTATCATGAGGACAAATAGTAATAAATGGTGACTTTAACCTTTAGAACCCATTTAGTTGAAGTTTTAGTGTGTCTTTTAAGGATGTGCATGTATTTACTGTATTTTTTTGTTGTATCTGAAGAAAATAGAATGAGAAATAAATATGTATACACATTTTAATGCTGCAAACGACAAACTTTGAGGTGGCCTAAGACTTTGCGCAGTACTGTATGTGTTTTAGAACATAACCACTGTGAAACAGTCAGCAAATTACCTTTAATTCTTTTTAATTCTTTTTAATTCTTTGGCTCAACCAATCAACAGCCCCTTGAAAAACAATAAACATCAACTGTTACATATTTTTATATCTTTGATAGTTATGATTGTTTTTTTTGTTTTTTTTTAAGTTTTGTTTTTTATACTGTGACTGCATCCAATATGTATCTTAACACATCCAGTCAAGAACAAAATATATGCAATAGCCTGCAGTATAAATCAAAACACAGTGACTGCAATCTACAAAAACCTTCTCCGTGCAACCCTTCACAGTGCAAATATAAACACTAAGTTTCATCATAAACATCGTCAGAGACTTCAGGAAAAAAAAGAGGCAAACACAAACACATTTCTCTGTGGCATCAAGCTCAAACACTTGACACTTTCCTACGCGGCAGATGTTTTGACGGATTCTGCTGTGGCTAAATTATTTCCTTTGCATATATTATGAAAGCACACCATATAAATTAGCCACCGTATTGGTTGATGAAACAGGCTTTCATCACAGAGAATCCGTGTTGACACAGTCGGAGGGCCACAGTCGGAAGATGTGGCGAGATTTGGTTCTGGGCCATCAGTTTTCATGTTTACAGCACTGACACTGCAATGGAAATACAACAAATTGATCAGACTACAGTTCTCGCAGGCAAACGCGATAGCACTGGAACGATTTTGGGCAGTCGAAACTATGAACAAGATTGCTTGAGCTATTTCATACACAGCTCGCAGTGTTTTTATTCTAATTCAGATGGACCTTTTGGTTCCTAGCAACAACTGTGCTGCCATTAGATAAGCTGAGAATCCGGCTGAACATTTGGCTGCTTAATGTCCCTCACTTAAAAAAAGAAATACAGACAATTTGATGACCTGCTGTATGTTTGCGCACTTGATGCAGAAGTAGAAAGTACAGATCAAAGTATTTAATAGCATATGACAAATGGTAATAATAAACAAGTTAATGCATTCATTTAGAGACATTAGTTTTCTCTCGGTGTGAACCTGTTGACCATTATCTGTGTGTGCTTGCATTAATGTGTCATTTTCATTTATTTATTTTTAAACAGTCAGAAGGTGTAGATGCTAAACACAGATAATTGCGATCACAGCATAAGGCCTTTAGGTTCTGTTCAGAACTACAGAATGCACATTTCGAGTGTTAAACAAAAGGGGAAATCAATAAACTTCACACAAAATATAAAGGCTTTAGAACTGAGAACAACACAAAACAGCCCAATTTGGTGTGTTTGAAAAAAAAGGGTTTTGCTTCTTGTTGGTCTCCTCTTCAGGCTTAAATCTTGATTGTCATTCCAAAAGTGTATAAACAGTGCTCTAATCAGTGGTTGTTACATAGAGGGGTAGCTGCTGTGATGAGGTTTAGTTCATTTGTGGCATTTTTATTCACTCAAACATGTAAAGTCTAAGAAACTCAGGAGTGGGTGAAATATTTCTCAGCGGTAGTCTTTTGCTTGCAACAGAAGCCGGGGATTGTTCCGAGCCAGAAGAGAGTGAGCGAGCGAGAGAGAGAGGAAGCATATTGATTTATAAAATTGTTAATTGAAAAATTCTCACAGCATAGAGCAAAGTGACTGAAATTACCCAAAAGCCTTTTCTATTCTTCTTCCAAATATGCACAAACACAAACACTTAAACACACAAATGCTACACCAAATTCCGTTACATCAGCGCGAGTGCACACAGAGCCAAAACATACACGGCACTGGCAGTCCTTGTGGGTACAGTTGTCATTTAAATAAACAGAATCTGTTTTCCTCCAGTACATGCTGCATTATGTAGCACCCGAACGCTCAGAAATGAAACGATATAATTCCAGAGAGATGAATACAAGAGGCAGAGGACTTGAAGCAGAGCCCCGTAGCCTTGTCAAGGTTGAACTTAAAGCAACAGAGAGGGATCCTGATGAAACAAAAAAAAAGGGGGAGGCGAGGGCCGTGGGAGGGGAGGGAGGGAGGGGTCAGGTTGTGTTTTGAGTGTTGTCAGCGTTGCAGTGTGGGGAGAAGATGAGGGATGTAATACCAGAGCACAGAGGACGAGTGTAGAAGGGTCACCAGACCTGAGACCTCTGGGCCTCAGGGGTGGAGTCTGATGTCAGAAGTTTTTCGGGATATGTGGGAGTGATCAGGCCGGGTGGCAAGCAGGGACTATAGAGAAATGTAGTAGCATTTTTGACAGCGATTTTGCGCCTCTGAAGGGAGATCTGGATTCTGTCATTGCTTGTGTTGATCGCTACGTAATAAGAAGTGACATCCATCAGATTAATATTATATGAGAAAGGACGTATGATTGAAATGTGCGTGGGTTTCCTAAAGAGAACAAACACCAGGACCCCCATTACCCCTGGATATATTGAAGATATAAATGTGGAACATGTCATCTGGACCTGGATATGTAACCTATATAATATCTATTCATAGGCTGTTGCATTTACATCTAGTGTTCGTAAACTGTGTCATATACAGGGAGTCTGCAGGTCCTTAAACAATCTGAATGTTAGACTTGAGAGGTAATTTAATATTCTGACATCTGTTTCTATTATTTTTTTCTTTTATATTTATTTCATTGTATTTTATTTTATATGGTCAACATGAGATACACACTTCCAAATACTGTCTTTTTAAGTTCTATTTGTACTTGAATTTGTATCAGTCCAATCATATTTCTACATATATCCTACTTTTGCACTGGACCACATACACCATATAGTACTTGCCCAATATTTACCTGTAATGTTTGAATCAGAAAAAAATAGTTTATCTATCCAAAGGTCTCGAAAAGCATCAGATGTAAGTGTCTGATAATTGCAGAAACAGATATTCTCCATGGATGGGATTATTTCCTACACCTGAAGTAATTTGTTAAACACACTAAACTAATTAATTCACTCGGGCTTCTTGAGGGCAGGGCAGCAAGCTCTTAACAGTATTTGGAGAAGATAACCTTCAGAGATTTCTGGTGAAAACTTTTCGGAAGCCTGGTAGGGAAATGTAAAGAGTGAAAAAGTCCACAGTTGTAGGAGTTTGTCATGGATGACTGGGTTGTACACACAGGGCTGTCATGCAGGAGACTCAGTTTGCACCCCGAGGGAAACTATGATTTTTAGACTTCAACTTATTATTTTCATTTTTTTTTTTGTTACTATTTTCAGTTTTCAACCACTTTTTGGTTAGGTTATCTTACTTTAAGGTTCATGGTGGTTCTGATTAAAAAAGACCTTTTTTGTTTTTTAACAACGGTACAACAAAAGCCTTTCTGCCAGAAAGCCCTGAAGGCAAATTTCTTCCATGTGGGCAGTGAAAAAAAAAAAAAAAACAGCAGTGGCATTTCACCTTAAGAAGTTGTTATGGCAAGTGTGTCAGCAAACTGTACTCGAACATATTCAGCACAATTGAAGGTGGTCAGAGTGAACGAAAATATTCAAGTTATGGACCAAAATATTGAGCCAAAACAGGCTGTAGGGAATTCCTTTCACATGCACATGTTTGGTTTCTATAGAGTTAATACTAAGGGTTGACTATAGCAGCTGTAAGAAAACAGATAATATGTGCATTTTACATTTGCATCTGGCTGAGATCCAGAATCAATACAAGCCAGGCAAACATCAATTGCGGTCTGGCTTAGCTGATAGCATTCCACTTGTAAAGTATCCCATATACCTTTATACCTTGCATTAACATAAGCAAACAAATACACGAAGGGTTGATCAGAATTTACGGCCTGTCATTTCTAAAAAGTGATGTTGCTATGAAATAAAGATTAGTGTTGGCTATTTAGAAGATTAGTCTCCGTGGCCGAGTTCAATAACGTGTGTCAGCTGATGGCAGCGCAGAATGTGACAATGATGTCTTGCCATTATTCCTCTAGTAACCATCTGGAGAAGAGCCTTCAGCTTCTGATGGACAGAGTGGATGACATGAGCCAAGACATTGTCAAATATAACACCTACAGCCGCAACCTGAGTAAGCAACAGCAGCAGAAGCACCAGGTAAGTCTCAGACACACATATACGCGCACACACACACACACACACACACACACACACACACTGGCTTCCGTCCACTGAAGCGCACACACCACCTACATACACAACAAGCGAGCAGCAGAAACATCAGCTTACCGGCGTGCATATAAAGGTTCAAACATCCACACTAACACACACGCAGAGGAGCATTCACGCACAGATTCGCCCACAATCACACAGCGGATAAACAGCAGGTACCTTTCTTTCAGCTATGGACACAGCCAATTGCAGCTATAATCACAGCATGCAAACAGCAGAAGCACCAGGTAGCACAGGCGCACGCACACACATACACATACACACAAAACGGTTACACATTCTGTACATACACCCACTGAGAAGCCACAGCAGTAACTACAGTAACAAGCAAAGGCTAAAAAAAAATCTAAACACTGCTAAGATTCTCATGCACAGTACATATTGATAACTGGAGCATCACATAAGGTAGACTATACCACACACAGCTGGATAAAGAACAGAAGAGGGAGAGAGAGTCGTTCCAGCTCGCATCTACACCGAATACTTTAGTGACTTCTAGACTCGTGCTACATTCTGAAATATTAATAACGATTATGATATCGCTTTCAGTAATGTCATTGTAAACCAACAGGCGAAGGCTACGAGACGTTCGATCGGCATCTACTTATAAAACTTTCATGATTTGTCCAGGAGCCAGAAACAAAACCATGGTGGTGTTTTTGCAGGGAGCAAACAAAATTCCCAAATTTGTGCAGTTTTGCTGAAATGTAAAAGCATCTGCAAGATCCTCTGACAATTCTTCATGTCCGGACCAGGGCTGTCAAACTGTTATAATATCAGCTTATAATATATATAGTGTTCTCCAGACTGTTTCTTTGGTGCAGGCTGAGCAAATATCACATTATTTTTTAGAATATGTTTTTTTTTTTTTTTGTTTGTTTTTTTTTTCAAGAATAACAAAAAGTACCACTCGCACTCAGACTGTCATTTGTATTCTCATGCTGTGTACTTTTTATTTTTGGTATTTTGGTTGTTGTTCAGCGATAACACGGACAGAGGTTTTCAGAAAAACAAGATCTAGGACTCAAATCAGGTCAATAGCAAATTCTATTCATAACGGGGCAAAAACATGATTTCTATGGCCACTCCTGTAGCTCATCTGGTAGAACATACATCGTGTACTCGGCTCAGTCGTTACCCCCTTCAACCCGGGTTCAGACCTGTCCTCCCTTTCCCCTGTCTGTCTCCACCATCCCCTTTATAAGAGAGCAAAAAATGCTTCCTAAAGCAAGATAGGGGCTGGATTCTGAGAGGAAAGCTCATCGTTTTGACTGCTGCTGCCTTTTAATTGGAGGAGCGTCTTGCTGCTGCCAGTGTTGGTTTGTCTCTCCATCTTGGCCTGTTCAACTTGTCCACATTTTCAGACGAGCCACTACAGTCCTTGGACCCTTTTCAGATCATCTGTCCATCTCCCTGCTCTCTTTTAATGAAACTGTGAAGACGCATCAAGTTGGGAAAGATGTTTTTTTTAATGGGTCCACTTTGGATCCGTTCTGTGATTCACACACCATGTTTCCACTCGTAAAATAAGCCAAAACTCATGAACTAGCGTCTACAAACAGCTGCCAGAAAAAGGATAATTAGACAAACACAAGATGCTCCAGGAGGATTGGCTGCATTTTTTTCATTGCAGTAATGTAAATTAAAGGGTAGACGGCAGATCCAGCCCACCCCCATACCCCCCACACCGCCGTCGACATCACCGTAGCACGAGTAACTTTAAGCAAAGACACAAACGGGTTTAAAAAGTTGTTTCGAGCTGACACTAATGAGATGAGAATGACTAATGCTAACCTTCAAATATCTGTCACAGTGTTATCATCCCTCACCTCGGTGTTTATACGGGCCAAATGCAGATCAGTATCACTCTACAATTTCAGACACATTTTGCTTCCATCTGCTGCATTGTTTCCCTGTCAAATAACAGTCGTTTTCATCACTATAACAGCGACTTTTGTTGCACGGTGTTAAATCTGTCCTGAAAGCACCAGTATGTAACATCCCTGCATTCAAATAGACACGTAAAAACAACTAGACAGCGTATTACCACAATGGTCAAGTTCAGATAAACCCATAATTTTAGTTATAGTTATAGTCTGCTTTATTTGCTTGTCTTGCCATAGCATCACTCCCCCTTCACTAATATTTGCACCGAGTTGTATTTGCAGCTATTTTCCTATAAAACATTGCCTTGTTTTGTAAACATGATTTCCACCTGAATCACTTCAGATAGATTTTCATCAGCAATAGTGGTCCACCTCACATTATCTACTACCAGGCTTTTATAATTGTTTCGACAAAGAACAGAAATTACATATTGAACAAGAGCTGGTTCAGCAGGTTAAATGCAATGCGTTTTCAGAGACAATCTATAAATACTTTGGACGCGCAGGGACAGCTGATGCTTAAGACAAAAAGTTCCCCTGTATTATTAATTAAAATCGCCTTTTTTGGTTTAATGATGAGTTGAAAGTCTTTTTTTTTTTCTGTACCGCTGAGACGTATTACATACTTAAACTTCATTTAACATCAGCAGCGGTAGCACTTTGTAAAATATGCACATTGAAGGAGACTCGAGACACAGAAACACCACCTACAAGCACAAACTCAGCCAGAAGCAGCAAGAAATGAAGTACGAAACGCACTCGCACACACTGATGAAGAGTCAGCCACGCACCATCTGCAACTACAACCTCAGCCGGATGCATCATAAACATCAGGTAACACATGCAAATGCAAGCGCGCACTCATACGCACAGACATTACTCAGAAAAATGGAAGTGTAGAGGAACAAGATGAGTCAGTGAGCGCCGTGTTCGTGCGCGCAACCTTAACACCTACATTTAAGCAGCTACATTATTCTGCCATTATTCTCTGTGAATGGAAATGAGAAAACGTCTGAAGCATTAATGTCGACGCAGGCTGAGTCATCATCATCTCTGCCGACGGAGTATAACGCCGCGCCAAAGTTCACACGCATTAGGCGGACTTTTACAACAAACGTGCATATGTGACCACAGGTAGTCAAGGCTGCATCGAGGCATTCGCCAACGCAACGGCCAACAAACACTCACCTATGTACCCACACATCCCCAGGCCAATCACTACAGCTATTACGATCCATCATCCTCCCCTACTGACCTTCCCATCATCACAGCCCCCAAGCCTTTGCCTTGACACACACACACACACGTCATACACAATATCACTCTGACAGAGCCTTTAATGGTGTCCACTTTGTCATGTTTCACAAGATACAATGAGGAAAAGGCACACACAGAGGAAAAGAGCGAGCCTTCATTACTCTTGTCAGACATGTACAGTACGTGCTCCATGTGATGTGGTTGCTATTGACTCTGCTGCTTCCTGGACAAATGAAACCATATTAATCATCATAGAAACTTGCTAAAAGGTTTTGCACCAAGAGGGCCCCATTTTTCATTTATACCTCTCTGAATTGTAAATAGCACGGTCCCACGCACAATCTGTGGCTAAGTTAGTCTTTGTATGCCTCAGTCGCTCTGATTTATTCATTTTGTGTTCTCGTTTTCCAAACACTGGGAAGCAGGCAGCACTTTGCAGTAGATTAGCCATGAAGAAATGTGCTAATCTCTCGAGTCATGATTTATATTTAATGATACAATTCAGCAACAATCCACAAGATTCTGTAATATTTTCTGTCGCTATTACTAATTATTTTTGATACCTTTAACTCTTTATAGGGCACTCGTAGAAATGCTCTGAAAATCTGAATTTCAATCGTACTGTTTTGTTGAAGGACCTAACAAGACTTTATTACTTTTGTGAAATTTCATGAAAAGAGGGGATGGTACGCACATCCAGTTGCTGAAACATGTGCAGGATCCCAAAAAAAAGAACAATGGATGAAAGAATTAACCCCATAAAGCCTGAACCATTAAATCATTGACAGAAAATTCCAGTTCTTTGAAACTGGAGCCTTTCTTTATTGGTCCGTCTGAAAAACAATATTAATAATATTAATTTCCATGTATGATCTTCAATTTTCAATTTTCTCAAATATTATTATTTTTGAACAAACAAAAACATGATATAACACAAACATGTCTAACAAATTGATAATTCCTTTTCAAAATTGTCAGAGTTCTTCCTCCTTCCTCATTAATGACAGTCTTATAGTGTCACTGGAAAGGCTTCTGGTGAACGAATTGCTCCCCCCTGGTGGAATATCCATGTATTACATGTATCTAATTGTATACATCAGGTTTTTTAGACAAAAAAATGTCATACTGATCATGTAGAGGGCTTCAAAACTCATGTATCAATTATGGTACGTTTGGCGTTGTAGGGTTAAATAAGGTCCGCCCAACCTGTGAGCTCCCAAAAAATATTTATTCACCACAGTAGTGATGTTTTGTGCCACAGAACTTCATCAGACATGGGGTTTTGTGAAATTTTCCCAAATTTTTCAGTGTTATGTAGAAAATCAAGGTCAATGATGGTACTAAATTTGGTTCCTTACCCATTAGTGGCAAAAACAATTAAAAAAAAAAATAAATAAATAAATAAAACCCCAAGAAGTAGGTAGGTAGACAGACAGACAAGAAAAACACATGTAATGTGAAAGGTACATCACTTTTAGAACATTACATCATAAGTGCTGATCCAGACCCCTGTCCACATCCACATGATCCCTTTGAACATCATCCCTTACATTAGTACCGTTACTTCATGGTACCTAACAAAGCAGGTACACTCACTGTTCATGCAGAGGTGGACCTGACAGACCCTGGAGACCACACTGGACCTGAGATTCAAGATTCAAGGATTTTTATTGTCATTTTCACTGTGCACTTACATGCACAAGAGAATGAGATTTTGTTTCTCAATCTGTGACTACAGTGCAGTAGCAAGAGCCAATAAATAAACATCATAATAAATAAAATGGATTAGAAGCATCATAAGAAAAATTAAAAAAAAAAAAACAGATAAAAGCAGTCCATTGTGGCTGTCCACTGTAACTGTTGCTGTCACTGTCTTGTAATGTATGCGGAAATTACTAAAAATAGTCACTTGCCCGATAAAGGGTCAAACCAAAAACCAACCAGTGTTGTATAGTAACAAAGTGATACTACTTCACTACAGTACTCTAGTATGTTTTGGGAGAATTTGTACTTTGCTGAGTATTCTTTATTCAGTTTCCTTTCACTTTCATTTCACTACATTTCCTAACTCAGTTGCATATTTTTACTCCCATACATTTTTGATGCACAGTATTGTTACTCATCTCCAGAAAGTAAATTAAAGGACATTTGGTGTTTTCATCACTGAGATTACCAGTAACTGCAACAAAGTCAGGAAGCTGAGTTATCATTGGGCCTAATCACATAATGAACAAGTGCAAATGACAGTCCACACTCAACCTGTCGGCGATCTGTTGATGTGAGCAGCAGCGAAATATTCTAAATTCTGACTGCGTTTGGTTGTTTTTAACTTTACTGGTACTTTTGCTTTCATTCATTAAGTACATTTAATTGTAGATTACTTAATATACTTAAGTACTGTAAATATTAGATACTTATAGACATAAACTTGAGTAGCATTTCAGTTGGTGACTTGAACTTCTGCCCACAGTAATTTTTTGGTGCCTGTACTTCTACTCAAGTGTGATTTTCCAGTACTTTATACAACGCAGCACCAAATACACAGACAACTTAAAGCTGAAGGAGTGTTTCTGGTCGTGGTTACGTGACGCATACATATCAGGCCTTCAAACGCTTTGTTCCAGCTCTAAAAGAAGCTCCGTGTTTTGGTCACTAAAACCAGAGACTTGTAAACTGTTGTTTCTGAAGACTCGTATAATATCCGGGCTCGTATTCGGTCTACAAAAGGCTGAAACAAAGTACATGAAGCTCCTGTGGTCTGATAATGCCAGCTCAGAGATTTTCCGCTATCATCCTAAAGCCATGCTCGATAGCAAAAAACACACCATCCCCAGCATGGAGCTCTGCAGTTCCACCGTCATGCTGTGAGGATGCTTCTCTGCAGCAGGCCCTGGAAGGCTTGTGAGGTACAGGGAAAAATAAATACGGCAAAACACCGAAAGCTGCTGCTGGGGAAACCTGCTGCAGTTTGTATGAGAACCGCAACACGGGAGACGATTGTTTCTCACTTAGACAACAACGTCAAACAAAAAGCCAAAGCTACACTGGAGTCCGGACCTCAATCCAAAGTGTTTGTGGCACAACTTGAAAATAGTTTCCCAGTGCAACTTGACAGAACTTGAGCAATTTTGTCAAGTTTTGCTTTGTTTTAAAGCTGCAAGCAAAGGTGCCTCTGACAGTCGACTCGAAGGACGCGTAATTATTCATTCCGTTCTATTTTAATTTCAATCAGATCGGCTTTTTACAATTACTTTGGACTTTTTGACACGCATCGTCTAAAAAAGACAAAAGCAGACAAATACTTTTTATGTCTGCATTTATTTACGAAAGGTCACGGATGAGCTCCAAACTGTTTTTGTTTGCGTGTTTTAAAAATCTGCATATACTTTATACATTAGAGCGTTGTGGAGGAAAATGTCGGCAGGAGTGACAGATCATTTAAACAAATAGTTATATTTCCCATTTTCGTCGGCTTCAGTTACCCGTACAGGTGCGTTGTGGGATGTTTATTTGAAAGCACTCAAGTTGCTCCCACGCCGTTTTTCTCCTCGCCTGCTGCAACCTCCCCTTACACTGGTCTGTGTCAGTGTCTCCTCCGTCTTGCCAAATTAACAAGGCTTTTAGGATCTCCAGAGACCCGGCACCTCACTGATTTACCGACTGTCAGCCCTCCACAAATCACTCCATCCCTGTCAGCACTTATAACTCTTCTCCCCCTCCGCCTCCCCCCTACCTTTTCTTTCATCACTTCGGTCCTTTATATCTCACTCGCTTCCTGCTACTGTCGCCATTGCCTGTCTTTCTCCTCCTTCCTTTTTCGTTCTCTGCCATCCACCCCGTGCCTCTGTTCTCACCTCTAACTATATTTTTCTCCTTCCTGCTACTCCGTCTTCCTTGTTTTCTCACTTTCTTTACTCCCACTCCTCAACTTCCTCTCTTTTGTTTCACCCTTCCTCTCTCTGCACATTTCTCGTTCTGTTGTTTCTCGCTTCCATGCCCCCATGCCTGCCTTTTCTCATTTTGCCCGGTCTCATCTATTCCCCATTCTGCCACCCTCCTCTGTTCTTCTCCATTCAATTTTGTCATGTTTTTTTTGTCTTCTCCTCCTCCTCCCCTCCCCGTGCCCCCTCTACTTCCATTAATGCCACCCCTCTGTCTCCCCCTGTCCCTCCCTGCAGTACCTCCAGAGGCGGCAGCAGGAGAACGCCCAGCGACAGAGCAGAGGGGAGCCCCCCCTGCCTGAGGAAGACATCAACAAAATGTTCAAGCCCCCCCAGCCTCCACCACGCATGGACACGCTGCTCATTGCAGGTACGCACACACATATACACATATACACATGTGTATGATCTCCACCGCCGCCACAGACACCCCCCTCCAAACTCCATCAGCCGCCTCTGCTCTCCTCGCAGGAGCTCAGGTTCTGTTTTGTAATTATCTCTGCCATTATCTTGAAATTACATTAATTTAAAGTTTATTGACTCAATCTCCAACTCCACCGCCCCTTTCTCAGCTGTTTCACGCTGTTCAAATCTCCTGACAACATTCTGATCCTTCCGTTTACTTCGCTTCCCACTAATTTGATGTTTTGGTGTGCTGCTGCTCCCCATAACCATTCTTCCTCCTCTGCCTGTTTGTGTGCATGTCTGCGTACACACATATACGTCTGTATGGCTCTGTTTTTTGTTCCTGTTGGGGGTGTGTGTGTGTTTTTGGGGTTTTTTTGTATTTACTTGCGGGGGTTCATGACTCTATGTGGCTATTCTCCAACAGGGCAAATTAACAACTACTGCCAGAACGTGAAGGAATTCACCTCGCAGAACCTCGGCAAACTGTTCATGGCAGAGGCACTCCAAGGCCACAACTAAAGAGACGACAAGGGGGAAAATCTACAAAAAAAAAAAGAAGAGATGCAAGCCAAGTGTGAAACCACCTTGAGGACTGCAGGAGGAGCACAGAGCAGTTTTTCTAGAGTATATTCTTTGTTTTTATGCTAAACCCCGTCTCGGATAAAGAAGTGTCTTTGACAAAGACTTGATTTTGAGTTAAATAAAAGTCTTGCATCTCTAAATCTTTTCTGACTGCTTGTGTGCTTTCCCAGTTTTAGCCAGATTGTAGATCTGATGGTAATTGCACCATATTGTACTCCAGGTTTGAGCACTCTTTTGTGTTTTGCTGTTTAAACTTAAGTTTTGTGGAGAATATGAATATGCTAAAACGAGGCTTGTGCATAATACACAAAGCGATTATACAGTACAGTGATACTTACTCCTAATTTTAATGCTACATGCTTTTCATTTTGCTGTTCACACATTAAGCAGGTGAAACCAATTATTAGAGAATTTGCTGAAGTGTCGTTTTAGACGATGGGAGCAATGATTTCCTTGTAAACAGCGCTGCAACGAAAGCTGAGCGTTAAATGAAGTGCCAACTACATGACTGGGCCCCCACAGTCTCGCTGCACAAAACAGACTTGATTGTGTTGCTTTTTTTCTGAAGTGAAATTAATTGACACACCAGAATCTCTCTTTGTTCTGCAGGTAGCAGTTGGCAGCTGTTTATTTTTAGGATGCAAAAACACAAACTAAATCGTATTTTTTTTCTTCTCCCCCCTCAACACAACAGTTGAAGGAACGGCAGGTTTGCCAAATGACAGCCTGAGAGAAACTGTCACCTGCTTTTGGGTGGGATTCTGTATAAACTGTTGTGCAGTTGCCAAAGTCCCATAAATTATTTGATAGCACAGTTTTAGTGAAATTACCAACAGGGGAACCAATTAAGTGTTTTTGAAGCTTATTCATTAATACAGTGGAAGAAGATAGGAAGGAATAAATCGTTGTTTTGCAGCTGATTGTGAATGTAAGAAACTACAATCACAAAGCATTTTTCACTTGGCACAAAGATGATTAGAGTGTAAATTTGTGTGTTCTTTTATGTTTTCCGGGTGCGGTGTTTGACAGCCAGCTAGAGAAAAATATAAACACAGAGATGATGATTATCGAGCTTAAAAGAAAGAGTCGAAAGTTGTCTTACACTTGTTTTTATCTAGTTTTACTTCAGGAATTATTGAAGCAAACAGAGGTTCTTTTGGTCCAACATAGAAAACCACTGAGCTCATTACAAACACCACTGAACCACCTCTTTTCAGATTCTCAACATTTCCTGCATGAACATCTACCTCCCTTTGGATGTAAATTCCATCAATTTTTCTTTTATGCCGTTATTATGGCTACGTTACTGTTTAGCTTTGGAATTCAAGGAACCGTTTTCTTATTTGTTGACTTGAGATGAACGCCGCTGCATCTTTGCCGGGATAAATGAAGTTAAATTGTATAGAATAAAGCCTTTCCTCTAAGTAGAAGAACACACAAGCAGAGCAAATCACCCAAAACTGAAGAGAATCTGCAAAAAAAAAAAAACACCTTTAAATCTGTTCTTTAATAATAACAATCACCTTAATTCCAATTCAAGTAAGCGCATCCCCTTCAATCCTCCTAAATGTCAAGCTCAGCAAATGTACATGTCATTCTGATCCACAGGTGATGAAGCATCCAGTGTCTTTTATTAGTAACCAGACCTGTTTACTGTCCTTGAACAAGCCTCACTTTAAATCCCCCTCTCGACAAAAGAGCATCAGCTAAGTACCTCAGACACTAATGTAAGCTGTTTCTAGTGTTGATCCTTCTGTCTATCCAGGATTCCCGCGGGATCTTAAAAGTCTGCATTTAATACCTTGAAAAGTATTTAAGACATTTAATTTGATATGGTAGGTCTAAAGTTATATTACATAGATGTAGATAGATACGTATTTATTTGTCCTTGTTAGGGACCAAGCAGTAAAGCAACCAGGAGACAAGATTAAAGTTTCAATTACGGGTTTTTATTCACCCAAAAAACATTCAAAAAATGCTTACAAATGATAGTTTTAACACGTGCATAAAAGAGGTCAACATAACAGAAGTGTACTCAAATAATAGCAACTGAGTCTTCAAACAAACTAACAAAAACTGACCTAACAAAATGAGAAAACGGTAACTAGTTAATGAAATATAACAAATTAAGAAGGAATTAAAACGGGTTGTAGAAATCCACTCGATTTTTGCCGGAATGAATGTAAATATAGCTTTGCAGCACCTGGAGGGTTCAAATTCAAACTGTATGAACTGTTAGGGTCCAAATACACAAATGAATGAGCCAAAGACTAATAAAAGTGGGTTTAGCAAAATATGAGCCCTTTAAATTCTGTTCCACGTAGTCTTTAAAAGGTCTTAAATGATTAAACCTGTAGGAACCTTGTCTATCACGTGTCTTCAAATGACTCCTCAGCGTATCAAAGTATGGCTCATTTATAAAGCCTGTCATCAGTGTCCACTCCACCCAACACCAGGCATCTGAATGATGGCTCTTTTTGCTCCGTTTAATGAAGCTGCCAGCGTGTGCTTCATTGTATAATAATTACACTGCGGCTCTATCTTGCCGCTTCCTCTGTTGTATTTCTTCGACCTGTGGTTAAACAGCGTCATCTAATTCAAGGGATGATGTTATTTAACTTGGCATCAGCGTCGCCTAGTTGAGTAATAACTTGTACTGCTCTTGCATGTCATCAGCACAATGTCATTAACAATAATTACAAGTCAACCGACGTGATAAACGCTTATTGGAGCAGCGACACCGAAGCCGGAAATGATTTCTGCCTCCAATCATAACATGTTTCCCTGACACGCTGCTGGATTGGCAACATTAATTCACCCCAGCAGGTTGAGTTGATGTTTATTAATTAAGGTATCTGCTTTCTTGACAACCACACCTGTGCTTATGATTGATGTGAGGTGTAATGCAAGGCCTTTCATCTACAGTATTGGATTTCACTAGTGGCGTCTACTTAAGTAGATTCTGTGTTGTTTGTGATTCCGATCCAGGCCTGATGGGTGATGTTGCCCTTGAGGGTTGACTGGGGCACAGCCTCTCCTGTCCCTAATCCAGAGATGTGTGAGGAATTACAAAACTTCACGGGCCTCAACAGAAGCACATGCACTGTGTGAAGCCACTGAGTTGCCGCTCGCTGCCGCAGCAGAGTGCAAACACGATGACAGAGCTTCAGCGTGGATTTAATGTGACAGTGTTTTGATCCGAGTGGAAAACAGTTTGGACTGAATCACGGAGTCACGGCAGGGCTCAAGGGCAATGGAGTGGAAGTGGAACAAGTCAGACTGGTGTTTGACTTCTACATTACATCACAGTCATTAATCAGAACTGCTGATTATCTTTATAAGTAAAGATAAGGATGATAAATGTTCAAAGACACCCTCAAGTCATGGTATAATAAAAACACTGTGTATTGAATAAAAATGGGATTTTAAGGTGATTTTCTGCCAAAAAAAAAAAAAACTTCATTAAAAATCATTAAATTGACATCACTTCCATTCTCATTAAACATTTGGAAACTGAAAATGAACACTGCTAATTTCTTTTTTTAATACTTTATTTTTCACAGATTTTTTCCAGACATGTACAGAGCAGCTGATTCACAAGTAAATAAACCAGATTAAACAGACCAGTGAACGAAAAGGTAAAAAGAGCACAAATTTAAACAAACACAAAGGTTTCCCAAGTGCTGTAGAGTAAAATGAATGCAATAAAAACATAATAAAAAATATATTAATTTTTTATTTTTTTTTAAAGGAGGGGTAGGGTTTGTTTGTATACAGGTACAGATACATACCTACACATGTTGTATATATACACACACACGTACAATCACTATAGGTGCCTCGCAGCTTCGCTGCTTGGCCCCTAATAAGAAACCGTACAATCACTAT
>JAPQRP010000010.1:18724911-18737291 GCA_037367295.1 Apogon hyalosoma | reverse complement strand
AAAAACAGTGCTTTTATTCATTCCATGTTTTCTTTTCCGTCTGTTTTAGTCACATGATACACACAGGAGTTAGGACTGGATTGCATAACCATTGTTTTTGATGACTTTTGATGGACTAATCATTTTTTCTGTGACTGTAACAGCAGAACTTACTAGTCCACTATAAAATTTGCAATGGAAAGTAAACAAATATACTAATATGTAATGTCTAATTAATATTAGCACATTTTCTGATACTTAGTATTTTCTTGACCAAACATCTAATCCATTAATTAAGACAATAATCAACAGATTCATCTTCAGTGAAAATACCATATGTCCTATTTCTGAGGATGGAATACAGGCCATGGGGACAGTTTATTTATTTATTTGTTTTCATTTTGGCTTCCATATGGGTGTTGACTGTTTTTGACAGTATCATCGGATCTGACACCTTCCTGAGAGATTCAACTTTAACTGTCATCTGGCACAATGCTGGTTGATTTATTTATTTATTTATTTTGTGTAATATCAGCTGCTTGCCAACAGTCCACACACGTAAAACCCATCTGGAACCAAACAGCTTAAAGATCCCTTTTGGTGCAATAGAAATTTTGAAAACCCATAGTGTTTATCACCTGATATGAGTGATACTAATCTGAAAGCAGTTATTTCCTCTCTACCAGGTTGTCATTTGGCTGCCTGAGCGAATCCAGCCTGGACTTTAGCCTATTCTTTTCCTGACAGACGGCTGGGTCATTACTGCTGTGGCAGTCTGCGGTCGGCGACTCAGTGCAGCTGCCTGATAAAAGGGTCAGTCAGCTGCCCACCCACCACCAGCCCACCCTGCCACTTAGTCGTCTGTTTTCTGTCGGCCTTCTTGCAGTGAATGCCACCAGGTCGCTGTCCCGCCTTACCTCTTCACCACCTCTCTTGAAAAGCCTGCCTTACCAAGACGCCGATCCTTTTTCCACAAGTATCTCTGCACTGCTGCAAGTAATTCAACTGATTAATCTTAGTCAACTTCGCAGCCAGCATTTCAGTTCACCTGTAGATTCTCTTTATTGGCTGTAGAGAGATTGGAGACCACACAGATGAAAGCGCAAGTTAGTTAATTGGATATTATATTGAACAGAAGTACTTTAGGACTGAAGGAGAGAATAACTTTTGTTGGTAGCGGTGCAATCGCAGCAGAAAGCGGAGATAAAATGGATGTGATTCTCTCATCAAAGAGCAGGTTTATTGTGTCTAGAATGGTTTTCTAAAAGGATTGAGATTGGAAAAAGAGATGGGGTTTTCATCTTTTCACAAGATGATTTACTGCACTGATATAGTCTCTAATCCGATTTCACTGGTGTTTTAGAAGCTTTTTAACATCAGCTCTCCCCCAAAAATCCCCCTGAAAGTGAAATGCACAGGCAGATGTAGCAGAAAGTCTCAGTATTAACAGGTTTAGTGCTTTGGAAGTTCACCGTTTTGCTGCTGGATCCTGCTCTGACGTTTGTGTGGGAAATGCTGCAGTGCAAATATAAGATGAAGCAATTGCAGGAATCGCTTTATAATGACTTCTGCTATGTGGTATTTGTTGGAGTTTAAGCAGTTTAGCAGAGCTTTCTTTGCATTTGAATCACATTTTGCAGGTCAAAAAGCAGCTGGATAAAAACAGTGAGGAGTCATAACTTATTGATTGTAATGCATTTCTACTTGTGTAGCCCACAGGCCCCAAAACAGTGGGCATTTAAAACTTCAATATCCTGTTTCTATCCTAAAGCCAGTCTCTTCATTCAGAGCAAAATCATTCTTGCATGTAGACGAAGCTCAACATAGCATAGAAACATTCTGAAAATGACCAATTAAAGCTGGAGTCTGTGAAGCTTACCTTGAAGGCCAGCCGAGGGTCAGTGGTGAGACGCTTTTAATCTGCTCCTTCCCATGTCCTTGTTCTCCTGTCCTTGCAGACGCCGAGAATTTCATTACATGCTTCTTTCTTCTGATGCGATGTGATGACAGTTGCTGTTAGTAGAAGTTTTCTTGAAGCATCACTCACAAACTGGGAAATCCATCAACTTACAGGCCCATTTACCAAAGAAAAATATCGCTTTCAGTTCTGCTTTGAGATTCAAGGCTCAGTCAGATGAAACTCTTTTCAGAATTTATTTTATTGTTTGATTTTCAGTCCTGCATACACACACACACACGCTCAGACACACAAACAACCCGGCTCAGTTCCATTAGTTTGGCTGACTTTTCAGAATGCATTGCTAAGCATTATCTGAGCTTGCCTCATGGTTGTTGCTAATTGATGCTGCAGTCAGTTCATTATTTTAGTCTCCCATGGCCGCTCGGATATCTGATTCATACATACACCCTGCATTTAATCAGTGTGAATACACAGCCATGGAAGCAAACATAACACAAGACTGATCGTATCATGATTTAACAAACCGATACAGCAGGGGAAAAAATGTCACATAAGTACTTATTGACATCATCTATCAGTAAAGCAAAGGTAGTTCATTACATATTAAAATGAAAACAGACAAATCCAATAGTTTGTTTGTTTACTCCAACTTTACTAATTAAAGTGAATTTTATGCTTAATGAAAAATTCTGTATCTCTGATTCAGTTACAGAGCCATGAAACTTGCATTTCTTGTTTCAAATTGTGGTGCGGCAAGCATTGTTGTGGCCCCTGGAGTCACAAAATGTGCATATTTTTTTTGTGTATGAATACTTAATAGTTTTCACACACTGCTCAGTCAACAGCTAGACCTCATTTGTCAATCTATAGGGGCAGTTGTGCTTGTGTTGCTGCTGCGAGGGAAAGTTTTTAAATAGCAAACATCCGACTCTTGGCTTTTTTGTGATTTTTAAACCATGCAGGACCAGCATAATCCAGGCTGTCAGTGCCAGTATTCACACACTCTGCTTCACTGTAAAGCTACAGTACTACTCCTGCCCTCCTCAATAACTAGATATTATCCCATTTGAGCTTTTATTAGCCAACATAAAAGTGGAGTACCCTGGTGATTACTCAGAATTATGATAGCAGTGATGATAAACATTGGCCTTGCTAAAGAGGAGCAACGGATGCCAGAGACAGCAGCCATTACAGAGCTGTAAATGAGGGAAATCCCTCAGCTGGTGGGATCACACTGAACATATCAAAAACAACTTTTATTCAGTCCTCGTTGATAGTTTACCCTGAACATCTATCAACTATCTAAGGGACATCTGGAATTATATTCAGTGGCAGCCGGACTGAAATAACCTCATTTGAACACATTATTCTGTACGTAACTCCCACAGAGGGTGCATTAAAATGCCATGATCAACACGTAATAGACCTTAGGCCACAGGCAGAAATTCACTCATGCAACAGAGACTGTATGCCTCTGATAAAATGCAGACAAAAAAAAAAGACAGACAATTAGGATGAGAACAAGAAATTATGAATCTCATTGATGGGCCTGAATAAAGTCCCTGAGGAGGAAGAGGTAAAATGTAACGCTCCAACAGAAGGACATTAGCATAGAAACGCTCATTAATTTGACTATAATGACTGCTACCTCCCCCATCGAAACTACATCCACATGACCCGTGAAGAAAAAGCATTTATATTGGTTTAACGGTAAAGAGTCTTCCCTAACAGGTCATCAGATTGTCAGATTAGAGGAAGGAGCTCAGACACATTAACTGCAGCTTCAGCGTCGTCAAATTATTTATTAACAAGTGGTTCCAGGCACAACAAACCCTGCCCTCGCACATATTGTAGCTTATTTTGGCATGAATCCAGCTGATGTCATCATGTCTATGCGTGTGCTGATGTCAGCATATCAATCGCCTCTATATATGTGGCAAGTTTGAAGTAAATTGAAACAAAATTGATGTTTTTATAGACATTTGAAATTTTGGCCATTGTAAATAAATGGGAGTAGAAAAAATATTTTAAAAATTCATATAAAATGTGAACTTTGACCTACTTGTCCCATAATGTAATGACATCTATTCTAGGTCACTGGTAATCTATAAACCCAATTTGGTATGAATTTAACCAATAGTTTTGCTGCTACAGACATGTGAAATTTCACCCATTATAAGTAAATGGGGAAAAAAAAGAATTTAAAAATTCAGAAAAAATTTGAACTTTGACCCACTTTTCCCAAAATGTAATCAGATCTATTCTGAGTCACTGGCAATCCATAAACCCAATTTGGTATGAATTCAACCAATACTTCTGCTGCAAAAGTGTTAACAAACAAACAAAACAAGTGGTGCCAGACACAACAAACCCCGCCCCTCACATGTATTGTAGCTTATTTTGGCATCGATCCAGCTGATGTCATCATGTCTATACATGTGCTGATGTCAGCATATCAATAGCCTCTGTATATGTGCCAAGTTTGAAGTAAATAAAAAAAAAGAGATGTTTTTATAGACATTTGAAATTTCACACATTATAAGTTAATTGGGGGTGGGGGGGTATAAAAAAATTAATACAAAATGTGAACTTTTACCTACTGTTCCCAAAATGTAATCACATCTATTTTAGGTCACTAGCAATCTATAAACCCAATTTGGTATGAATTCAACCAATAGTTTTGCTACTAGAGTGTTAAAAAACAAACAAACAAAACAACAAACCAAACCAAAATCGGTACCCCTTTCCTCCCTTTCGGGGGGCGAGGTAATAAGATAGTAAAAGATGAAAATACTCCATTATGAGCACCATACTTAGGTAAATATATGTGGATATCATCAGTATAATGCACTGTAAAAGTAGTCATCATGCAGTAAAATAATCTGTAATAGTCTTTTAGTTTTATGTATGATACTAACAAATTCATTTTATTATTGAATTAATGTGTATAGTGCATTTTATGGCTGTGGTTTAACCTAAAGCAATGCATTACATTCTGCAAAATCACAATATGATTGTCTGATCATTCGTTCATTCATCCCTGTGAAATCATCATTTCACTACCATGTATCTCTAAAAAGTCGACTTTTCATGAGCTCAGAAAGCATTGCATTTTCCAGCTAATCTAAAAGGATTTTTAAAACAGTTTATTAGGAACCAGGGGAATATTCTCAGTGCCTAAAGCAACACTTCATCCTTCAGTTTAGCACATTTGGAGATATACACTGGGCAGGAAGGGGGTGAAAAGATCCAATCTGAGAAGTAACTAAATCTGTCAGACAAAGGAGTGGAATAAAAATATAAAGTTGCATAATATTGAATTACTCATCCTTCACTTTGCACTCAATTACAAGCCTGGACTAAATGTGCAAAGGATTACAGAGATAAGATATAAAATTATAAATAAGTTATAAAACAGCCAGTTGTGCGTCCAAAGCTATGTTCAGACAGCAGGTCTTAACACACAATTCGTAATTTTGGGTGACATCTGATTTTTTTTTTTTTTTTTGTGTGTGCCCGTTCATATTACACATTAAATGCGACTTTTATTAGCTTTGAGTATGAATGGAATTGGGCGCTGAAGTGACCCGCATGCACATAAGAGGTCCTGACGTAATAAGTGACCACGCAGGCACATACTGTGTTTACGGAAGTAAGTAGGTTTTTCCCGCTGCTTCTCCTGGGACGTGGAATTGTGACATTTATCGCATTTCAATAACGTAAAGGTCAGATCAGTGCGACCTGGCCGTTCAGACTGAAGTCGTGTTGCAACTTATCAATACGTATCAGATTTAGGACCACATATGAAAGTGGCCTGGGTCGGATTTAAAAAAATCAGATTAGTGCAGTTCAATCAATAGATTGGATACAGGTCAAAAATTGGATATGGGTCACATTTGCCTGCCGTCTGAACGTAGCCTAAGTGACAAAGCTAATCTTAAGCTGCTAATATGAACCATTTATATAAGAGAGTTTTTTTAGAGGCATGAAACGTGTCCAAAATATTCTATCACAATGATGTAATAAACTAGAAACATTTAATTATCATTTCAGCAGCACATACAGGGAATTTAATGATGCAAATCACTTCAATAAATCACTAGTTTTTAGCTACAAAAGCTTAAAACTTCATCCCCAGACTATTGTAAGTAGCCTAATGAATTTACAAGTAAGTGGTGCAGTCCAGTCCTGGAAACATACACATATCTGTGATCCCACAGAGACCCCGAAGTCCAAGCATTACATCTATTTATCAGCCCTATCCCAAAGGTAAAGATGGATTCCCAATAAGCACAGCCTATTTTAATGTTTTACTTCTTCCTGTTAAATCAAGCACTATCCGAGAACAACTGCATAATTTGTTTTTGGCTGCCTCGACCCTTCAATACTGAAACAGCACAGAGTTTACTTTTTGCAAACACACTATGTATAATATTGATCACCTTTAAGGCAAATATTATAGAGACATGGAGCAAAATTTCTCATTATAGCCCCGGGTTCATTGTGAATGTAATTACTACAGACACTTGAAAAGTTATGCAGCAATTAAGACACGTCGCATAATGCAAGCTCAATTATCACAGCACCTATTACAGGTAGCTGTGTTGTGATACAGTGAAATGGATTACGATGCTCTATCTGTTCTTAACATTTGTCACATTTTGAACAAGTGCTGCTGACGAGTAATTAATGAACGCATGAGCTCAGTGAGTAGAGGTGAGCACATAATGTGAATCATGTCTTCACATACTAATGATGTAGGAGTTAATTTCAATGATAAAGAGAATCATGCTTCAGTTACGGAGGAGGAGATTTGGAATCTGAACAGAAAGCCAAGGCAAGAAGGTGTTGAAGCTGCTGGAGTGTTTGAATTAGTTTTATGAATATTTTAAATGCAGAAGCAGAGGTGACTGATGTGTAGGTGGGATGCAGGCTTGAGTTTTGTTTTATTTATTGTTTTTTTTAAACAGTTTTATTCATTGTCGTTGAAATCAAAGCAGTGACATGGCACTAAGCTGTCCTTAACAAAGCCAACTGTCTTATTAAGTATATGAGATAGAATAAATACAGTAAAGTTCAAACTTATTTAAGAATGAACTGCCATTTAGAAGTTTACTATAAATTTAGCTGAGGATATTTTCAAAGCTAAGTCTTTCCAAGATAAGAACAGATATTGGTTATTGTTCCACAAGGGAAATTTGTCTTGGGCACAATAGCAGCTGCAATAGTAAACACAAATAATTCAATTATAATACAACAGTCTAATCTGATCACAGTGTCTGTGGGCAGTGAACACAGATAACAGCATAAAATAAAATCACATAAAGTATATACAGTAGCAATTATATACCATCACATAAATACACATAACTGTACATACCAAATTGCATATATATATATATATATATATATACACAACAGATTGAAATAAGACTTCTAAGACTACTACTACTAAGACTTCATGTGTTTAAGTAAAGTTATGGAAGGAAAATGTAAAAGGATTGCTTTGCATTTACTGACTTTAAAACCTGAGGGTAATAGCTCGTACTCATGATGTAAGATGTATGAAGGATTCTTTGTGCTTTTCTGACCACAACCAACCAGTGGAATGAACAATGTTCTTTCTTTCCTACAACTTTCGTCGCTGTTTTAACCAAGCATTTGACCCTACTTTTTTTAGCTGTACTGTGAGGCTTCTAATAATACTTTCTGCAATGGCATTATAAAAAGTTAACGTGATCATGCTGCTAACCTCAAACAGTCTAACTGTTCTGATGAGATGCAGCTAATTTGGAGCACAAGTACTCCATAGGGTTTGTCCACAGCCCATCATTACACCCAGCTACTTTTAAGAATGTTCCCCTTCAGTTTCATTGTTTTAGTTCGATAGTTATGTGTTCATTAACTCTTCACTTACTATATCTTTGTTTTTTCACATTTAAAATCAGATAGTGACTGTCACATCTCAGTCTTTTTTTCATATTAACCAGCCAACACATTATGCTATGCTGTGTTTTTGTATAATCTTCTGTTACTATCCTTTTTTCTCTCTTACAGAGTCAGCTAAGGCTCCAAATCTTCAGTGATAAGCTGTTGTAAGCCCAGCCAAAGACCTGTGGAGCTGGATTGTTCCCTGCACTGTGGCTCCTTGATGAGGCTTTAAAAATGTGGTGACACCTGCAGAAAGGGGGTATAAGATCCCACGGGGTATTTCTGTTGTCATTAGCCATCTCTTTCACGGGCGTAGTTTGTCTGTACAACGGTGATGAGCAGACATAATGATGCCATGAAAAAAAATGATGGTTTTTTGCATCCTTTTTATCCCTCTCCAGAATAAAGAATGACCTCAGAAAGACCTTAATAAACCCTGAGCCTGAGTTCATCTTCATTTTAGACTTGACTCTAATGGTGGAGTGAAGATAGAGAGAGGACTGGGGAGAGAAGGGTGCAGGTCTGGAGTGCCCTCATGGTCCCAGACACAGATGGACAAGATGAGAGGAAAACACAAGCACAGCTGAGGCCTAGCAGCATGGAGTATTATAAGACCAGAATCAGTGAGCCCGACTCGGCACTGATGACACTGGCTTTACTGCCACTCAGTCACTTGCCGTTCTCACCAGGAACCCCGGGGACCGAACTTCATCGAGCACAGTTGCACCGAGATTAAAGGCATTTTCCCCCTCCAAGATCAAAAGTTAGACTGAGTTATGCCAAAAGTGTCTTCTGTTGAGTTATGATGGTACAATGTGATAAGTACACGAACGCCCAAAGCCATTAGCGTCAGGGAAATGAAACTCAACTCAGAGCATATCAATATGATGCGCATATTCCAGTTAAGCTGGGTTTATTAAATATGTCTTCCATCTGTTTGGACGTTTTTGGCTGGATTTTTTTGAACCATTATCCAAAGTTTCTACATGAACTTGTGCTATCAGCTTCCACATTTTGCTCTTCCAAGTACCCATAATCATAAAACACATTACATTAAGCTTTATAAATGCATGCCTCTAGGCAACGTACAAATTTTTGGCATGCTCACACCATACATCCAGAAATATATAAAATAGCTTTCTATTTCTCCTTCTGCCTTCGACACATTGCTCAGCTCCAGTCTCTCTCAAGTTTGCACTAAACTGGCCTCAAAACATCTTTAAACACAATATTTTGATCAAGAAAAATAATAATAAATAAATAAATAAATAATCACACCTCGTAGTATTAGGTGAGCTTAATTGTTTATAATTTATTGCATAATGATATAATAGAAAACAGCTAAAATGCTAATGTTGCCTCGGAGCAGCATCCCTTTTGGCACCATGCCTTTACATAATAAACAACTAAAAAGCATAGCACTAGACAGACATTATTTTTCTCCCATAATTAATTGATCATAAATCTCAAAGGCGTAATAAACAGACATTAAAAAAGTCGTGCCTACATTAGCACTATCAGAGCAACACTAACATTGACCTTTTTGAGAGAGAGATACTTCCATGTACACTGAGTCAAAGACAAAAGAGAAGGCAATAAATGAACATACGGCATCGACATATTGGGAAAGACATATGTACGGCCGAAAACACATATTCAGGTCTAGCACAAATAATTAACCAAGGAAATGTAACACAGTGACAATTTTTTTTAAAGATATAATTTTTTTAAAATGAGGCTTGAAGGCAACATTCAGACAAGCAAGCCTATTTAAAGAGTTTTACAAATGCTGATAAATTAAATGCATTTTCCTTGAGTATTTAAGTAAACATTTGCAACTTTCCTTTTTTTCAATTTGTACCATTATAATGCAATTTCAGAACCCAAAGTAACAGTAATATCAGTTCTAATCAATGTATCAGCTCCAGGTGATAGCAACAGAATACTCTATTAGGAGGATTTTGACAAAACAAGACACTATATTTGGGATCTTCTATGAAACTGGGTTCATTTTGGTACCTGACACTTTGCCAGGTTTATAGACCCAATAATAAAAAAGAAATTTAGACATATTTCCCCCAGGATGTACCTAATGATGACCTCAGATAAATGCAAAAAAATTACACTCTCGCTCTGAGCCATCCCAAAATGAATGGATTTTTAATAAAATACTGGGGCCAAAAATAGGACCGAAATAGGTCATGAAAAGCTACTTAGGTGTCAGTGTATTTGATCTGGAAAACATGGCTTGAATTGGTCTTATATAGTGCTATAAATAAAGACACTGTGTTAAATTTGACGATCCTAGTGGTTTTTCTAATCCAGACATGTGGGTTTTTCATGAATCTCAGTCTCATTTCAAGGTTTTGTATGTAACGCATCGTGTCCATTTGGGTTACATGCAGAACCTGCCCAGTTAAATGTGTCTAAATTGCAAAAGATTTTGCAACAGTGATCATTTTTGTGAAACACTCTGTCTTGCATAATTAGTTTGATTCCCAAAATGTACCTGTGAGAGAATAGAGATACTCAAACAAATAGCAGCACATCATTTTCGTGTCCTTTTGACTGTGTTACATGTAGATTTTTGCATTAAATATAATGTAAAATAATATAAAAAATGTGTTTTATCAGAAAAATAATTTCTCTTTTATCTCAGTAAATATATATTTTGAAAATAGACCCAAAGTGCTTCCAAACTTGCTTCATAACATTAATCTACATCTGGTTTGGATTTTTAGCCCCATGTCCTATTTTTAGGACCAGTTTCATAAAAGCACCCATCTATATTTCCTTTATTGTCATTAGAGATTTTTTTAACAGTCACAGTAAGGCTGACGCCATACTATCGGGGTCCTAAACTGGTGGATGGATCCTTGTCTGTACAAGGAGGTGATGCGGTTCTGAACCCTGGATAATTAACTGTTAACTAACTTGTATTCGTGTGCGCTCCGGTAACATTACGTGTTCCACTGGACGTTTAGTTTGTGGACTTGCTGGGCTCACCTGAGGACACCTGGTTCACATGTGATGGTAACTCCTGTCCCACTCAAACTCCACACCTGTCACTGCCCACGGAGAAGATTCCTACTGGAAACAAAAGCAAATTCGCGGCTCCGCTGCAACCCCAAGCTGAGAAGAAAATAAAAATTAATTTGCTATTTTAATTACATTTTTCATAAAGTTAATTAATTAATCCGTGTAATTCTGAAAGCGCCTGTGTTTGTTCAGTTAATATAGTACACATGCACTGAAAAAACAAATCAAAACAAAAAAAACTAGTCCTCCATCCTCAAAGGAAAACTAAAACTTCTTTAGAGGAACTTACCTTAACAGTTACTCACAGAAAAGCACAAACCCTTTAGATTCAACCCATTAAATGGCAGTATGAGGACATGGGAAAAACATGAAAAAAAAAAAAAAAACACCTGAAAAACACAAAATATGAGATATTTTCCATCTAATACATTAAGGAGGAACGCAGCATTCATGGCAAAAAATACCTCATTGACTTAAAACCGCAGTTTTTTAATGTCATGTAAAATTTAAAAAATGGCGTCGTTTGTGTGGAGTATTAAGGTTTAGTTATGTCAAAAGTTACTTTTATATAATATATAATATTTATATGTTCAGTAAAATTTCCAAATGTTTTAATCTAGAAAAAAACATAAACCTGCATTAATTGTTGGGACTTGTTTGGATTTTATTATTCTATTATGTATATCTATTAGGCTATAATTAAGTTCTGATCTATCTATCTATCTATCTATCTATCTATCTATCTATCTATCTATCTATCTATCTATCTATCTATCTGTCTATCTATCTATCTATCTCTTGTCTTATTCTGTGGTTACTTTTTCACCGCTTTGCATGATGCTCACAGAGAACATTTATTCAGCTGCAGCCTTCACAGTGTTGCACCAGAAGCAACAAGTAGCATCATGGGACATGCTTTTCAGTCCTTCTTCACCAGTGGTTTAGTGCATCAGCTCCTCCATCTAAACGCTGGCTCTTTTTAAGAAAAGTAACATTTTTGTACTAGTCACAGTAATATGTAAGGGGATGAACACTGGTGCGAGGGCCCTAACAATTTCTAGTCCCCACTGGTGTCGACATGTGATAAAGGTCACCTGAAATGAGACCAGTGATGTTCCAGATCACAGTCCCTCAACCACTCCGCCACTGCCTCACGTTACATAAAGAGTGCTGTTTATGACGAACTGATTGGTTTCCATTAGTGTGACTGGCATCCTCTATAATTGTTTGAATCTCTGACAAGAACAGTGATTTTAATGGGAAAAGAATAAAGACATCCATTGAGGCTTGAATTCTTGTTTGTCCAGCTGAAAGCCTGCCTATAATACTCTGTACTGGGTGAGTGTGCAACGCTAAATGTCTAGAATGTAAAAAAAAAAAAAATCTATAGAAATTGTCAAAAGTTATCTCCTGGGTTTCATATTTCCTGTGAGATGAACCACAACATAGACTCTACCTGGACTCCACAGAGTACAGAAAGACTAGTAATCTTCTACACAGGCTGCAGTGG
>JAPQRP010000010.1:18698128-18711046 GCA_037367295.1 Apogon hyalosoma | reverse complement strand
AAGCTGGACTGACTGTACATATCCTGACCAAAGAAAATCCAATTCTCCCTTTGTGCAGTAATCTACACCTGGCTTTTCTGCCTCCGCCCATAATAATATACATTATTTAGCCTAAACATCATCTAAAATTAATGTTTATTTGTAACGTAATGTAGAAAACTATTACATGATCAAAAATAAATAAATTTTTGCAAAAACAAAAAAAAGTCTGTTTTGAATGGCTGAGATTTCCAGAAATTTGCACGAGCCAAAAAGGTTTGGCACCACTGTTTTAACCAATCAGATTTCATGTTGGCCACACGGGGGTGATCTACCAGGTGAACAGTAACATCTGCATTTTCATGACGTTCGATTGGACGGCCAAAGAGCGAGCTAGTTAAAGCAAGGTCACCTAAGAAAGCACGTGTGTTTAGAAGATATGTGGCTGGTGACGAATGGTTCCGTTTTATTTTGTTATGTGGTGACTGCGGGGCACAAAAATTAGTTGAAATCTGTAAATCATGTTCATTTTTCTTTTTAGGATGAATGGGGCAGAATCTGTCTCTACTCTCCTAAAGGGGTCGGACAGTGAACAAACCACATGACAGTTTTACAGGAAATGATTCCGGTGAAGCATTTTATTCCCTTCAACTGCCTTTAACTAAAGCCTCTGTGTCTGCTACATTCAATATTATCTGAGGTCCACAGTGTCCACAGTTTAATGTCTGCCGCAAACGATGGTTTGTCTGAGAGTTTGTAGCACTTTGTGGCTGTTTTTGCATTCGAGTGTGTACAGGCATATTTTGCAAAGGTCATGTGGGCAGATTTTTCTTTTAAAACAGAGTGTGAAAAGACCCTTTAAAAATGATCCATATTAATGTGGACAGGGATTGAATCGCATAATGAATAAAAAGTGTAATCCATTATGAACGCATTTGTGTAAAACTTCCAAGTGCCAGATACAATAAAAAAAAAAAATAATGACTTGATCTTTTTTTCAGAAAACATAACCTCTTGTCAGTATTTACCAGACCTGTATGTTCATGTAAAAATATGTTCATTTAAAGGGGTTGTTTGTAGAATTGGTTTTCAAAACTCTCACCATCAGGGGGCAGTCATGTACCAAAACCACCCAAGAATCAACACTATGTATCCACAGACTGTATCACTCACTGAATAAACTATAAAGCGTATTGTTTACACACATCTGTATTAGAGTATCATCAAATTTTCCTCTGAGTTTTAGTTTGACTAAAACTCGTAGCTGGCCATTTTAACAGTCACTCAAAATTACACTTTCTTACAATCTTCAAGTGTCATCAGCTGATAGTTTACATGATAGCCCTGTTAGCTTAGCTCTGTTTTTAGACATAAGAAAAACGGCAAATTTCCTCTGTTTTCTTTTCTGTTTCCAATCATTTTTGTATTTAGTACGGGATAGAGGGGTAATATATAATAATGATGAATATATCTGTAAATCAACACTATATTTACGTGCGTCACCTTGTTTATGGAATGACTTCATCACATTGGGATTTAATGGAAAAACTGACATTACACTCTTCTGTTTTTTTGACGCTTAGTAAATATCGGTAAAGTTTTGTGCATATATCCATTGGAAAAGTGACTAATGTTACAGAGTCATATTTGATGTCATTGAAAAGCTGAGAAACTGCATTTTACCTGATTTATGTCGACGTCTTAATAGGATTAGTGGTTGAAAAGTTACTAAAACTCGTAGATCAGTAGATCCTTTTAGGTCTTTGAGGGTTAAGGTGCATACACAAACCTAATCACTTCCAGATATTCAGTACTGAGGCTCATAATTATCAGTGCATCTGTCAGTGAAAGTCGCTGGTCAAACACGCAGACAGACATGAATGAAAACAACGCCGTGCTTCAGGGCGATAAAGCACATGGGAAAGGTCTGAATATGATACACAGTGCTGATCAGACATGGCTGCGAACCAGGTGCGTTTACTTATGCAGGGATTGTAATTGCAATGGGTTTTGGAGACAGGGTAGAGAATACAGCAATCTAAGCAGGTGAATTGGCAGCTTCGGCGCGGCTGTGCTGAGCAGACTGCTAAATAAGGTCTTCTGTTGTCCAGAGAAAGAGCTGGGACCATGGCAAGGGAAGAGAGGGAAAGAGAAGACAGGGGCTACAGAGGAGGAGCAAGGGCAACAGAGGTAAAGAATGAGCGAGGGAGATAGAGAGACACCGAGGGAAGGAGGGAGAGAGACGGAGGGAAGATAGACGATGAGTACGGAACAGTGAGGACAATGGAGGATAAGGGAGTGAGAGAGGGCGAGACGAGCACCTTAGAAAATCAAGCAGCCAGTCCATTCCCCAGAGAGGCAGCGAGGCTGGCTGTGGCTGACTGATCCAGTGCTGTGCTGCACTGTGTGAGAGGGACCAATAACAGGCTGAGTAATGGGATTGTGCCACTGCAGATTGTGTGTGAACAGGTTGGGTCCTTGGGTGTTCCCACATGTCAGGTTAGCAATGGCCTGAATAAGACCGGACTGAACAGGGGCCAAGTCTGCCTGTTGTGTTCAGCATCTGTACGCTCACAATTTGAGTTTTAAAGGACAAGACTGGACACATTCACATCCCTACTGTCTGTAAATCCTTTTGAAAAATACAATAAATGTCCATGCCCATGTCTGTGTTCCATATGGTTCATTCAGACATGGTAAGATACTTAAAGCTACTGAGATTATTATCCAATTCAAATGTCAAGGGCAAGAACATGTTCTTTATTATACCCTGTCATCTCATCACTTTAATCTTTTGACATGTCACTTTTTGACATGTCAAGTTAGCTATTTCAGTAAATATCCATACTATGTCGTGACATGAACCTCCTGAATTTCGATATAGAACATTTTCATTTATAATGACAGGCCAGCCTACAAAGTCCACGACTAGGAAATGGGTTGAATATATCCATAGGGGAAGCAGCAATGGTTGAAAATCACTCCAAATTGCAGAGACATCAATCATTCTGGATTTAAATAATAGCAGGACCTTTGTGTTCGCTCAAATAGGGTAGGTAATTTAGTGCATAGGGTCATAGACAGCCTTTGCAATTATTATCCATAACTTGAAGTGTAGGCTAATAACAGTAATGTACTTTGAGAAAGAATGATTTATACAAGGCAATAAAACAGGAAAAAAATTCAGTGAATGCTGCAGTGATGTTAGGATCAGGAGTTATGGATTTAAAGCACTGAAAGGTGTTATTTTACTATGATTCAGATACAAACCATTTCTAATCAAGGATATTTTGCTTAGTAAAACCACTTTTTTAAACAAATTTAATTAAATTAATTTTCTTATTGAATTAAAGAAACTCTAATTTGTATAACTTTTTAAGTTGAGAGCTGTATTGTTTTGATTGTATTTACAGGTGCACTATGCTTAAAATCAAGGGGAAAGTCCCAGGATTGTAAAATACTTTTCCAAGATGTGCCATGGAATCAGTCATGGATCTGATCTGTGATTGGCAATCAGAGCTGTCAATCACATACTTAAACCCCACCCTGTATGAAAAAAAATCTGTGATTAGTCACGAGGGAGAGTTTCTACAGCCTGAGTCCATGACAGTCAGTTGAATATTTGTTTCCCCTCAGACCATTTGAATTACAAATTGCTGAAAAATAATTATGGCATTTTTGCTCAATAACACCAAATCTATGGAGCCCTGCTGCTTTAATAGGTGTTTACAGTGTATTTGCATACATCGGGGTCTGACCCAATGGATGTAAACCATTGGGTCAGACTTTCAATGCTCGCTTTCGAGGTTCACTTCACTGCCTCTCATTTGCTTCTTTGCGGCTGCAACAGTGTGCAACACTAGACGCTGTTAGCTGAGCAATGCAGTCAGCTACTGCCGCTCCAACACAAACTTCACCTAAGCACACAAGCATCTGCAAGCTGTACATACAAAAGCTTTATGTGGCTTATGAACAGTCCCTTAAGCACTATTCAGACTGGATTAGTTTTACATGGGCACGTGGGGTAATGCCACTTTACTACAGGACGTCAGTAAAATTAATGGCCAGTTGGCACGGGATAAGAAATATCAGTAAAACTACCACAAGTGGGAGGGGGAAAACCGTCCCCTCCTGTCATCATGTGGGTATGACATTGCTTTGCAATTAAGCTTGAGTGTCCAAAATAGAGCCTGGCTCAGGCTGCATATTTCTGTCTGAACCTGACAGGCACTTCAATGTTTGTGTCCGACCCCGATCAGGTAAATCCAGGTGTTCCCATATTTATGATATTGTCATTGATTTACTCGTTTACACATGTGTGGTGTGTGAACAGTACCTTTACTAATCGACTACATGGGAAACAAATGAAACTTGCGTTGCCACTACAGAAACGAAACCTAAGACTTCACTGGAAAAAATCTAAATCTTACCAAGTGTATTTTTCTCATTTCTAGTCCAAATATTTCATCACACTTAAAATAAGACATAATCACCTAAAGAGTAACTTTTCAGTGCGATATAAGAACTTATTTTTAGACAATAGATCTGGAAAATCTTATTTCAATAAATCTTACCAAGATAATTCTCACTTGTTCACTTGGCAGATTTTTTTTTGCTTAATTCAAGATTTTTTTTTTTTTTTGCTTAATTCAGCTAGATTATTATTAGATGGAGGAACCATCATCCATTGGTTTTTGAATGCTGTTTTGCAATTTGGAGCTTGAAGTGATCATATTTGGACAAATATTAACTAATTCTAAAATGCTAACAAATGCTAAAGAACTAATCTTCATTAAACATTGTGTAACACAGATATTTTAGTCTTGTTAGTGGAACCTGTGAAACTACAAATCCAGAACACACATTCTGTGGAGGAAAATGTGTTGTACTGAATGAAAAGACTGAAGAAAGAGCTGTAGTACAGACCTATAAATCAAAGCTTGAGAGAGCAGACATCAAAGTTTTCCATTTTACCTGAGGAAAATGTTTAATATAGACCCCTAGAACATATGTTAGAGGGTCCAAGTAAAACAAATGAGCCCAGAATGACTCATGGAAAAAAACTGACAGCATTTTTGGAGAAAAGTCTTTTGGAGCCACACCTATTTGGCCATCTATGGTATTCCAACTTTTTAGGCTGCATTGGCTTTATTGCCCCGCCCCCTGAGAGACAGGCCAGGGGTATTATTTTCGGTTCGGTTCGTTTGGTTGTTAACACTCTACCAGAAAAACTATAGGTTGAATTCATACCAAATTAGGTTTATAGATTGCCAGTGACCCAGAATAGATATTACATTTTGGAAAAAGTAGGTCAAAGTTCAAATTTTTTATGGATTTTTGATATCTTTTTTCTCCCATTAACTTATAACAAGTGAAATTTCAAAAATCGTCAATTTTGTTTCAGTTTACTTCAGACTTGGCACATATATAGAGGCAATTGATACGCTGACATCAGCACACGCCTAGACATAATGACATCAGCTGGATCGATGCCAAAATAAGCTACAATACGTGCGAGGGGCGGGGTTTGTTGTACGTGGAACCACTTGTTGTGAATGTAACCGACTCCATGCAACACGTAGTGCTGTGACTAGAGCGTAAAGTAATAGGAGAAAACTCACTGAGGCACAGTTGCATATTGATAGATTAAGTATGATGTTGCCTGCAGATCCGACTCCCAGTACTTAATCTGCTTAATCTGAAAGTGTGACTTGTTAAAATCCTTGTTTTATTTGTCTACATTTTCTGTTGTGGGAGTAATTGTGGGGAATTTGGATTTTCACCAAGTGAAGAAAGTTTCAGCCATACTTTTATCCACAGTGTCTGTGTCTGTTGTGTTGAATCCAAAAACATTGTGGGTGTTACTTCTCAGATAGTTTGGGGTCATGTTTCATTAATTTGTTTCATTTGATAATAAAGACAATAACAGTAGTTTAATTTACTGAAGGCTGCAGGGCAGATGGTGACACTGTGTTTTTACAAATGGTCCAACGATTATTGCCAAACTGCTAAATAGTGAGTCCACATTTACCTTCCTTTTTCTCCATCATCTGCATTTATAGCGGTCAGCTTTATCTGATATTCAGTAATAAGTCTGTACCTTTTAACTATCATCAGTATATCCCAAAAGAGCTTTGACCCTTTATAGGGCGCTCATAGAAATACTCTGAAATTCAAAATTTCAACCTTAGTGTGTTATTGGAGGACATGACAAGACTTAATTACTTTTGTGAATTTTTTTTTTTTTTAAATCATTTTCATGTAGAGAATCAAGGTTAACCCTGTATTGGGCAAGTGACTATTTTTGGTAATTTCCACAAACATTAAATATGAGGCCAATCCTGTGCCTCAGTGAGGTCCAGAAGCATATTGGCTTTTATAAAACTATACAGTGATTCAGAGAGATTTTATAGAATTTTGAAGCTGTAAATAGTGAATATGAGGGATTTTTGCCGGTTTATGATCTTATAACAGTTGTTTTATTGGACGTGTTTAGTTTTTAGCAAGTGCTGCTTGGATGTTTTATGGCGAGGAGGTAGATGACGATGTCCAATAACACACTGAGGTTGAAATTTTGAATTTCAGAGTATTTCAATGAGTGCCCTATAAAGGGTTAATGAAGTTACCATATTTGGTTCCTTACCCATAAGTGGCAAAAAAAAAAAAAAAAAGCAAGAAGTAAATGTAAAAAAAAAAACAAACAACAAAAACACATTTAAGGTGAAAGGAACATGTATTTTAGAACATTAGTTTTACAACAACATAAGTGCTGATCCATCCACATTATCCCTTTGAACAGTTGGCGTCCCTTTTCCCCACTCCCTTCTGGGGGTGTGGCTACTTTTTCAGTTGTAGCCGCCAGGGGCCTGATGACAACAGGAGCTGAAGTAACTCCTGACCTGTGACCCCAGACCTCCTCCCCCGTCCTCACCTCTCTGGATGGACCTCCTCACCCCTACCTGTCTCATCTGACTAGATGGACCCCCTCATGTGCCCCCACCCTACTGCATCCTTACAGACTGGAACTACATTTACAAATGGACGTCCTTCAGTCCTGGTGCATCTATAGTCTGTCCGTCCATGGGAGTGGATCTCTTCTTCACTGTGGTTCTCCCTGAGGTTTCTCTTTTCCCACTGGGTTTTTGGAGTTTTTTCTGTCCCCAAAGGAGGGTCTTAAGGACGGGACATTAATCCATTTCCTTCATCTGCTATTTATTTGACTGTTGTTTGTTTATATCCAACTAACTCTGTAAAGCCCTGTTGTAATATAGGGTATATATATTACATCCTTGTTGTAATATAGGGTTCTACAAATAAAATAAAATTGAATTGAATTGATTTGAACACAGGCGGTACAGTGGTGCAGTGGACAGCAGTCGTACCTCACAGCAAGAAGGTGCTGGGTTCCATTCCAACACCAGTCGATGGGGGTGGGACCTTTCTGTGTAGACTTTGCATGTTCTCCCCGTGTCTGTGTGGGTTCTTTCTGGGTACTCCTGCTTCCTCCCACCATAAAACACATGCACTGATAGGTTAATTGGTTCATCTAAATTGCCCGTAGGTGTGAATGTGAGAGTGATTGTTTTTCTCTATATCTCAGCCCTGCGATGAACTGGCGACTCATCCAGGGTAGCTGGATGAGTCGCCCATAAGTAGCTGGGATAGGCTCCAGCAACCCCTGTGACCCTAGTGAGGATAAAGTGGGTTCAGATAATGAATGAATGAATTGAACATCATTCCTTACATTAGTACCATTACTTCATGGTACCTAACAAAGCAGGTCCACTCACTGTTCATGCAGAGGTGGACCTTACAGACCCTGTAGACCACATTGGACCTGAGATCTGTTGCTGTCACGCTCTTGTAATGTGTGCAGGAATCACCAAAAACAGTCACTTGCCCGATAAAGAGTTAAACGGCTGCAGCACATTTGAACCAGAGCTGACAGAAGACAGCACATTACACCAGTTTTAACATCTCTACACTGGCTTCCAGTTAGTTACAGATGTTCTGCATCTAGTCAACAAGTCACTTAATGGTTTAGGCCCAGATTACATTAGTGATATGTTTAAAGAACAAGTAGAGCTCTTAGATCTGTGGAATCAGGTGAGCTAATGGAGCCCGGAGACTGGAACCAACAATCTGTAGGTGATTCGATTTTCCCCAAATGTAAAGTTTTTAAGGTTGAACTATTTTATCTTTAAATGTGCCTATGAATGCAGTTCTGTAAGTCCTACTGCTGTGTACGTCTGGAGTTCTCTGAATTCTTTCAATCATTTTAATGTATATTTTTAAATTATTTTCTCTCTTTTGTTGTGAGTTTGTGTACTTTGTATTTTCTCTTAATTACATTTTTAATATTTAGATCTTCTATTGTTTAAGCACTTTGTTTTATTTTCCCTGGATGTTTCTTTTACATTTGCATAAAACACATTAGATTGCCTTTGTGTATGAATGCATTATATAAATAAACTTGCCTTGCCTTAAAGCAGCAATTGAAAATATCAGGGGAAAAATGCCAAAATAAACAGCTTAAATGCTCAGTGTGTTGCATGCGATATATCAAATGGACTGATTCATTCTGTAAAGCTTTCAGGAAATTGTTTAGCTCAAGATTTTTTAAATCCTATCACATATAATGCATATATATATAGATGAGGTTGTTATGCACGGTCAGGTGGTATATGTGACTATATTTTAGTTGATATCTTAAATGTTAGTAAGTCATTAACGAAAGACAATATTTTATTATCTTTTCTTTTTCATGCGTAAATGATCAAACAGGAACAGAGGAGATTAGCTAAGCAAAGCATTGTGCAAGATCAGAGGTGTTTTCTTTTTTTTTTTTTCTTAGTTATAGCCTTTTATTTAACCATGAGGGCTAAGAGAATAGTTGTAATAAATAGAGATATTAAACAACTTTCATATATTACAAATAAGTGACTATAATACATGCAATAAAAGATCCAGGATTAATTGGCTACAAGTTCAAAGAGGATTTTAGAAGCTTTTAGAGGCAGCTATATCGACCAGAATATTACAGTCTCAATCCTTCGAAATTGACTGTAATTCCCACAATGTAACAAGCTCTGGCAGTTTCAGATCCTGAAACAGAATAGATAATTCAACAGAATATATGAATAAAAAAGTGCAGCTGGAACTTCATCTTGACAAATAGTGAGCTTGAACTGATGCATGAAACGCCCTCATAATTGTTTATAAATGACTTGAAAATGTCTACAAGCTAATTAATAACCTATTCTGAACCATTTATAAGGTTTTACAAACGTGGTCTCATTTTAAACATTTTTTCTCATACATTTTAATAATTAATTTCAATTAAGAATGCGGGTGCACTGATGAATAAAATGTCAGGCCTGTTATTTGAGTCTGTGTTTGTGAGCCTGGGTCTGTCTTAAAGGATAAGATCATTTTCTGAAGTGAGTCGATGGGCTCCATATTGATGTGTGGTTTAGTTACTGTAGTTCACACAGTGTCAGTCTGGATTAGAGCCTCCACCGCTCAGCAACCCCCTCCCTCGCTTTGAAGCCCTCCTGCTCCATGTCCTGCTGGTGCTTTAGCTCACATTTAGCACGTCCCATTGCATTAGTCTCACTCCGTCCCTCACCTTGTGGCTCAGTCTGAGCTGCAGCTGCCCAGACATTTCCATTTTCCCTTTGCTTCTTTGATATTTGTCCATCACATCAGTCGCACATCTTTGTAAACGATTATGGGTATGTTAATATATGCGCGTGAGTACAGGAGTTAATTGTACTGATGCAGTTTGGCAGCACATACCGCTGTGATCAGTAAGTTCATTTGGTAGTAGTTTAAGGCGTTGCTAATGCTTTGCTCAAAGCAACGATAAAGACGGTGGCACATAAACAGCCTGAAAGATAAATGTCCTGCCAAATGTATAGCGCTAGCGACATTTCCACACCAACACAAAATACACTTAAAATGCATTCACAGGTCCAGGTGATGAGTCAGAGCCTCTACAAGATGGGGATGTTTTTTCTTCTTTTGAGAAATTTTCACAGTATTGATTTAAGATTATTCAAATGAACAACCCACTTACAGCACACGCTGAAAGTAGAAATAATTGGAAACCCCTTATACTGCTGTATAGCAATTTTTATATATGATATATGTCTCTGGCTTTTTCTGCTCTATCTGTGTAGCGTACCCTGTTACAACTTCAAAACACTCACATTTGCCATCAGATTTCTCTGACGTCTCATTACTTTGGATTAACTAGTCGCAAGTGCCACCCCTGACAGCGCTGAGGGGGCTACAGATGACGGCCTAAGGGTTTATTCATACCCTGTGGCACTATGCTATATCACCCTGCCGAGACACTAAGGGATAGAGGAAGAAGAGAACGGCAGAGTTTAACAGGCTACAACCCCCTCAACCTTAATTTTAACCTTGAGCAGCTTGTTTGGAGTAAAATGTGTTTTATTCTCTTTGATTTCTTTGTTCTGTTTGCCTTTAAAGATAAAATCATTAGTACAGTTTAAAAGTACTTTCTCGGAGCTCGCAGCGGCAGCTCATCCCGTCACAGCTGGAGCTTTAAAATTGCGAATGGGTCTGAGAGTGCTGCAATCAGGCGAGACTTAAGTGAAATTCTGCAATACACAGAAATAAAGAGAAGAATAGGAGGGAAAAATATCAAGTTGCTGATATATGTGTATTACTGTAACAGACTCATTAAATTGGAACAGATGGAGGTCTGCCTAGAAATAACCTCACAGAAAACAATGCAGAAAACTCATTTTTTGCACCACTTTGACAGAGCAGTGTTTTAGACATGCCTGTGGCTCCAAACTACTTTTCAGTCAATAAGTACAACAAATATACCTTATATTGGCTTTTTTAAGATAGAAAAACACACATTTACTGGGGGCGAATCTGTTACCTTCTTGGAAACATTGTTGTCTAAAGTCACTTTTACACAGAGATCCTGGAAAAAAGGCGAGATAGTGATCCCACCCTTTTTCCACCATTGACTGATTTCCACAGCCAAGCCAAAGGAGTAACAGAGGACAGACAGGCTGGACTTTTACACAGTGGACCTGCATTCCAGAATCAAAGGGACAGTGACACAGCGTAGCATATAGAGTGATGCTGGGGCGCCGCTAGCAATTTTGGGCCCCATGAAAGGTAAACGTTGTGGTGTTGAAGAAAATCTCAAGTCCTTCCAGTAGTCCGACCCTGAATCTAAGTTTTCAGATGGTATTTATAGTTACGTCAAAGCAGTGAACAGAAAACAGAAGACAAATAAAAGAGATTCAGAAAAAGGGGCTGTACTCCAGAAAGGAGCCAGGGAATTCACATTCAAGGGAAAAGGGAGAGGGGTGCACTCCAAGAAGGGGGAAAGGGATTCACACCCAGGGGGCAGGAGTCTCTCAGACCTGGTGGAGGCACCTTAACATATCGAAGCATCAATGGTCAATGCTAAACAGGTTTAGTCAGCAGGGAACAGCATGCAAAAGAGGTGTCCTCTGTGCTCCCAGACCAGGAAGCATGTTTTCTTCCTCAGTGGGCCCTTCACAAAATAAAGTATCTGTAAATTTGTCACCAGAGTGTGTATGTTATGTGTGTGTGTGTGTGTGTGGGGGGGGGGTATGTATGTGGTGTAGGGGCGGGAGGTAAATACATAGGGGTGCCTTCCATAAGTGCCGTAAGTACCATAACTGGCGTGAAACCAAAAGTGAAACTTAAACAGCTTCTATGCCTTTGTTTTACTCCGGAGCTTACACGACATTTTCACAGCTCTTTTAAATCTCCCCAGTGCGGGGGTCGCACGCACAATATGTCATCAAAATATCACACCGTGGTTGTGGAATGAGAGGTGTTCCTTTTACATAGCGCTCCAGATTCATGATTCCACCTTTATCTCGGCTCTGTTCCTACCTCCAGAGGCGTTACAGAGTCGTGATAAAGGTGGGACCAAATGACACACCATTTCATTTACACAGACGTCGTTCCAGAATAAAGGTGAACTATTCCTGTAACAGAAGTGCTGCGTAAAAGGGGCTTAACACTTCATTCTTTTACAGTCATCAGTCGGACTGATACAGCTGAGTGACTGGAGTAAAACAGTGTAATTTTTTATTGACAATATCACTTTTTTCCCTTAATATTTAATCAAACATTTGCTTCCGAGAGTCAGTTCATTTTCACTTGAGATTGATTGCAACTTGTAAAAACAGCCCACACTAATCACACTAATACCAGCCAGTACTGTTTGATTGGAGCTTTAATAAATAGAATTTAAGAAATTATTTTCTAATTTTGTAGCACAGGATCGAAAGGGTTTGCAAACGTTCAGTTATTAAATTTTCATTAATCAGTTTTCATTATTATATAGAATGTAAAGACGTGCTACGCTTTTAAAAGTATGGGAATTTAAACACTTTTCTTAATTGTCATTTGTGAGTCATGAATTTTTTTGCAAACACATTTAGAGGGACTTTTTTAGGCAAATAGTACACTGTTTTTCTTGTTTTGCAATATTAATAAACTATAAGAGAACAGCAAATTATGACCCGTGTTTTCCTCCTTTATGGTACTTGGGGCCGGATCTACTAAGATCCCAATTTGCATGTATTCATTTCTGTGCGCAATCTACAATTTTGCGTGTGGGGTTGAACCACGGTTTGTGGCTGATTTACTAAGATTGCTTGTGCAAATGTCAACAGGCACCAAATCTTGTAGACCGCCCTGTTTAAATGAGGCTTTTGTGTGTGCTAAACTGCTCTGGGATCTGCCAGAACTAATGGTAACAGTGACTGAATGAAGGAAATGTAACGTTGGAGGAGGAGTTTTGTCATAGAGGGTATTGCAACTCATTCATTCATTTATTTTTCCTTTTAGAGGTGGGGGGGCTGTGGGGTTTGTTGGATTGAATGACTGTCAGGCACACATATTTTTGTC
>JAPQRP010000010.1:18652447-18678471 GCA_037367295.1 Apogon hyalosoma | reverse complement strand
CAGCTCTGAAATTAAACTACTATGAGCTATTTTTGTTGTTATCATTATATTTGTCCAAACAAATGTACCGTTAGTTGAACCAGGCATTAAAATGAACAAGAAATTGAAGAAAACAAGGGTGGTCTAATAATTTTTTCCACAACTGTATGCATTTCTCTTTGTATTTAGCTCCAATCTGTTTATATGTGAAGTATGTACAGCAGTAAAAACAGAAGTTACAGCTAAACAAAGAGCTTCTATAAACCACATTGGTAGTATGTGTGACCTACCTTTGTACTGAACATGCCTTTAACCCTTTTGTTTAGACAATATGAGATTTGTTACATCAATTTTGTGATGTTTTATACCAGGGTTCATTCAACACATGTCAGATGCTTCTAACTGTTTGTGCTGCCTCTGGTCATGAGGTCAGAAGTCGCAGTAAATGGTGACTTTAACCTTTGCAACCCATTTAGTTCAGTTTTTTGTGTGTCTTTTAAGGCACATAATTGTGAAATAAATATGTATGCTCATTTCAACCCTGCAAAAACAACAAAACTAAAGGAGGAGTTAAGACTTTTACACAGTAAAGTAGCTATACTTACTTTAATATTGCTTATTAGGCCATTATAAAGCTGCTTAACTTTTTAAGATACATTTCCTTGGTTCTAAATCTATAAAACTGATGGTACTAATGTGAGGAGTTTACAGTTGATGTGCTGCAGATACAGTTTAGGTTTTGTCCACTAGATGTCAGACAGCTCTCAGGTTTCAGAATGAACCTAAGGCTTCCAGCTTCGAGCAATACTATGAAATTACTACATATAATGTTATGAACTGGAATTAAAACAAGCATAATAGGTTTAAACAAACATAAACCACATACCGTAGTTAAACTAAAGCGTTTACACATCTCAGAATGATTTTATTTGATATTAACATTGAGCAAAAAATGTAATTTTCACCTTGATATTGCGTTTATAGAACTTTGATAAAATAAAAATGTCTGTTAGATTTCAAAGTTGAAAAATAAACGTGATATTTCTTCAGTGTAGACTAAAGTGGATCAATATCTGCTGTACAAAGTCAAAAGTGATTGTCTTCTATGATATTTATTTTAGTTAATACAATAAATGCCTATACAAACAGTATCTGTCTAAAACACTGACCATATAAGAATCAGAATCTGCTTTATTGGCCAAGTGTTGAACGCACACAAGGAATTTGGCTTCGGTTAAGGGTACCTTATAACGTCAACACTTTTTTTCTAATCAGAGGTGTCAAACATACAGTCTGTGGACCAAACCCCCCCCCAAAAAAAAAAAAAAAGAAAAAAGGTTTCAATCTTTTCAATCTTGCCCTGCAGGATGAATTAGAGAAGTGCAAAAACTGCACTGAAGATATTAACAGTCAAGGGTGTCACTCATTTTAATTCCAAACTTCAAAATATTAACAGTATTTTGCCTGTTACTAAATGCTTTGTGTATACCCACTGTGATGTGTAAGTTGTAATGTCTAAATGATAAGTTCAGGCATAATATTGGTAAAATTGTACTTGATTTGCTCAAGAAATTTCAGTTTTTTCAGGTTATTCACATTTTTGTGTAAAGATAGTTTGGAAATGCAAACAGTTTAATTTAAGAGATAGAAAGAAACACACTAAAAAACAAACATTACAACAACATTCAAGTGCAATCATGCTAAAAGGGAGGAAGGGTGCGGTTAAAAACAGGAAAGTGTTTATTTTTGGTTATTCAGGATGGTTATTGCAGAGGGGATGAGTGATAATTTTACCTTTTTGCATGTAGAGAGACATCTGGAGTTCTCATTATTTATAGGCTATTATGCTGTTATTTTACTGGTTATTATCATATTGGACTGTATGTGGCCCTTGAACTAAAATGAGTTTGACAGCCCTGGTCTAAATCGTCCTAATTTGGCCTCTGTTTTTTGTTTTTTGTTTTTTTTTCCTGCTTTCAGCCAAAAGAGGGAGACAGTACCCTGAAAATAAAGCAAGACATTTCTTCCATAATGAAACCTTCACGTGTACTGGTACTCCTTTTACACCATCTCACTTTACTCCTCTCATGAGCTTATAAACTAAATTTGTCAAACCTTAGATTATTAAGAAGTCTCAAACTGTAATTTTACACGTGAAGCTTGTTAAACGCTCTGAACGGACTCTGAAGGTTTGCTCTCATGTCAGTCTTCTGTAACTCCTAACTTTGTCCGGGCCCAAAAAAGTGGACACGAGGAGTCAGTGTGTGAGGGTAGTCAGAAGATGGCAATGGTGTCAGGTTATTGCTTTGCTGTCAGTGTTGGTGGGCTGGACGGGCAGCGGCTCGGCGCTGAGCAGGGCTCCTTCCTGCCTACTGGAGATGTTGTAGTGGCTGCTTGAGTCAGCCCTAAGCCGCTCTCCCCACGCAGGGCTCCCTTCACCAGCGTTCACCTAAATCTGTCACACAGATTTGACACTGCGTCACTTAGAGTGCACTCTGAAATGACATGTATATAATGTGGAATATTGTGCACATTTACAGCCTGGACTTCCCTTAGAGCATCAGCGTTGTTTTTTTTTTTTTTTTTTTTCCTTTTTTTGTATTTTTTTTCTTTGTGCTTTCCGCAGAACGAGTTTTCTTTTCTGCATCACAGTGACATGATCTGTCAACAAATGTAAAAAAGGCAAGTCCAATCTCTTCCAGTCAATCTCCCACATACAGTAATGAGTCGCTTTGTACTGTTGAGACTGATATATTTCACATGGAAAACATGCAGCCTTGTTTTCTTTCAGTGATTGTTATCAAAACCTTAGCATTAGTTTACATCAGAAAAACACTAACTAGACAGCTAAGCATTTTCCACTAACAAATGTCAGTCTGATGACAATGGCATGTCAGAAATATTTACTTTTCAGAGACAAACACATTCTTTTGCCGATAATCTATTGTCTGGTGCTTTTTGTACAAATTTAAGAAATGCCTGTACGCTTTTGCAAATGTAAAGGATAATTCAAGAAATGATTCAGAAAGACAACGAAAAACATTTTGAACTAGTGCATGTGTGGTTCAGTTGTAACACATTACAAAAATAAAAAAAAAACAACACAACTGTCATTCCAATCAAACTGCAGCTTTTGCGTTTTAACTGTAAGAGCTTTAGCTGGCTGTCAAGGTATTTATATTCTAGCCTTGCGTTGCTTCTCACATCCTACAGAGCATTTATATGTCTTTGAAATACAGCAGGATTAGTGAGGACTGATTGTGTTATGATCTGCAAACAGCATGCTGTTACATGCCATATGTACTTTACATATATAATAATCCAGAGGAAATATATTCGGGTGACTTGTGCGTGAGCTGCTACCTGTTCTGCAGATAGGCACTAGTGTCGATGAGTCACTCATCATACGGCGCCTGTTCTTTCAGGTTTCTTTGTCCACTTCACTCCAATTATTCTTAACAAGAGCTCACTTGGAGGTTATCATTATGCCAAACTGCCCACACCCACTGTCCCTCTGTCTATCCAAGAACCCCATGCATTTGTGCAGCATCAGTCACTGCTTTTGCCTTTTTCTTCACATTAACACATGCTAATGACACTCTTCTAATAATAATCTAAGCTGTTTCTTTCATGATGTGCCGAACTGAACTATCACAGTGCAGGCAGAAATCACTTTTCAATACACCCTGAAGCACCAAGAAAGGTGCTTAACTGCCAAAATCATCCAGTGTTTGGCTTCTTCACTTGTGCTGCGGAGGCACACAGGATTTTTCTACAATGTAAATGAGAGCCATTATTGCAATGAAAAGACATTTGGCTGCATTATTCTAATTAGTCTGTCAGATGTGTTCCATAATGATTTCTAAAAACTGCAGATGATTTGTTTTTGCACATAAATTATAGTATATGTTATGAAGTCGGTGGCAACACTATTGTTTACCTTTTCTCTTGGGTTGAAGACAGGACTGAGATTCATTAATTCAGAACTTCAGCTTATTTGTTTTAGTACAAAAATAGGTGCCATAAGAGAGAGGGGCTCATCAGAATATCGTTAGAAGAATGTGACTAATGGTGGACTGGTTTAGCTTATTAGCTTCTTAGTGTGCTTGTGTACACATGTTTACGTGTGTGCATGTAGCCTCCATAGTTTACACATCAAAGTTGTTCAGCTAATGCCACACAGGTGACTGAAACCGTTGGCATGATGTGTTTCATTAGTTAGCATGCTATATGAGCCCAGGCAAGGAAATGTTTTAAAAGGATTGCCAGAAGCATGTTTTCAGAATCACAGCAGCAGTTATTGCAGAGGAGATTTGATTTGTTTATTGCTGCTCAAATCAAAGTAATCTATAAGTGGAATACCACAGGTGTTAGTTGCTTTCAACAGCCTCATTGTATTTTTTTAATTGGCTCTTATTTATTGCACAGATGCAGTTATATGTTTGTCAGCTCATCAGAAAATCCAATAACATTATGGAAATTGGATAAATTCACTTCAAATGCAGACTGTTTGCTTGGAATTTTCAGAATGCTGTCTTGGTCTACATTTGCTCGGGCCCTATGCAAAGCCTTCATCTAACATAGTAAACTATACTGAGCAAAAAGGTATGTTCAGTTTAAAAGCCTGTGACTAACGAGCATATTTGAGGTGCTGTTGTTTCACGCGGAAGACAGTCCTCTTTTGATCTGAGGAATAATCTGTCTCTCAGAGTCTGGGAGCTATTTACAGAGGAGATTTATTTCACTGATTCTCTGTGTACAATGAAGCATCTGCTCCTGCCAGCTCAGGTAGAGAGGGGCTGCTTTAGACAGCAGCTCACTGAATATATGCTACTTTCCCTCAAACACAAAGAGCGAGAAAAAAAAAAATCTATTAATAGTCTACTGAGGGTCCTCTGTATGCTGGTGGATGTGTGTAATGCTCCTTTCAACCAGCTGAAGTGGGAGGAAAATGTCCATTTATGAGCATAACCCTCCTACATTCTTGTCAATGCCGCAGTAAAAATACCACAGGAGGAAACTTTTGTCCATTTTCTATCAGCAGTTGACACAACTGTGTTTTCATCTGCTCCGCTGTGACTACAAATAAAATAAAAGACCTATGAGTGGAATTTTCCATTGGATATGTCTTTGCTTTTTATCTCTCAGGTCCAAAGTGAATTACAACAGCCCTGAGCAGTGTCTGGCAGGCCTTGTGAGATTCCCAGGCAGGAACAGTAGAGGTCAAGGTGTGAGAGCAAAAGCACGACTTGAAATTCTGCTGGTGCCTCGTCCCTCAGGCTCGTTCTCACTTCCCCACTTTCTATCTCTGTGTCTTTGCTCATCTCTGTCTCTCTTTCTCATTTTCCCTTTGCTCTCCTGTGCACACGCTCTCTCCTCTGTCTGTCTGTCTGTCTGTCTGTCTGTCTGTCTGTCTGTATGTCCCCTTTGACTCGAACTCCCTTTTCTTTTTAACAGCTCTTTCGGCTTCTTTTCTCCTCTTGTCCTCTTTTGTTTTCTTATGTGTAAAAGCCCACGTCATCACGTATGCTTTGGGGAGGTTACATTGACTTCCATTCGTTTCATGCGGAATTATACTGACAATAACCTTAACCATGATAGGTCTAAACCAGCTGTGTCAAACATACAGCTGAATATGGATGAATTTGTGAAGTGCAAAAATAACACTGAAGATATTAACAGTCAGAGGTGTCAAACTCATTTTAGTTCCAAACCCCAACATTTTAACCAGGGATGTCCCAATTCAGTCTAAAGATCGGTATCGGCTGCCAGTCTGGCATTTTTTAGAAGATTGGATTTAGATCGGACTGATCCGGGTTTGGTTCTAGATGGGGGTAAGAGGGGTAATGCCCCCTTAAACAAACCTCAAATGAAAGCTTCTGAAGGTAGGGAAAAGGAATATGAGCTACACAACAGTGGAAGATTTAGAGGAGTTAGAAAAGCATAAGTTTTACTTTCGCTTTGTACGGTGGTGGTCTGCACGTACTCATTGTGAGGTACATACGGCACTGAACATACCCCCCAGTATAATCCCTTGACAGACCTGTCCATAGATGCGCTGTAGCAGGAGTGGCAAACATGAGGCTTGTGGGCCAAAACCAGCCTGCCAACGGTTCTAATTTGGCCCACAGTATGAATTTAGAAAGTGCAAAAATGATACTAAAGTTATTAAGAGTCAAAGGTGTCACACTTGTTTTAATTCAGGTTCCACATTCAGTCCAACTGTGACCTCAAGTAAAATAATTGTGTGATTACCTATAAATAATGACTCCAAATTTAAACAAAATTTCACATTAAAAAAGGTATCAGTATGGGATTAGTATCAGCAAAACTAATCACAAAAAACAAACAAACAAAAAAAAACAGATCAGATCAGATGCAGAAAAAATCCGGATTGGGACATCACTAATTTTTACAGCATTATGCCTGTTACTAAATGTTTTGTGTCTTTGTAAATCCGCTGTGATCTGTAATGCACATGAATAAATGATAAGTTTAGGCATGGCATTTTAAAAATTGCACTTAGTTTTCTAAAGAAATTTCAGGATTTTCAGTTTATTCACATTTTTTTGATAAAGGATAATTTGCAAATGTAAACATTTTCATTTATACATGTACTATTTTGCACTAAAACAAAGACAAAAATTTGGAGTTATTATTTCTAGGTTATTATGTTATTATCTTACTGGTCCAGCCTGCTTGAGATCACATTGGGTTGTATGTGGCCCCTGAACTAAAATGAGTTTAACACCCCTAGTCTAAACCTTACTCTTAATCTTATGCCGCGTTACTACTACGTGGTACCGACTCAACTCGACTTGACTCGACTCGGCCTTTTTGCATTTCCATAACATGAAAGAACCTGGAATCTGATACCCAGCACTAGTTTTTTGGTATCTGCTTGGCCATGGTTCCGAAATGGAATACTAAAACATGATGCGTAAATACTGCAGACACTGATTGGTCGGAGAGCTGTCTATGGGTCATTGCATCATCAGTGTGCGACCCACCATTAAAAAAAAAACAGATTCAGAAGTTTACAGTAAATATACCAGTAGGTTAATCCACATGATGACAGCGCACAAAACTACACTGTGGTCGGTTGAGGAGGTTCAGACATTTCTGTCCTAGGTGGCCGATGAAAAAATTCAGCGTGAGCTTGACGGGGCAACAAGCAAGTTTATCAGCAACTCTGAACAGACGTCATGGAAGTTATGTGCCACATCGCTATGACGTCCAGGTACTCTAAAGTTGGTAGTATCCTGTAACGGAAATGGTCTCCTGGAATAGTACCTAGTACCTGAGTCGAGCTGGTTCCACATAGTGGAAACGCACCTGGTGCTGACCTTCAGAGCCCTGCATGGTCAGGCTCCCTCCTACCTCAGAGACTTGTTCTGTCCCTATAGCCCCCCTCGGAGGCTGAGGTCACTGGAACAGAACCTACCTATGGTCCCTTGTACTCGTTTCAGGACCCAATGAGACCGCTCCTTCCAGGCTGTTGCGCCAAGGCTCTGGAATGATCTTCCGCTCTCTTTACGATCACTGGACTCTGTTGATGTTTTTAACAGTAAACTCAAAACTCACTTGTTTCTTCAGGCATTTTAACGGTAGTAGATAAAGAATTGTTATGTGACCAACTTGATTAGTTTAAATTTATACCTTTTTATGACTGTAATTTTATGTGTTCTTATTTGTATTTTATTGTCTTTTGTGAAGCACTTTGTGGCTTCTCTTGTCTGTGAAAGGTGCTATATAAATAAACTTTGCTTGCTTGCTTGCATTATATTCCTCCCATAACCTTAGCCTCATCTGAAAACATGTCTTTGTACAGCACATTTAGTTGTGAACATCATAGGGTCTGGCTTTAACTCCTCACAGTCAAATAGTCTAATAAGGCAAAATAAGTTAGAATCTGTAAAGGTGGGTTAAAAGTCATTTCTCTAATTAATTACAGATGAGTTTATAGATGAGTCAAATTTGTTGTCTTTTTCATTTTACTCATGCAACATAACAAGCTGTTTTCATTTTCAGTTTGCACGCTGAAACCCTCTATGGAAATACAAACACTTAAAAATACCTTTGAAATATTACAAACAAGTTGTCACGTTTGGGAGATGTGGAAAAATTGGTGTATTGTTTCCACTGTAATTGAATACAATGGAAACAAACACGGCAAGATATTAGCATGCAGGCACAAAATAATGCTAAATGATCAGGATGAATGGTTTGATTTGTTTCAGGGTATCTGCTGAATGTTTTTGTCTAAATACCTGTTTGACTTTATTTGTCAGATACAGTAGGGCAGGCTTAATTTTACATGGAGTACCACATCTACTGGAGAAAACATGTATAATGATAACAATTAACCTACTTTTAATATCTGCATAGCAGTGGTGAATGAAAATGCAGATAAACACACATTTTTCTTTACTGTCTTATTTAACTTTGCTTTAAATCTATTTGATGACATTCAGGTTACATCTTATAGAATCTGGTCAGTGATCAGTGAGTCCACCTGTCAGTTATGGGGAAAAAACGCCTGGGATTGGACAAAATCTGGGTCACAGTGTAGGTTCTCTACGCCTGTAGATGCAGTAGTCTGGTGTCCTTGTCCTTGCTGAAAGGTAGTTAAGGAATTTTAGCCCAGTGACGATAAAAATACATCATACTTAGATGTAATTTATTACATTTGATCACTCTGTCACTGTTTTTGTAGCTGAAACATCCTAAAAACACAGACTGAGACCAACACTGTATAGTAAGGTTAGCATACATACATATATATATATATATATATATATATATGGTAGTTAATGTTGTAATGTAATGTGTTGTAATTTTCAACAAAAATGTGTCCGGTCCAAAAATATGTGGTGATTATATTCTGCATATCAGTACTTTTATCTTACCTGTTACAGCCCCAGCCTATTGCTGTATGTGTGCCTGCAAGAGGTCCCGGGTTGAAATCCTGGACGAGCCCCCAGTTTTGTTATGCCTGGCTCACGCTGCAACAAAGGAAAGGCTACGCGCACGATTTAGAAACAGAGTTAACATATTTATTGAACAAAAAATAAACACAAGAGCAAAATGGTGTGTGAATGTGGACATCAGTAGTGTGGTGGTGCTTGGGTGTAGTGTCAAATGTGTTGGCAGCATGTGAAACTATAAACTGAAGGCATCCGCTGTAGGGCAGTGGACCATGTAGAATGGAGAAGCAGCACGCACATGAAGTGGGCTTAAGAATGCTTCACACAGCAGCATGCAGGTGCTCACATTCAGTAATCACCCCTGCAACACACACAGACCAACCACACAGCGCATACGCGTGCACACACACACGCACACGCACACACGCACACACACACCCACACACGCACACACACGCACACACACACACACACACACATACAGTCAAAGGCCAGGGCCGTCCCAAACCAAATGGAATATTTTCACATGTAGCCCCTTCTTATTGACAAGCACTTTGATTTGTAATCGTAGTTTATTCTTTTTTCTTACTATACTTGATTATAGGTGCATTAATTTGATAGGTTACAAAGGAAATGTTGTTGCACATATCAGTTACCCCCATTTCATGCACACGCAAATAAAATGTTATTTAAAAAAACAGACTGCAAAAAAACACATCACCATCACTTTAACGCTGTAAAGCCCGAACCAATAAATCACTGACAGAAAATTCCAGTTCTTTGAAACTGGTGCCTTTATTGGTCCTTCTGAACAACCAATTTATTTATTTATTTTTTTAATATCAAATTCCATGTATGAGTTTCAATTTTATATCATATTTGATACATCGGGTCTCAGTGCTCAAACATTATTATTTTTGAACAAACAAAAACATGATATAACACAAACCTGTCAAACAAATTGTTAATTCCTTTTCAAAGTTGACAAAGTTCTGCCTCCTTCCTCATTAATGTCAGTCTTGTAGTGTCACTAGAAAGGCCTCTGGTGAATGAATTCCTCCCCCTGGTGGATTTTCCGTGTATTGCATGTATCTAATTGTATACATCAGGTTTTTCAAGAAAAAAATATCACACTGATCACGTAGAGGGCTTCAAAACTCATGTATCAAATATGATACATTTGGCGTTATAGGGTTAAGTAAATTATAACAACATCATATTGGGTTAAGCCTGTTTTACTCAAAAAGGCATTTATCATGATTAGAAGAGTTTTGACAATTCCATTGGATCACTAGCTGCATGGACATCATGAAATGAACTATCATCACAGCCTGGAAGTCTCCATCAAACATTTTACCAGCTTTCAGCATCATGGCTACTGAAGAGGAAAGTGTTGAGAAAGGATTAACAGGAGTCAATATCAATTTCTAACAGCTATGGTAAAGAAAAACAGATAACAGTGCCATGACGTTTATTGTAACGCTTCTAACAGGCTATTAGAGGGTAATCTGAAGGCACCAAAACGTACCATGAAATTATTTTTTGGTAACACATTAAAGTGTAATTTCACTGTTGTTATTGTGAATGTTGTATTATCTTAATGTTGTCTGATTTGAGAATGTAAAGACTGACTGAGAAATGTGGATTTTTCAGCTTTACGTTCAGTGTACGTGTTTTCACCCTTTTCCTCAGGGTCCAGTATTCATCATAAAACCTGTTTGTTTATGCAATGCTGTTACTGAATTTGTTTTTCAATGTTTTTTTTAGAAGTTTCCTAAAGGCAGCAGGAAAGAAATTGCTTCCATGTATGATTTTTGTGCCTACACGGAGTCCTGCAGAGATTTGCTTCATGCCAAGAAGTGTTTCTTTTGCAGACTCAGGGAAACTGTGCAAAAGTTGGAGAAACTTACCTCAGTCCAATCACTAGAAAAAAACATAATTTCACACATATACACCAATCAGCCATAACATTCTGACCTCTGATAGGCTAAGTGATACTAATGTTGATTTTCTCATTATAATGGTGGGCCAGTGGGTGGTATATATATGTGGCAGCAAGTTGAACATTTAACACTTCAAGTTGATGTGTTAGAAACAGAAAAATGGGTAAGAGTAGGGATACGAGCAACTGTGACAAGGGAGAAATTCATTCATTCTTTCATCTTCTGAACTGCTTTGTCTTTGAGAGGGTCGCAGGGTGCTGGAGCCTATCCCAGCTACCTATGGGCGAAGGCGGGGTTCACTGGATGTCGCCAGTTCATTGCAGGGCTGACATATGGAGATGAAAAAACAATCACTCTCACGAGACTGATCTCAACCGTGTTGTGTGTCACACCAGTTCTTATGGTATTTGACATGCTTTACGTATGCATTTTCAACCTTTCATGTGTTATTCAATATCAATTGATTGTGTGTCAATTTACACCAAGATCTCCGGTTTACATCAGTGTAAGGTATTTGACACGGTGCGAACATACACGTGGAAAGCTTATAATGCGTACAAATAACTTGTCAATTAAACGTTGCGTGTATATTTACACGACTCTTGATTTCATGTTGCTCACATTCACACCTATGGGCATTTTAGATCGACCTATTACTGCATGTCTTTGGATGGCAGGAGGGAGCAAAAGGACTTGGAGAGAACAAGGGGAGAACATGCAAACTCCACACAGAAAGGTTCCCCCATCAGCTGGTGTTGGAATCAAACCCAGGACCTTCTTGCTGCGAGGCACAGTGCTATCCACTGCACCACCGTGCCACCCCAAGGGAGAAATTGTGATATCAAATCACTGAGTCAGAGCATCTCCATATCCTGTTGTTCATAGTACCTACTAAAAGTATCTAAAGAACAACAACTGGATCTCAACCAACCATCATAACCTACACATCATAATGTGGTAGTTCCCCTTTCTCCACTAAAACAGCTCGGACCCGAGGCCTAGACTCCACCAGACCTCTGAGGGTGTGCTGTGGTATCTGGACCAAGACGTCAGCAGCAGATCCATGAAGTCCTGGCAGTAGAGAGTTAGTCACCTTCCACAGATGGTCAATTGACCTGAGATTGAGATGTTTGTCCTTCGTCCATTTTGGGTCGGTACTAACCACTGTAGACCAGGAACACTCAACAAGACCTGCAGTTGTGGAGATGCTCTGACCCAGTCATCACTGTTATGATATGGACCTGGTCAAAGTCACTCAGTTCCTTACGTTGCTCATTTCACTGTTTCCAACACATCAGCTTCAAGGACTATATATTCACTTGCTGCTTAATATATCCAACCCAGTGAAAGGCACCATTGTAATGAAATAATCAGTATTATTAACACTTCTAGCAGTGGTCAGTATATTATGGCTGATTGATGTAATTGACAAAATGACATATTATACCAGCATATCTCAATACTTGCCAATTAAAATAACCAAGCTAGATTTTTTTTTTTTGTCTTTCCTCAGTGTAGTTGATGTTGATGGTGGAGCTACACTACCAGTCCGAAGTTTAGACTCACCTTCTCATTTAAATGACATGAGATGGACCGCAGATGGCCAACGAGTGCTCAGCATCACTGGGAACCCCCCCAAGACTGTTGGAACTATTTCAGGTGACTACCTCATGAAACTCATCCAGAGAATGACAAGAATGTGCAAAGCAGTAATAGAAGCAAAATGTGTCTATTTTGAAGAATCTAACATGCTTTGAGTTATGTCACACTTTTTTAACTCCATAATTCCATATGTGTTCATTCATAGTTTTGGTGCCTTCAGTGAGAATCTACAATGTAATAGTCATGAAAATAAAGAAAAACCAGGTGAGTCCAGACTTCTGACTGGTAGTGTAAATCAAAGACTTTGCCTCCAAAGACAAGAGGAGCTCCATGCAGGTTCAATTCATCCTAAATGACTGAGTAATAATAATAGATTAGATTTCTATAGCGCTTTACATTATTGATCCATTATTCATTCACTCTCACATTCTGGTCATGGTAAACTAGCAGCCACAGACTGACAGAATACTGCCACTTCTCACCAAACGGCCCCTCCGCCCACCACTGCACATTGTTACGCATCCATACACCAGTGTGAGTAACAGTGGAGGAAAGGTGGGAGAGCAGGATTCAAACCACCAACCCTTCAGTCATTGGACAACCAGCTCTACCTCCTGAGCCGTGGCCGCCACTTGAATGTGTTTATCATCGGTCCCTACTGAACTGATAAATATACATAACATCTGTGGAAAGAGTTTTAAGAAAGTGCATAACTGTTACATGTAGGCAGTGACAGTTTCATGCTTATGCTCGAAACAGCTTGGTTTATGGAGAGGGCTGAAATTAGAAAACATACATAACAAAAATAAGCACAGAATTTACATGTGGATGAAAAGCATTGGTTTGAAAGACGGATGAAGCCTGGTGCTTTGTGTGTAAGTCGCCTAGCTGACATTTTTACATGCATAGTCATTCAACATCCTGGAGCTTGCCAAATTCCCACAAGAGAAAAAAAAAATCTGGCATTTTTATGGTTAGGTCAGGCTGGCAGCTTTGGCAGTAAAAGTGCTTTGGTTTGGATTAAATATGTGAATCCATTTCATTTATTCAGCCCTATATTACAAACCAGATATTTGCCCCATAGGGCTTCACAGTCGGTACAACACACAACACCCTCTGTCCTTAGACCCACAGGTCAAGTGAAGAAAAAAACCTTTAACAGGGAAAAAAAAATGATAGAAACCTCAGGAAGAGCCACAGGGGACAGATCCTTCTGCCAAGACAGACAGACAAACAGTGCAATAGGTGCTGTGTTTACAGACATTTCGATAAACAGTGTATACGGGGATTTCTGAATGTTTTGTACAACAGAAGGAATGTATTAAATATAGATGGAGTAATGATGAGCAACATTCAGGCAAGAACTGGTATAAGACCTGGACTTCACATACGTAGACAAAGGACAGAATATCCAAACACTCAAACAGACAACACAACATTCACACAAACAGGAGGACACACACAAAACAGAGACACAAACACAACAGATTAAACGCATTGTGATGTGCCTTTTTTTTTCCTCCTTATCGCATCTTTCACATCTTGGACTTTTTCTGTGATAAACCAAACCCTGATATCTTTCTGCAAACCAACCCAAATGTTACCAATGTCTAAATATAACCATAAAAACATTTACACATGGATATCATTTCTCAGAGACACAACTGTTCAGCACTACAAGCGGGAGAACAAACTAACACTGATGTACAGCACATGTTGTCTGGAAATATAGATATAAAACATATTTTTGGCTCAGAAATGCTGAGATTACATAGATTTTATCCCGTGCTTTGCTGAAATGAACAATGGCAGCAATTTATTTTAGAAAATGGGTTGGAAACTTGTGCAGATGCAGTCATTGTGCAGCTCTAATTAATACGGAGTAAATGCAGTAACACACCCATCCACCAACAATGCCTATTGTTTTCTGTTGTTGTGCCTTAATGCATATAAGGACTTATTTAAAAGGAATCAAGTTGAGAATCAGGGAATCTAATTATTTACTATAAAGGAAGAAAAAAAAAAAAAAAAAAAAAAAAGTAAGGAATAAGCCTGACCTACATTTTTTAATAATCCAGCTGTGATGTTTGAATATTTGAAGTTGCATTGCATCATATCACCACCCTCCATATAGCCCAGCTAATAACTACACCACAGGCTGCTGACGATGCTGCGAATTATATGAAAAGCTCAGTAGGAGATATGGCTTTATGTTAGATTTAAATTTAGCTTTATGTTAGACTCCTCAAGTCTCATGCATGAAGAAAGATGATATGGGCCAAAAAGTAATGTGGAAGTGGTTGTTTAATGTCAGGGAAGTAACACTGGAACCACAGTACATATATTTACGTCAGAGACTCTATATAAACACAGAACCATTAAGATGCAAATGCTCATTTTACCGTCTTCATGAGACGTTGTAAATACTATTCTTCATTTTAAAGATTCTTGCAGGGGAAATGAAAAACAAACTACGGTGACAACTATTTCCATGCACACGGAACTGGAGGAATTTGGTTTAACATGAAAACATCAGATTAAACTGTCAAAGCTCAGAGTCTGACTCCAAGCAGCACGGTTCAAAAACAGCGTGAGGGGGATATTACATGTAAATCTCGTGCTTTTGGATTGTGGCATCTGGCTCCGATAAAATGCTCTCTCGAGAAGCGAATATAGGGTTTTAGGGGGAGTAACGCTGTCTTAAAACTAATTGCTTTTGTCAGATCAACTTTATTTGTTTTGCTGTTCTATTTCTACACGCGGCACTTTTATTACAAAACATAAATGAAGACGAGGCCTGGATATGAATAATACAACATAAGCCTTCGATGAATACAAGGGGAAACATCAGGAATAATAGGAGGATTCTTAAATTCCAAAGAAGGCTTTTCTTTTGGGGAGGACAGGTTGGAGCAAAAAGGGAAGATTTATTTAATGCAGCGTAAGTGCAAAAGAGCAGTAAAATATTAGCAAGAATTCCTCATGCATGTTTTATTTAAATTCCTTATGTATTTGTGATTTTTTTTGGGAGGGGGGGCATTTTTATTGCATGGGCTCATCTCAAACATCAATTGTAACATTTTAATATAGAAATGTGTTTTGTGTGTATGTATATACAGCTGGGGTGCCGTAAAGGGGGGGTAAACATGACAAATTCATGGGGCGCAGCATTTCCAGGGGGCTCAGTGGATATAGCGTAGAAGTTGTGAAAATTTCGTGTAAGCTCCGGAGTAAAAGAAAGGCATAGAATCTGGGAGTTGGACGTCCAAAGTTAAGTTTCGCTTTCGGTTTCACGCACTTATGGAACGCACCCCTGTACCTCCAGCCCCTACACCACGTACATACATACATATATATACACGTTTACCTTCCATGGGGTCCACAATCGGTAAATATACAGGGTGGGTGAAAAGTAACTAGGTAATAAAAATTGGTAATAAAATCCATATTCCTGACAAATGTGTTGAAACAAATGATACATATTCTTTATCACATGGGAAAATGAAAGTTAATCTTCATATTTCAATGCAAGCACCAGTGGCACCAACCAGGTTCCTCAAACAACCAGGGATGGAATGAACAACCTTCTGAAGGACGTGGTCTGGGATATCACTGAGAACCCCCTGAATCTGTGAATAAGAAATAAGACAACAAGTGGTTCCAGGCACAACAAACCCCGCCCCCTGCATGTACTGTAGCTTATTTTGGCATCGATCCAACTAATGTCATTGTGTCTGTGTGTGGTGATGTCAGCATATCAGTTACCTCTATATATGTGCCAAGGTTGAAGTAAATTGAAATAATACTGATGTTTTTACAGACATTTGAAATTTCACCCATTATAAGTAAATGGGAGAAGAAAAAAGATTTGAAAAATCCATTTAAAAAATATGAACCTACTTTTCCTCAAATGTAATCACATCTATTCTGGGTCACTGGCAATCTATAAACTGAATTTGGTATGAATTCAACCAATAGTTTTGCTGCTACATACATGTGAAATTTCACCCATTATAAGTAAATGGGAAAAAAAAGATTAAAAAAAAAAAAAAAACTCATACATTTTTTTTTTCTTTGACCTACTGTTCCCAAAATGTAATCAGTTCTATTCTGGGTTACTGGCAATCTATAAACCCAGTTTGGTATGAATTCAACCAATTGTTTTGCTGCTACAGAACCAAAAACAAAAACAATACCCCTTGCCTCCCTTTTGGGGGTGGGGGGGTGATAAGAAAATAAGAAATCCCTATTAGTGTTGTCTGTTTAAAAAATGTTTTCGTCATGACTTCAGTGATATTAAAAATTCTATAAGCACTTTCTACTTTCCACCCACCCTGTATAGAGTATCTGTATCTGTTACTTTTTCTGGGTGGTCTACAAATTAAGTACCTTTTAAAATACCATGTTATACGAGTACAACTGTTAACTCTGTAAAAGAGTAGGAAAGTGTCAGTGGAATATATCCAATAAAAAGACATTTAAGCTGAACAATGAGGATGAAAAAAATGAACACTTTCCTTATTCCCATTTTGCTTTGCAATAGGATACTTCCTTCACATCAGTCACTATAGACCTACCGCCTGCATGATTTAGAACTATAGTATAGAAAATTACCTACACTTGTTATGAATAGCATTAATAATTCTTCCATTTGTCCCCATCTATTTAACATGAACTTGACTTTATTACTTTGGGAAGCCAAAGCCATTTAATTGTCTCTGCATCCTTGTTCATACCACATTGTGCTCTAAGCTATTACATCCAATTTCCACCCTGATGATTATTATGTAGTAGATACTAATAGAATAATGGTGGAAGAATAGGAGTGCAGAGGTAATTAGGAAGCAGTGGGTCATCTCGTTTGCCCAAAGGAGAATGAAGAAGGAATTACCTGGTCCGCCGATAGAGGAGGCAGGAAGAGCGATGAAAAAAGAGAACACAGATAAGAGAATCAGATATAAATGTGGTGGAGATGAAAGAACCAGAAGCAGAGAAATAAAGAGGGGAATGGAGAAAAACTCTCGAAACTGATGCAGGATGGAGACTGAAAGTGTGAGAGAAGGGAGAGAAGCAAGAGAGAGAAAGTAAAAAATGAGACTTGTTTCATTTTGAAATGATGGAATGTGTTCCCGCCCCAGAGCTCTGTTCAATAAGCCGCCTTCTGTTGTTAAGCTCTGGAGGAGACAGGGAGGAGAAAGAAAGAGCAAAATGGTTGTGTGTGTGCATATGTGTGTGTAAGGAGAGAGAGAGAGTGCACGTATCCAACCAATAATTCCATAAAGAGCATTAGTCCGCCTACTCTGCTGCCTTCAGTGCTGTTCAGTCATTCCACTGCGTGACTGATTATGATCAAAGAAAGATTAGCAGATGGATCTCTACAGTCCTACAAAAAAAAAAAAAAAAACTCGTACACTGATGATCCTCTGTTATATGAGCCAAGTGTTTCTTTTTTGTGTGTGTAATCAATTAATAAACAGCTTGGGTTTATTTTTGGTTTTTCCACTGGCAGTTGCTCCAATATTAAATAGATATTAAAGACAAACTATGTAACATCTTCAAAAACAAAAACGCTCATAATAGGATACGATATCAGTGAGAATCTGCTACCGACTCGGTTCTCCTGCGCAGTAGAAGGTCAGTTTAGGACATTCAACTCAGACCAATTTAGGACATGAAACTCTGGTCACTGTTGGACAGTTTCAGATGAAAAAGTCACAACACTTTCTCACTTATCACTTCTGACCCTCTGTCAGCAGGTGGTTGTGCACCTGAAGAGACCCTGTCCTCTGCCTGTATTTTATTTTTCTTCTAGATTTCCTGTGGTCAGGTAATTTCTGAGGGTAGACCTTCGGCGAGTGACTTTTTACCTCCAGCCTATCAATAACTGGTCATGGCATGATGCAATGTGCATGAGCAGAACGGTATAAAAACTAACCACTTTGGTAACATGAAGCTCTCCTCTTTCTACTATTTCCACTTAACTGCACAGTTCTGTCTGAGAAGCATAATTCTGGGCAAAGCACACACACACACACACACACATTTCAGCCTCTAACAGACCTGTCAATGATACACCCCAGAAATGAGTAAGCTTGTGCTTCGGCAGTATATTTCCTTGAGCTCATTCCCACAGAGTTTAGCAAAGTTGTGGGTGTTTTATTTGTGTTTTTGGAATTTAACTGGTGTGGCAGAGTCAGCAAATCGTGTTTTATTTTTTCTATTTTATGGATTTTTTTGCGACATTGTTCACTCTCCCCATTCAGCCTATTCCTCACTCTACCACCACTCTTGCTCCCTCGTTTGCAGAGCATAGAGGAGGGGTCACGTTAGAGCAAATCTTTACAAACACAAAGGAAAGTTGTCACATACTACACTGTGCTTTAAAAATTAAGACTCAAATCCACCAATAATGGGTTTCTCTTATTAATTGCATAGTGAATTATGCAGTGTTTATGCCTGAAATGTGCTCTATTGTATGCACCTGTACATTAAAGATTTTGCACAAATCATATACTGCTGCAAACATGCCCATAAACTTTTGCATGTGAGCACAATTTGGCCCATTATTTCAGTTATCTCTGTGCACAGGTTGCTCCATATTGAAAATCTCCTAAAGTGAGTCTTAATGAGCTGAGATGCACATAAACAGAGCTCTCCACAATCACAAACCAACGTTCATGTCTTTATAGTGCTTCACATCTATAACAGGTGGTTCCAGGCACAACAAACCCCGCCCCTCGCACGTATTGTGGTTTATTTTAGCATCGATCCAGCTGATGTCATCATGTCTATGCATGTGCTGATGTCAGCATATCAATAACCTCTACATATGTGCCAAGTTTGAAGTAAATTGAAAAAAAAAAACTATGTTTTTATAGACGTGTGAAATTTCACCCATTATAAGTAAATGAGGGGGGAAAAAAAGATGTAAAAAATGAATTAAAATTTTGAACTTTGACCTGCTTTTCCCAAAATGTAACCACAGCTATTCTGGATCAATGGCAATCAAAAAAAAAAAAAAAAAAAGGTATGAATTCAACCAATAGTTTTGCTGCTACAGACATTTGAAATTTGGCTCGTTATAAGTAAATAGGGGGAAAAAAAATGATTTTAAAATTTCATACAAAATTTTAACTTTGACTTACTGTTCCCAAAATGTAATCAGATCTATCCGGGGTCACTGGCAATCTATAAACCAAATTTGGTATGAATTCAATCAATAGTTTTGCTGCTAGAGTGTTAACAAACAAACGAACCAAAAACAATTCCCTTTGCCTCCCCTTTTGGGGGGGGGTGATAATATGTTTCATTAATGTCTGACTCTTGAAATCATGTTATGTGTCACTGTGTATATCTGGGATGTTGCAGAAACATTAGTGTTGATGTTGTATGTGGGTCAGAGTGTCTCAGAACTCCAAAAAAGGCACATTTATACAAATGGTGCAGCAGCAGTAACGTCATTAAAAGATGTTCAATATGGTTCTGATGGGCATTCATTTTGTGTGGTCTGCTGGTGGTAACACTCAGGGATTACAGGAAAATAAGGTAAAGCATAGGTTTAGGCAGTCTGAGTTCCACAAATGCTTTTTATATTTAAGCACCCAAAGCCCAGAGATAAAACACATACTGACCTGATTCCTCTGATATCTGACTGAAGATCTCATGTTTTACTTCATTAAAAATTAATTCAATATCATAGAAGGTTCGCAAACTCGAAGAAGTGGAGAAACAGAATGAGTCACAGCTGGGTTTGCGTGGAATTAACACTAACTTTCTGCCGTTGGTAATTGCACCAGCCGAACAGTATGTAGCAGTTTGTGTTGGTGTTTTGTGAATCAGAGTTTTTACCCATAAATGCTGTAGAAGCTCTTTCTGTGGAATTTCCCCGAACATTACCTGAAGTTTGATTGTCTGTACTATTGAATAACCTTTAACAGGATACTCTGGGAACCACACTATAAGCAAAGTAGTATGTCTGTACTGTCTGCAGACATCATTACATGTGTACGTTTGGGTCTTTAACATAGATGCCTTGACTTACACTTACCATGTGTATTTATTTACCTCTAACAGTAAAGCTCCAGATTTCAACCTTCTGAATGACCCCCCCATCTTCATCTATAAACAGCAGACGTCCCTCGGTACATCCAGTGTCTGTTCTGTCCATTCTGAGCTTCTTAGTGAAAGGGACATTAACTCTTGTCAAGTAGCAAAACATGCCATAGTTTGCTATGTGTCAGCATCTTGGTAATGAAAATGAAAATACAACGATGGCCATTTTTCTGTGATTATTTACAAATAAAAATATAATTATGAATATTATACTCCATTTCTTCAGTTAGACCATCCTTAGTATTTTAAATCTTCCACATCGGACCTTTAACAAATAAAGCAGGAATTTGCTATGTTGATAAACTCAATGAATATATTTACCATTAAAACTTTAAGCCTTAGTCTCTAATTCATTGCAACAGCTTTTTAAGACATGCTTAAGCCTCAAAGTAAAAAAGGTGATGTCGTGGTTCCATTTAGTTCCATTTTGCTAACCTGGTGTTGGCCATTTTAGTTGTGAACCACTATGTGTGGTATATAATAAGAGAACGCATTAATATAAACAAAAATTACACTAAATATATATTATTCATGTTTATTTTGTGACAGAATCAATTATATTTGTAATATTTAAATATACTAAATGTCCATATTGTAGTGATTTCATATATTAACTTAAAGTCATATGTAAGTATATAAATCCAGAGAATGTGCTGTATATACTGTATATGGCACTAAACTATTATGTAACATATGGTATAAATTCACTTTTAATATAGGGGCAAATGTTCAATGAGTCACATGTAATTCAATGAGTCAACAAGGTGCATCTAATTCTGTTTGTATTTATTACAGACATTAAAATATTTATGGTTTTGAATGCATGTTTTTTTTAAAAATATCCAGGTCAAATCTAAATCTATAAAGGCTCGTATGTGCATAGACATACTGCATGGTGTTTTTTTTTTTTTTTTGGATAGTAGTTAATACTGCTGACTCACAGCAAGCATGGTTCATACTATAATAATTAAATAATGAAAAATTGTCATAAATTAAAAATATAGGAGATGAAGGGGAAACTGGAAATGGCACTGCAAAAAAATAAACAGAATGTATATAGCAAGCGCAATAGTGAAGAGTAAACAACCTAAGGGGAGAATATTCCTCACTGTAATGACTTTTGTTTAATTTTATGTAAAACAAGCAAATAAAAGCATTAAATTAGAAGTGCATTGTGTTCCAATAAATGCACATTTACACATATGTATGTACTTAATTGTGCATGACTGTGAATATGCAGCAGTAGACAATAGTAATGTATACAAGATGCACATATGTGAGACATTCTACTGAACTGATTCAAATTCAGAGTTAGAAAGTGTGTGGAGGCTGTATGCTATTTTGGAAAAACTTTGACCATATCCATGTTGCACCAGATCTAAGGAACACATATTTAGTAAAAGCATGGTCAGTTTTCATTTTGTATTTGCATACGATATTGGAATAAATTTCCTCTCCCAAAATTTGTCACTACCGAAACATAACATTATCTTTAGAATTAAGATAGCTATATGTAACTATTAATATTTTTTCCATTCCCCCACGTACAGGCTATTTTTTAAAATTAATGTAGGTGTTTTCCACAATAAATAAATTAAAATTAATATTTTAACATATTTTGTCATGCTGAATTTTTATGATGCATCAAAATCAAAACACTATATTTCTTGTAAAATGTATAAAGCTGATTGTATTGATTTCACCATTAATGAGAGTTGAAATTACACATACACCTAGCCAACCATTATTATAAAATATTGGTTGATAACTCATTATCTTTTATTTTTGACAAAACAACTGGTGTTTCAGTAGTAACTGCACTGTTTCGGTAGTGACTGTATTGTTGCAGTAGTGACCACAGCATCAGGTTAATACTATATGGTCACTACTGCAACAATACAGCAACTCCGAACTCTGGCTAAATATGAACTCAACATGCATTATGTTGGAAATATAATAAATACAGAATCAATAGAATATGATAATTCATTATAAAAGATAACTGGTCTCATTTTCTGTTTCCATTTATTTGCAATGACAAACAATAATTTGCAGTTCAGTCAGATAACTCACAAATAGAATGAACCAATATAGAATGAACCAATATATATTATTATAGAATGAGAATACAAGTGCAGATATAATATTTTTTCTTGGCATTCAGGCTCTGCTACATATTTTCTCCCTGCTCAGCACAATTAGACAACCATCATTAACCATTAAGAGCAGGGACCTACAGTAGATATATAATACAAACCCCCCCCATGGGGAACAAAACTAATAGCAGACCCACTGGAGGTGCTGGGGTGGTGGTGGTGGGAGCAAACAGCGCAGAATAACCAGGGACGCATACACAGAAGGAACACAGGAGGAACACAAACTTAGGTGACCCTAGGGTTAGCTTAGAATTTAAACTTAAACTTAGGGTGGCCTTAGATGACCCGAACCCTCTTCTGGGCTGAAGACCTACATCCTGGTGTCTGGTCACCTTCACTTGAGCTACTGGTGCTAGGTGGTGAGGAAGCCTGACCAAACATTTGCATTTCTGTCTGTTTTTTCACAAACATCCTGTGGTCTTGTTGTCTTTTCCTCCATGCTTTTGTGACTCTCCTTTTGTCCCTGTTGGATAATTCCAACTCATGTTTACAATTATTATTATTGTTATTATTATTATTATTAATAATATGCATCAAAAGAATGAACATACCTTTTTATCACTACTGAAACCATCATGTCACTACCAAAATGTTCCCCATAAAAGAAATCAAATGGATGTATTTAAAAACAATGTTTAGGAAAGTGGCAAAAATCATTTAAGTACTATTTTCATTAACTGAAATTTAGGGGTTAGAGGTTGGGACAACCACCTTCCAAAAGGAAGTAACATATTAAGGATTATTTTTAATATATTTCATTTTGTATTATTTCAATGAATGTATTGTGATTAATTAGACCATAATATGATATTTGTACACATGTAAAGTCTGAATACTTAATTGTTTTTTAAAATGTGTTTTTCATTGTGGGACTGCAATTTCAACCAATTCAGTAGAATGCCTCATGTATATGCACATGTATATTTAATAAATTCTTTTCTTTTTTCCTCCATTTCCTCCTCTTTTCTCCCTCTTTTGTTCTTCTTTTTGTCTGTTTCCTTATATACTTTTTCCTTATTATTGTGAATGATCTTGTATTGGTTGTTCTTGTGTAAGTTGTTGTTATATTTACATCTTACCCCATGGTGTAGAGTGAGGAAGGGGGTAAAGAGCAGGTCCTGGTCCAAACCCTCTCTGTGGAGTTTCTCCCTGTGTGGGTTTTGTGTGGCTTCCCCCCACCGTCCAAAGACATACAGATAATTGGCAACTGTAAACTGCCCTTAGGTGTGGATGTGAGTGTGGGTGGTTGTTTGTCTAAAGATGTCATTCTGTAGTGAACTGATGACCCAGCATCAGCCAAGACAGGGTCCATACCCCCGTGACCCTGTTAAGGATTAAATGGATGGATGGCTGTCAGATTCTGTATTCAGTACGTATTCTCACACTGTTCACAATTTACATGTTTACAACTTGCACGGCCATTATACAAACATATGTGCATATACTTTGGTTCATTAAGTATGACGTTTGCATGTTCTGCACGTGTCTGCATGGGTTCCTCTGGGTGCTCTGGCTTCCTTCCTCCGTCCAAAGACATGGCAGGTGAACAGGTTAATTGGTGACTCTAAATTGCCTGTAGGTATGAATATGAGTGTGAATGGCTGCGTCTATGTGTCAACCCTACGATGAACCGATGACCTTTCACCTGGTGTCAGCTGGGAGCCGAACCAGCCCCGCACAACTCTCCAAGGATAAGCGCTAAACAAGGACAAAAAGGGTGAATGAAGTTACATTATATTCCTATTGGATTATAGTGTATTCTTAGTTTGTATATGTGTGGGATAAACTGTGAACATACAGTATATAAAAAAATAATTCATTCATTCATTATTTACAGAGTCCCACCCCTTCCAGAGGACTACCGTGCGGGCAAGAGATAAATCAGTTCTTGATTCTTTTGAGTTCTGCCATCATTTACACGTAACATGTTTGTTAGTTTAACAGATAATTCTGCAATAAGGTTTGTCTCAACGGTAGTAAAGCTTCATTTAATTTCATGTGAAATGGCTCAGTGAACTGCATCTGTCATCTTGGGTGATATTCAGTTCACCAAAAGGGCCATCACCTTCTCACATTTCACCTTCCAGACCGAGTGAAAAGGTATTAAAAGAGGTCAGATCTTCGTTTTACAACAATCTGTGACTTTTTTGACATGCGACATTATCTTTTAATGTGACAAACATATTTCACAGCATGAATCAAAAAGCATGAAAAAATCATTTCTCTCTCATCACTGACTACTGCACATATTTATTGCAAAAGGAGGCAAACACATAAGGCCTTGGCCTGTCTATTTATTGCTGTATGTTAACTGAATTTCAAGTCTCAATTCAGTTTTATTTGTAGAGCCCTAAATCACAATAAGGTTGTCTCACAGGACTTTATAGAATTAGTTGAATATGAAAATGAACAACAGTCAAATAAACAGTAGATGAAGGAAATGGATTAATGCCCCGGGCATCCCCCGTCCTTAGACCCTCCTTCGGGGACAGAAAAAACTCCAGAAACCCAGTGGGAAAAGAGAAACCTCAGGGAGAACCACAGTGAAGGAGAGATCCACTTCCATGGACAGACAGGCTCCCCATCAATGATTAAAAAGCAACTGAAATAACAGGCAGGCTTGACTTTGTTTTCTTACACCTATAACCTACATTACTGGGACTAACTTTCACCTGAACCAGTCCCCCTGCACATAAATATATGTATACCTTACCTATCAGCAGGCATGTCTGCAGACCTGAATTCAGAGTTACGCATGGATCCACAGACTGGGGGTGCAGTCAATGCCGTACTGAGAGTGAAACGTAAGACACTTATAAGACGGGGGATCAGTAAATCGTAAGGGGGGGATGGGGGGAGATGAATAAAACAGGGAAATAATACGTAAGAGTGGGGGGAGGGAGTTCTCCATAAGTAACGCAATCTCTCTCTCTCTCTGTCTCTCTCTCTCAAAGATGAATGTTCAACTGTTCGACATGTAATAGTGCAGTGTTTTTCAACATTGGGGTTGGGACCCCACGTGAGGTCACCTGGAATTCAAATGGGGTCGCCTGAAATTTTTAGTAATTGATAAAAAATAAATAAATAAAACTTACAAATAAAAAATATATGGTGAGTTGAGAGAGACAATCACAGTCCATAAAAGATAAGACAGTTGAAGTTGACAGTTCAAGTTGAAACTGAAGCACTGTGGTACTGTTTACCTGTCAAATGTTCAAACTGAAGCATTGTGGTACTGTTTACCTGTCAAATGTTCAAACTGAAGCACTGTGGTACTGTTTACCTGTCAAATGTTCAAACTGAAG
>JAPQRP010000010.1:18617382-18635824 GCA_037367295.1 Apogon hyalosoma | reverse complement strand
AACAAGTGAAAATTATCTTGGTAAGATTCCTTGAAATACAAGATTTTCCAGATCTATTGTCTAAAAATAAGTTCTTATATCTCACTGAAAAGTTACTCTTTAGGTGATCATATCTTATTTTAAGTGCGATGTGATATTTTAACTAGAAATGAGAAAAATACACTCGGTAAGATTTAGAGTTTTGCAGTGTGCAGCTAAATAATGGCTGAAAAAAGCTGTTTGTTTTCCACGGAGATACATTCACGCATACGTACACGTTCTATGTGGAATAGACGGAGAGGTTTGTGATGTTAGTTAGTCTGGGTGGACCTCCTCAGCCCCATCAGATGTACCCTACCCTACTGCTTCTTTACAGACTGGAACTGCGTCTGCAAATGGACGTCCGTCAGTCCTGGTTCATCTGAAGTCTGTCTGTCCATGGCAGTGGAGCTCTCCTTCACTGTGGTTCTTCCTGAGGTTTCTCTGTTTCCCACTGGGTTTTGTGGAGTTTTTTCTCACCGAGATGGAGGGTCTAAAGACGGGGGATTCCCGGGACATTGATCCATTTGCTTCATCGACTGTTTACAAACTGATTACTTGACTATTTGTTCATTTTCATTGTGTGTGTGTGTGTGTGTGTGAGGTTTTTTTTAATCAATTCAACAATTTCCGTAAAGCCCTGTGAGGCGACTTTGTTGTGATATTGGGCTCTATAAATACAGCTGAATTGAACTGAATAATAGACTAGTTAGTAGCCTTGGATTCAGACTATGAGCAGAAGAGTTGTACACGCTGCATTTTTACATTGACTGGAAAAAAAAAATGCCTCCTCTTTTCTCTCTGACCTTAATCAGAAAAATCACAACTTGCCTACTACCACATTAACCCACTTTTTGACCACTTCACCTTCATTTCATGGCACATAAAGTCCTACCCTGTGGATATGTTACACTTTTAATTTCATCTAATAAAAATCTGATAAGCAGAGTCATTAATGGTCAAAATGAGCTGATGTAGTATCACAGAACGTATCTTGCTGAAGGCAAACAACTGTATTTTAATCGAACATTTGATTACTTTCTGTCTTACCTTAGAATGTGGGGGATAGATAAGACAAAGGCAGTGAGATGTGAAGAACGGCCTCGACTTGAGAGCCAAATGAGGAGATGGTGTGCATAGCTCTGTCAGGATGCCCTTGAACCATCACTTAAAACAAGAAGTGCTTGGAGACTGAACTTCAGGTAAGTCAGTGACCCACAGTTAATGTGAGGAGTTACACACCACACGTATGCATTTCACCTTGGGAGCAACCTTTACTGTTATATGCCTTTGTAAGCTGATTATATTGTGTTTGATTTGTCCCAGTCTTGCAGCATGCTCTGCAAAAAATAATGCTAAATGTGAAATAAATAAATAATAACATCAGTACCTTTTCTTCGTGCATCTGGGTTCTCAAGCATGAAGTATTTTTGTGGTCATGCTGGCAGAAGTGTACAAACGCTGAAGAGGCATGATTAGTACACCCCCACCCTCAATTGCTCAATTTGCTTTGGTTCATTTCTTGGACACGTTCACAAAGCTCCAGGTGCGTTTGTCAGAACAGCTTGAATGATATGACTCGCCACCATAACTCCCCTGCTCTTGGTCATAACTCACCCAAGAACATTTAACTCTGCTTCAAAACAAAGTTATTGTCTCATAGAAAAAGTCACCGCCCTCAAAATGGAAACTTCCCTTGGCAGTGTGTAAACAGTGGTAAAAATAGAATAGAATAGAATAGAATAGAATAGAATAGAATAGAATAGAATAGAATAGAATAGAATAGAATAGAATAGAATGTCTTTATTGTCATTGTCTAGTACAGAACAACGAAATTGAAAGTGCAGTCCTTAAAGTGCATTTTTAAAAATAAATAATAAAAAACAACAACACACACCATCTAAGACCAACAAATAAAAGAACACTCATAAAAAAAAAAAAAAAGCAAAAAAAAAACCATCCAGTAAGGACGGTGAGAAATGGTGAGATGGTATTGGCAGAGTGGCCTGGAAATGCTCCTATTTATTTATTTATTTGCACAACAACAAATCAAACATTAGGATGAACAAAGAAACAAATTGTGCAGGTGAGATCAGAAAACCCAATGGGGCTTATAAAATTAATCTCACCCCATTACAGCATTGGCTAAAAGAAAAACAGCAGGAATAAAACAATAATATCCAAAGTACAGCAAAAAAAAATAAACAAAGAAAAAGAAAAAAGTACTCTCTTTCTCACTCCTTATATTCACATTTTAGTCTATTGTGTCTTTGTCTCTAAATCAGAGGTCTCAAACATGTGGCCTGGCTAAAGGGTCCAGTCTGGCCCGTGGGATGAATATGTGAAATGCAATAATTACACTGAAGATATGAATCATTTCAGTTCAGGTTCCACATACAGACCAGTTTAATCTCAAGTGGGTCAGATCAGTAAAATACTATCATAATAACCTATAAATCCTCACAACTCCAAATTTTCTCTTTGTAAATGTAAACATTTTCATATCATTTGACTGTACTTACACTAAAACAAACTATCATTTCATAAAAACACAAATAACCTGAACAAATATGAACATTTTGAAATGTCTGAAGTGTAAGTTCACCAATATTCTGCCTGTTTTTAAATGTTTTGTGTATCTGTTGATCCACTGTGATCTGTAAGTTGTAATTTACATGTGTAAATGATAAACTGAGACATAATACTGTTAAAATTGCACTTCGTTTTCTTAAGACATTTCAGTCTGTTCAGTTATTCACATCATTTTAAAGGATAGTTGGTAGACATAAGCATTTTCATCACATAATTTGAATTTTTTCACTCTAAAACATAGAGGAAAGTTTAGAGTTGGCATTATTTATATATTATTATGTTATTATTTCACTGATCCAACCCACTTCAGATCAAATTTGGCTTAATGTGGTCCCTGAACTAAAATGACTTTGACACCCTGTTCTACATCCTTTAAATACCAGAATATTGACTATTTTGTTTAACCTTTATTTAACCTGGAAAGACTCATGTTAGAGCACTGTGGCAAAAATTACCCTCAAAGGCCCAAACAGCCAACAGAGACCGAGAGCATCTCCTGATCTAAAATGTTCAGTAACTTTTGAACCACAAATCCTTATTATTTTACCGAAATAATCCAGGTAAAATGCAATTTCTCAGCTTTTCATCATTATCAAACCTGATGCATTTGGATTTTCAGAGGCTTTGTAGTCAATATGGAAATACTGTCATTTTCTACAACAGTGATTCACCAATAATACCCATGTACAAATGGAACAATTGTAGACGCTTGTTCAGATATATTTTTGCTGAAAAGGTCACTTGTTTCTTCAGTTTTCTTTGTTCTGATATAATAACCTTTGAATTTACGCTGAGTTTTCTTGAACATCTACATGATCAGTAAATTAAAAACAGGAAAATACCCCGATTTGCTATAAAATGCATGAATAAGATCACCGTAAATGTCGATAAATCATTTAGGAAATGTTAAATATATAGAAAATTGTCACAATAATAGCTCTGTATCTGTAAGGGTTAACCGGGTTATATACAGGACAGTAACAAAACATACATATACACAGATATCATATAAAATAAAAGCGAAGTATACACCAAGAGCAACGATAGTAGATTAAGTGTTAAATTAATTTAATAGTATGCAATGAAACCAGTTCCTTTAGTTTCAGGTTGCTTCTAAGCAGAGGAATCAGCAGATTTAAAGGCTTTTTTTTTTCTACAGCTCAGACATTTGGAACATTTGGAATAAATCCTGAAACTGAAGTCTGTAACCACCTGTACTTTTTTGACAGGTAGTTGTGATGGAAGCAGACCTAAGATGCATATATGGATGAAAATATGCCGGTGTTTCAGTCTGCGTGTGGACTAAACAACACGACATGAGCATAAAACAAACAGTGAGGAGTGAAGGTGCTGAAGTTCATAATAAAACTCAGAGTTTGGTGGTAAACAACATTTTTAACAATGTAAATGAAAGGTGTTCGATGAGCTGCACATTATTCAGCTGTAGACACTGGACCCCTTTGTATCAGAAATAAAAAACACTGACCAAATCTAAAGTATTTGATAATAAGACCAAATAAACACAAATATATCTTGGCATTTTTCTTCTTTGTTGTCGCTTCTGTTTGTTGTTTGTATGTGTTAGAGCTTCATTAGTCTGCTTAAGTGTTTTTCTCTAACTTTCCTAACCTGTGCTTGAGTGAATATAATTGTCTTCCGTTAGTCGGCATGCTCGTTTATTGTCTTTTCAGTCTTTATGCATGTAATAGTATCACTTCTGAAAAGTCTAACCAAGGTCAGGGTCTGCAAATTAGCTCCATCTAGGAGACACTGACTGAGTGGAACTGCACTTTGTTTTAACTGTAACAAAGCCCTCGTGATCTTTTCCTGTTCAATCAATCAAAACATAAATAGCTGTGCATTACACACTGCCTTCCTATTTCCGTGTAAATTAATGTTTTATTGTTACCTACACGACGTCTTACACATCGCAGTAAACATGAGCGGTCCACAGCTAACAGCGCACTTGACATTTGTGTGCGCTACTGGTTGTCGTCATGAAGACAGTATGCTGTAAAAACTGCTCTGGGATCTGCCAGCACTAACGGCAACAGTGACTGGAATGATCCAGACGCAAGGAAATGTAACTTTGGATGAGTTTTGTCATAGCAGGTACTGCATGACCCCTCCTTGTGACTGGACCCAACTCATCCCCTAGTTCATCTAGAAGTTCTACAATGGCATTTGCTGGGCACCAGGTTTATTTTAGAGGGTGGGGGGGGTTGTTCAACTGAATGACTGTCACATAATTTTGTCACACTGTAGCCTAATGTCGGTGCATATATTTGATCACAATCATCAGATCAAGTGGAAAAGAGTCCCGTAAAGTGTGTGTGTGTTCGTGTGTGTCCACATGTTGAAGTGCCCTCGGGCAAGACACTGAACCCTAAATTGCCGGTAGGGTCTGGAAGTGACTTGCATGGCGGCAGCTGCCTACTGGTGTATGGATGTGTGTGTGAACGGGTGAATGTGAGGCTTTGTGAAGCGCTTTGGACACCGTGAAGGCGTATAAAATGCACTATGTAAGTGCAGTCCATTTGCCATTTACCATTTAATTGTTTTTTTCTTCTGTCAATCCAGAAATGCTCATACAAGTGTGAAAAATGTGTTGTCTGTGTCTTGTTTCAGCATTTCACCATGTCTCCTTGCAACAATAACCACTTCCATGTGTGCACACTTCTGCATCTGAACCGTTTGCCCCTCCCTTTGAGACGTGTAAATATAGACGCAGTTTCTATCAGCAAAATTGCTTTCAGGTTTGGTAAATCACTTTGCATGTGCTAAATTAATATATTTACATTTTCTTCTCCCAGCACACGCACAATTGCATGTAAATGCCCAATATTGCATATTCATAAACGTGCTAACTGGATGCAGACGCACTATTTTGTACCTTTGAAAGACACAACCCTTAGTGTGCACTGTTAGTAAATCAGTTTGTGCATTTTCTTGTGCGTGCAATGAGTTTGCCCACGTTTTAATACACAAAAACCTTTAGTAGATCCGGCCCTTTGTGAGTACTCGATATAGGATGAAATAAACCACAATTCATTAATGAAGTTTAAGTTTCACCTGCCAACAATTTACTGATACAGTGGATCCTAATAAAAAAAGTCTTCACTCTAATGAAATGCAAACATGCCTGACAGATTTTGACAAATGAATGGACTATTGTGCGTGAGGACTTGCACAATGAAATAATTCATGCGTGTTTGGGAGAGTACAATTCTACAGCTCAGAAGGCACATAATCACTTTTGATCAGTGAGATATTCAGTTGGTAACTGTACAAATTGTAGACAGTTGTACTTACTCATTTGAATAGACTCCTGAAATATTTGTAATTTGTTAAAAAGAATCAGAAATTCCATTTTGTTTTGAACAAGCGCCCATTGGTTTGGAGGATTGCAAATGGTGTTTTGAAAATATTCATTATCTTTTAGAATTGTGCCAAAGCAACTGAGAAAAACTGTAAGGAAATTTAAATGGGCAATTTTCCTCTTCAGCTGGGATTTGGATTTGGTTATATGCAAACGAGCAAATGAGTGTTAAAAAGCTGATGTTTGAGCCTGTTGTATAAAGTACCTTTTTTGTTGCTTTGCAGGACTGACATAAATGTACGATTTAAGCAGCAGCACTTTAGTGAGTGGAGGTAAATCTGGTATTTCACACTGTGATTAGCTTTGACTGGCAGGAATACCAGATTATGTTGTGGACTGTCATAAAACAGCTCACTCAATAGCCCTAGCACATTCTAATACCACCAACATACGTCTCCCTTTCACACTTAAAATCAAAGACACCATTTTCCACTCGAAAAAGGTGTTTTAGTCATTTTTTTCCTCAGAGGAATGAATCAAATAGCGAGGGTTTGCTTATTCTCTCCTCCTCTTTCTCAATCAGCAATTTTTCCTTTTGATCTTTTATTCATATGATTAAGTCTGTGTATCACCAGACAGTTGATTCTACATTTCAATATATGATGAGACCATCTTTGAAGTTGAATGCGCTGCATTGGAGTCACTTTGGTGAACAACCATTTTTTTCTGTCTGTAGTTTCCATCTTCACTAATTACTGCAGGAATGTAAACACTTTCCATATTCATCATCCAGTTTCAAAGATCTGACCTTATAAGTAGAAACACACGCTCACATGATGTTTCCACCGCAGCTTTTTTCACCTCGAGATCCAAAACAGCCATTTTGTTCCTCCCCAGCACCCACATTTATAAAAACACATCATGAATTACTTTAAAACATTGTCTCTCAACATCATTTTTTGCATCATTTATGTCATTTTTATATTGTTGTGCCTTTTATTCTACTTTTTCTTCTGTCTGGGTGCTTCTATGAAACTGGGTTTATTTTGGTACCTGGCGCTTTTCCAGCTTTTTAGACCTAATGATAAAAGAGAAATTTAGACATATTTCCCCCCAGTATGTACCTAATGATGACCTCAGATAAATGCAAAAAAATATATTTATATATAATCTTGCTCTGAGCCATCCCAAAATTGATAATTTTTTGATAAAATATTGGGTCCGAAAATTGACCAAAATTGGGACATGAAAAGCTACCTATAGGTGTCAGTGCATTTGATCTGGAAAACAACAAACAAAATCACTTGAAATAGTCTTGTATAGCACTATAAATAAAGACACTGTGTTAAATTTGATGATCCTAGTGGTTTTTCTAATCCAGACATTTGGGTTTTTCATGACTCTCAGTCTCATTCCAGGTTTTGCGTGTAACCCATCATGTCCACTTTCGTTACATGCGGAACCTGCCCAGTTAAATGCATATAAATTGCAAGTGATTTTGCAACAGCGGTCATTTTTTGTGAAACACTCTAACTTGCATAATTAGTTCAATTCCCAAAATGTACCAGTGAGAGAATAAAAAGATATTCAAAAATGTAGTAGCATGTGATTTTCGTGTCCTTTTGACTGTGTTACATACAGATTTTTGTATTAAATATAATGTAAAATGATATAAAAATGCGTTTTGTCTGAAAAATAGTTTCTCTTTTATCTCAGTAAATATTTATTTTTTAAAACCCGACCCAAAGTGCTTCCAAACTTGCTTCATAACATTAGTTTATATCTGGTGTGAATTTTTAGCCCCAGATCCTGTTTTTAGAACCAGTTTCATAAAAGCACCCATATGAAAAGTCTGAATGCATCCTTTACACTATTTTTTTCTTATTATATCTATTGTGTCATTTTTTATGCTTTTATGCTTTTTACATGCTCCTTGTATTTTTACAACATTTTGGTGTTGTTACATTTTATATTTCATGTCCATCATCTTTTACACCTTTTTGTTTTGTTTCAACTGTTCTAATTGTCTGGTCCTCACCTCAGGTTTTCTGCTTTCAGTTCATTCATTCATTCATTTGCTGATCTGCATAATCCTCGAGGAGGGTCATGGGGCAAAGGTGGGGTATATCATGGATGTGACATGCCTACAATTACATTATTCAAATAGGAAAATGAAATGACATATCATAATATTGCCATATATTTTGCTGTGTCAATTGGTAATCCAGTAAAAACAACACCAAGACCCATTTTGACCCTGAGTTTTAGACACTCAGCTTTAGGTGTGATGGTAGATGTGATACTTTTACCATGAAATCATAATGAATCACTCCTAACTATGATATCTGGACTTCAGTTTTCCATGGCAGCAGGAAACAGCATCATGTCGGTTCTGCTGTTGCTGTGCTACATTGGTATCTGACCCAACCATGACAGAAGACCTGTTCTGTAAGAATTCTTAATACTATTTCAGAATTTCCTTGAACGCTTTAACTAAAAAAAAAATGATAACCCACGCAGCATTTAGAAGCCTGTGGTAATTATGCATCCAGTAAAATGCTTTTTATTTCCATCACTGAGTCGTCATTGGTCGTTACTCCACAGGTGGTGCTGACCAATCAGAGCACAATGGGCTTTTTCAGGAGGAGGAAAGACAGGAAGTCAGATCTAAACCACAGAAGAAACATGGTAGAACGACATGATGCAGTCCATGAAGGAGTCCTGCTCCATCTGTAGATAAAAACAGTTTACCTCAGAGACAATGTACATTAATCTGGTCAGTATTGTGAAAGAATGCATTTATAATGTGACAAAAGCATGGATTTAAAAGTGATCTCACTGATTTAATCCATAAAGACCCAAACAACCACTGGCAACCACAATCATCTACCAATATAAGATGTTTAATAACTTCTGATCCACTAAACCTGTCAATAAACATAAACAATTGGTGTAAAATGCAGTTAGTCATTGTTTCATGGTCATCAGATATGACCCGTTTGGACGTTCATGGAAACACCATCATCTTCTATAACATTAATTCACCTGTAAAACCCATGGAGTTTGATAAATGACAGTAGATGAAAACACTTGGTTTATGTTCCATTAATGATAAATGTTGTTGAAAAAGTCATGTTTTCTTCATTTTTCTGTTTCTGATATTATGAAAATTAACTTTAATCTGAGCTTTTATGAGCATCTGCATGATCACTAAATTAAATATGGGAAAATACCAGATTTTTATTTTTTAAAAAATGCAAAATACGGAGGATAGTATTATAATTCATGGTGATAAAACATGTAAGAAAGGTTAAATAGAGAGTAAAAGTCATTTTTGTTATTGCCACAAAAGTAGCACTGGGTCTTTATGGGTTAAAATGGTTTTATGAATAAATAAAATATCCCACTAGATTCTACCGTTGAAAGTGGATATAGCACAGCAACGGTCTGTTATAATAGAAATAACACACCTTATAATCCTTACCATTTACTAATCAAGTCAAGTATTTAACAATGACAGTAATGATCTAAATTTGCACAATCAGCATTCTCATTTTCAGGTGATTATACACAAAATGAAATAGAATTATGAGTAATATGTTCAATTGTTCTGCAGTTACATTCCCATAAACGACCCTTAAGTGACTGTGTTGACATTAATATCCCTATATCTGAGGTAATACACGAATAAACATAAAGTTTCCATTGTTTTAGTTGACCCTGCTGGTATATTTTTTCTTTGATGGAATACTTCCATGGAGTGTAAAAGTTTCCCTACCATTACTGTAGCTTGTGGTACATAGTATTTCTCTAATAGACACATTAATATGGTCTCGAGTTAGAATCACAACTTATTACATTTTTCTTGTTAGTCTGCTTCTGTGCTCCTCAAATCTATTTTTTACCTGCTTAATATAAAGCTTTACCCTTGCTATGTTTCTCTGCCTCTTTTTTCTGTGCCAACAACCTCTAATCCATTCTCACTCTGCCCTCCTTTTGCCTGTTTGTCCTTCTGGGTCTTCTTTCTCTCACTCCCTTCAGCTCACATCTGTTTTTTTTTTTTTTTTTGTCTCTTTCACCTTCATGTTTGCCACCATCCTTCAATCAATACCTTTAACCCTTGTTTTCTCGAAACTCCTACTTTCCACAAGTCCCTTTCCTTCCCACTCTATCTGTGTCGTTACTAGTTCAGAGTTCACCTCAGAAGATAAAAGGTGGATGAATGTTTACTGTTAGATGTGTGAACAAAGCACGTAAGGAGGCCCAGTCAGTGGGGATTAGATGTTGAAGGTACGGTGTATAGCACATCACAGCAGATAAACACACTTTGGTGAGCTCACATGTGGTAATAAGGTAAAGGTTGTGATATTTAGGAAAGTATAAGCCAACAAGCAACACAAACAGTGTAGTTTTTCATGTGTAAGCAATAGGTCATGCAGGGAAAAGGTAAAATATTTCATAATTCATATTTCATGAAGCTTTTCTTAGACCAAAAATGGATCAAAATGGTTTTGATGTTTTTGATGTCACTTTTTATTCGTAGGTATTCAGACTCAACCATTTGCCATGAGTCATGCCTCACAGTGTTGCCTTTAGCTAAAGTGCTAGCGTTGCACTGACGATGATCTTGCCGGGCACGTCAGTGAAACTGTCAATGCATATTTTTGTCAGTACACCAGCGTGTAACCTGCTACAGGATCAGACGAGACCATGAGGTTTTGTAAAATTTGATGATCCGTCTTACATTGTGTCATAAAGTAGTAAAGAGAACAACCCCTTATTATTTCAGTCATTATTCTTTACCATCTTGGAGCAACAGAGCAGACTTTACACCGGGGTATGGTGACTTTTTTAGACTTAGTTTTGAAAGTAATTAGTCAAATTACCATTTATTTTAATTTACTCTTTCAGTGTGTTTTTTTTCATTCTGGTAAATTTGTAGTTGGTGCATTTTAGATTCAAGAATCACTTACATTAAGTTTACTTTTTAATTTGTTTCAGTGGTAGATTTCTGTATTATGAGGAAAGCCTTGATTTATAGACGTTGAAAATATAGGATGAACGAATATATGACATTAAATATGTTTATTAAAAGTCGTACATTATGCTAAGGTATTTTTGTTCATGTACATAATGAACCGTGAACTTTGGGAGAAAATGAAAAGAAAAGTGATTATACCTGCGACTGTATTTCACTTTGGTTGCTGTTGTGTTATTCATTGTCGGGGTTTTTTTTTTTTTAGTTTTCATGCTTTTTATTTTTATTTCAGCCAGTATTTTATCACTGCAGTTTTCATTCGCCCTGGGTGTTAATTTGAGAGTGTTTCATTTTAGCCCCAAACATCCTTCATGTTACTCACATGCACTGATAGCTCCTGTTTTCCATCTCCTTTTTCACCTGCACATACCTTCCCCGTGCCCCCTGGGTGCTGGATGTAGTAGGCCCAGAGCAATGGAGCAGTAGAACCCAACAGTGGATTAGCGGCAGTGTGTGAGAGGCCAGATGCAGACACGTTCCTCTGGGGGGAGTCAGGCCAGCTAATCCAACCCTGGTGCTAACTCTATCAACCCCCTACCATCTGCACTTTGCCCCAGCACACTAGCAGACATACACAGAAAGAAAATATAACCTGGGCGTGAAGATTTCAACCTAGATGTAAGCCGGGGTATACCGCATCACGGCACGAATACATGCAAACAGACATCCTCACACGTTTTAGTTTATATCCCTGAAGGGCAAACATGCTGCAAACGCACAAATACTCTGACAGTGTTATTCACACATGTGCATGCAGGCTGATGTACCGTAAACATATACAGTATAAATGCATGCACACATTCAAAGACGTCCCCTCAGGGCCTCCCTCTGGGAAGGGAGACGATCTTTGGCCCCATGTGACACAGACACCTTCCCAGACGTCAGTCCTCATACGTGGCTACTGTTAATCAGAACATGCTGCCTGGATTCACAAGTACAACAGCCTGAATCCCTGTGGGCAAATGCAGAGTGGGTGCAGTCACTGTAGCAGTTTGGCTGTCTGTTCACTTGGCTGACTGATTATCTGGCTGTTAGATGACTGATCCTGTTCTTCTTTGTGCTGTATCCAATATGTAAAGCACACTGCACACGTGAGCGAAAGCATACAAACGTTTTCACTCACATGCCTCGATACACACTGAATGTTCAATTGTGCTTGTATAGGTGCAAGTTTAGTTGTTCAGGGTGGCATGTATGACCCACTAATACAGAGACATGGACCCACACAGACAGGCAGACAACACAACAGGAAGATCAGGCAGGAGGCAGTTTGTTTGCTCATCAAGCAGCAAGCGAGGGCAGGCGGAGCATCAATACGACTGAAGCCCACTCTCCTGGGCCCACCTGTCGATTACAGTGGTAAAGACAAGCTGCCTGGTGCCTCAATCCATTCCCAGCAGCCTCCACTGGGCCTGTAGACACCTGAAGAATTCTGATGCCAGAAGGGAACAAGGGACCTTCCACTTCACACTGGAAGATACGGTGTAGTTTGCTTCTCCTGCATAAACCATGGAGATAAACAACTCTACAGAGAAATAGAGCAAGGATACAAATCTATCACTCATGTGGTAGTGATTCCGTTAGAATGAGATAGATGAATATCAAGCTGTCCAAAGAAACATGTAAAATGAGATTTTCACAAAGCACTACAATGCATTTTATTCATTTGGTAAAGACACAGTGAAATAGAAAATAAAATGTAATTCACAAAAACACAAAGACCCTAACGTGCTGGAGCCTTTTGTAAAGGTAAAAAAGCAAACAAATGCCTCAGAGCTACTTGTATTGATGTTATATTTATCACCATTTGGCCTCCAGCTTTCTGAATATTTGGCCAAAGGACAACAATCCCATTGCCCTCTGTTGCTTTATAATTAGACAAGATTATAACAGGATCAAGCTGTTTTCTCCCATTTATTTTCCCAGTGGAGAGCAAAGGATGGGGTGGGAGGTTTTCTCTGTCTAGCCAAATAACCTTGGACACAGAAGAGAAACATGCGGAAAGATGAGAATCAGGAGCAGATTTGCGCTCTGAGGTGGAAATGTCGCAAAGCAAAGGCATTTTTGCAGATTAGCACATACAGTAGAATAATATGAATAGAATAGATATAAAATTGACTTGAAATAAGCCCCTAGTTGTGAGTCTTTGCTGATGTAGAACAGGGGTGTCAAACTCAGGAGCCACATTAAGCCAAATTTGATTTGACGTGGGTCGGACCAGTGAAATAAAAAAATAATGATATATAAATAACGTCAACTCCAAACTTTCCTCTATGTTTTAAAGTGAAATAAGTTCAATTATGTGGTGAAAATGTTTACACCTACCAACTATCCTTTAAAACAATGTGAATAACATGAACAAACTGAAATTTCTTAAGCAAACTAAGTACAATTTTAATAATATTCTTTCTCAGTTTATCATTTACACATGTAATTACAACTTACAGATCACTGTGGATCAACAAATACACAAAACATTTAAAAACAGGAAGAATATTGGTAAACTTGCACTTCAGACATTTCAAAATGTTCATATTTGTTCAGGTTATTCACATTTTTTGTGAAATGATAGTTTGGTTTAGTGTAAATATGGTAAAATGACATGAAAATGTTTACATTTACAAAGAGAAGAATTTGGAGTTGTGAGGATTTACAGGTTATTATGATAGTATTTTACTGATCTGACCCACTTGAGATTAAATTGGTCTGTATGTGGAACCTGAACTGAAATGATTCATATCTTCAGTGTAATTATTGCATTTCACAAATTCATCCCACAGGCCAGACTGGACCCTTTAGCGAGTCAGACTTGGCCCCCGGGTCGCATGTTTGAGACCTCTGCTGTAGAGTCATCCTCCTGCAGACGTTGTTCATTTCATTTCATTTCATTTCTTTATTCACATATCTATTAAAAGAAGCAAGTGTAAAGACATTACATTTTGCATTTACATTAAGTGAAATGGGACACCCTGGGGAGCTGAAGAGCTTTTTGAGAGGGGCCCAGGCACAAAGAATAAATAACACACGTAACGATAATGCAACACATTTTACAGTAAGACAAATTCAAAAATACCCCCCTTTTCAAGCACCCACACTCTCACACAGTAGATTTACATGATAAGCACATTGATCCACAGTCTCTCACACACACTCACATACACAAATAAAGGAAATACTAATGATAACTCCCCTAACCAAAACGTAATCTAAGCCCTACTCCTAACAAGGCCCAAGTGGTCTAGTCACCAACAGTCACAAAACAGTTACACATAGTCAAAGAAAAGGGCGACAGCATTAGTTCATATTTGCACATATTCCAGGAGCAGTTGCCTCCGGAATCTTTTTAAAAACATGTACAGTTGGAGACGTTTGTAAGTCTTTATCAATATCATTCCATACCTGAAACTGTACTGAGACTCGCACATGTTGGATGACGGTTTCAGCTTTCAGCACCTTGGACAGCTCTCACTTGGAACGCGCTTCCTTTTCGGGCTTTTCCTCCAACAGACTCCGGCTTCATGTATGAAAGCTTCGGTATGAACTAACCCCGCTGACACCAGGCTGATAAATCTCACCAACACTCGGACATGCGATATTGATTTCTGCAGAGGTCACTGTAACCGCAGTTATTAATTGAATCATATTTAAAACCAAGATTATGCGCGTCATTGATTAAAACTCCACCTGGGGCCCCAGCTCTGCTCAAAGTGGATGATCTGAGATGATACAACTCTAAACTCCTGGGTTATTAGAAGCTGCAGGAATCGAGGAAAAGGGCACAGACCAATCCACACTTGAGTCAAAGGCTCCCTCAGAAATCCCATCTAAAGGTGACTTATAGAGATATCGATGTTCATTCTTTGTGCAATCGCGGCCTCTCACTCCACCTTTTCCTTTCTTTCATTCTTTCTTTCTCTCTTTCTTTCTTTTTTTTTTTTTTTTTTCCAAAGTAGAAGTCGGTGGCTCTTCCGAAGCTAGATGGCAGAAGAGCCCCACTGCAGCTGAGCTACACTTTGCGCCGTCATCATCCCGTCTTTGCATTGCAAATTGCCCAGCCCCATCACTCCCAATAACGGGTCCGCTCGATCTCCAAAATGAAAATCAGAGTTATGGTGGGATTGCCTACCAGGCGAATTTCTTTCATCAGCTTTCAGGGCGAGATGTTGCTTTGGCTGAGTCTCACCTAACACCCTCCCCTTCCCCTCCATCTCTCTCCCATGCACTCACATAAACCACATGCTGTCATTAACAGTGTTCATTTCTTCCTTGGGATTTACATTCTTCCCATAAAGTCTTGCCTCCTCCTCCTCCTCCTCCTCTCTTGCCACCCACACCTCACCACTTCATGATTTGTTACCCTCACAGCAGCCCCATCATACTTACACAGGACGCTCTCTACACCCGCCTCCCCACCTTTCTCTCCCTCTCTCTCTCTCTTTTTTCTCTCTCACTGTGTGATCGATAAAGGCAGCAGTCAAATTCTAGGCTATACTCCTTCCCGGACGCAAAGAATGGAAAGATGTTAAGCAGCAGATGCAAGAGCGCACCAGCAGAGATCCTCACACTTGATGCCCCTCTCAGCAGAGATGGTTGAGCCCTCGTCCAGGTTGCCGTGGTCCTATCCTAAAATTCAGTCTTGCTCACTTCTCTCCTATCAGCTGACATAACGCGGCGGGCGGCTCTGCCTGTTTCTCCTCTGAGAAAGAGGGAGAAGAAAAAAAAAAAAAAGAAAAGAAGGGGGGGGATTCTACTTCAACCCCAGTGAAAACAATCGGGTGTAGGTTACATGTGTTAGTTGAGAACATGAAGGGGATTTACAGAGACGGATACTACGACGGATCTATTGAACTACGGAACGTTTTCAACAGGAGATGCGTTAAATGTGGCCGAGGGGACTTTGTTCAAGCCAGAGCGATGAGGATTAGGACGGGAATTGTTTTTTGGAATCTCATCTTTTCACTGATGCTCACTTGTGTGAAAGGTACGAGGCACTGCAGCAATTCTCTGTGTTTTCTCATGCGCTTGGTGTGCCTCTGTGTGTGTGCGTGCGTGCGCGCGCGTGCGTGCGTCTGTGCGCGCGCGTGAGAAATCCAAAGCTTTAACGTTACAGACGTGCGTCAAATAGGCTACCACTGTTTACTGGATGGACTTTTAAGGGACGCATTTCACCGGTTTAGCGCTCAATGCAGGCTTTCAGTCGCTCAATAGATATTCTTGCAGGAGCCTACGCTTCTTCTAATAGCCTACGTGAGCTGCTTTGCTTAGTAGGCTAACTAGTGAATTGTTGAGGCTCAAGTGCATGCACTGCAGATTTCCTATAGGATGTACAGAGATTGCATTTAATTTAGGTGAAAGCAATGGTTTCTTTCCAGGGTTGAGTTTTCAAGCATTTATGTAGAATTTGCGTCATGCCCCCTTTTCTTTTTTTTTTTTTTTTCACTTGAAATGTTGCAAGAACCATTTAGGAGACCTTGGCAATTAGTAGTGTGGAACCAATTTGTCGACTAGTGTTTATCGGACTTGCCAGTGCAGGCAGGTGTAAGGTGGGCTTGTTAGTATTCCACTGGCTCTTTCTCGGGGTCTGCTTATTTGAATACTCTCCCCTAGCTGGTGAAGTAACCACTGGTTCCATCTTTTTTTTTCTCTCCCCTCCTTATATGAATCAGCTAAATTTAATCAGACCAATAAGGATTTCATTCTCTTACTTTTCTGATTGTATAAGAGGCAGGAAAACCACATAGTCTATCCCTTCCGTTCTAAATCCCACTAATAAAAATAATGATAATATAAAACACGGATTCGCTGTTATTTCCTCTGTAAAAACTAGTCAAAGCAATTGTTGCTTGTCATTCACACGTGTTATCATCTCTTCAAATGCCCATTTATGTTGCATTCACAAACTGACAAATAAACCATAGAGACAACAGTTTCTTCCTTCACTGCATGATGATTTTAAAAGCAAGCATATATGGATTCAACTATACAACATAAAATTCGCATTCTCAGCTAAAATTAAGCCCACAAGGAAACAGGCAAATCCTCAAAATTTCTTCATCTGCGTTCATTCTGTGTGACTGTTTATTTGTTTAACGCATGGACGTCTTTGAGTACTTACACTTGCAGATATCAATTTACATGCAGATTGTTCACCCTATGAGTAATTCTCATGTCTGTCTATTGGGGGTGGATGAAATGTGCAGCATGCAGAGTAGCAGCGCCCACCAAGAATGAGCCAAGTCGAGTCGAGCAGAGTCGGGCACAGTGCTGTTTCATCACCACCCACATTGTGGCAATGTCAAACCTCGAGGCCACTGCCAATCCTCCTAGTTCTGTTACTTATTAGGGAGCCAGCCAGCCAGGAATTGGGTAGAGAGAAAGGAAAGGAGAAGGTCTAGGTCCTCTCTTGGAAAATGGAGATGCTGTAATGATACAGAGCAGAGCAGGAAGGAATCATGGAGGAGATGTTGTTCTTCTGCTCTGACAGTTGGCACAATGTTTGCACAAGTGGAAAAAGAGACCGAGATCTTGCTTGTGACTCACTTTTCTTGCTAAGATAACGATGCTTAAAAATCCTTGAACATTGTGGATGTTTGCTCATCACTGCTATGCTTTTCCATTGAAGACAAAGCGCTTAATTAGATATTTAAGCCAGGATTCTGTGCGTGGGTGCAGAGTCCTGATCCTCAGTGTCTAAGTTGTTGCAGTCACCTGTTGAATTCTTGGTACTGTTCTCTTAAAATGAAATGGGATTCAGTGAATTTTGGAATTAATTAACGGAGTTGTTGTTTAGATGAAAAAAAAAATAAAACATCGTCATAGCCATCCACCACCAAACAAGTGAGGACATCCACTGCAACTGTGTCACCTAATCCTTTGGGAACTTGACAGAACTGCTTGACACAGACACAATTTTGGGACGCTAAATTGCAAGGACTGGACTTTTTAAACACAGCAAAAGACTTGGGTCAAATACAAATTGAATTCCTTTACACACTGATACTGAGCGCTTTACTTTATCTTCTCTTCAGTGCAGGAGCTGTGAGAGCTGTTTGGGTTTTTTTTCTTTTTTTCTTTTTTCAATCTCAATATAGTTGTTGATTCCACAATGCAACAACAATCAGTCCACGATATTAAAGCTGTGACAAAGCTGGAAGTACTTTATCATACAGCTGAAGCAGTGGAGGATGTTGTGATGTGCCTCGTGATGTTTTCAGGCTCAGACTGAAAACGACTGAGTATGAGATTGTGGCTCCAGGTTCCTGGCATTTTTTTATTTTTTTTATTTATTTTTTTTTTCAGCTCTTGCAGTTGTCTTTGTCGAAGTAGAAGGATACCATGTTATTTGACAATTTATGATAATGGTTTAGTTTGTTCAACATATACAAATACAGTCACAGAAAAAAATATTAGACCACCCTTGTTTTCTTCAATTTCTTGTTCATTTCAATGCCTGGTACAACTAAAGGTACATTTGT
>JAPQRP010000010.1:18604570-18615943 GCA_037367295.1 Apogon hyalosoma | reverse complement strand
ACAGTGCTTTTATTCATTCCATGTTTTCTTTTCTGTCTGTTTTAGTCACATGATACACACAGGAGTTAGTACTTGTTGCATAACCATTGTTTTTGATGACTTTTGATGGTCTAATAATTTTTTTACATGACTGTAGTGTCCGTCTGGATTTTTTTGTAATCATGTATTAGTGGCCTGAAAGATGCAAAAGTAAGAACAGGCATTATTATCAAGAAAGGTAAGAGGAAATAAGGGGAGGACACAGTGGCGATGGCTTATTTTCTGTACAAACATTAACAGTTTGAATGACAGTGAACAATTAATGACAGTGAACAGATTGTTCAAAATGGTCCATCTGCTGTGTGTCCCAGTATATTTCTCAAATTTTCTTTCTGTCTCTCATGTTTTATTAAAATGCTTTTTTTCAGCTATACAAGGCAGTTACTAATTGCTGGTAATCAGGTGGGTTCTGCTCAGACAGTAATCTGGCCACTGAGCCCTTGATGAAGACTTTCTCTCAATGTGATTATGTAAACAGGCTGGAAAGGCTGCTGGGGCTAATCAGGATTACAATTTGTCTGTGTAATTATACACTATCTACAGGGAATGTGGGGCATTATCCCACTGCCCCGAAGGTTCTTGATCTCCTCATTGGAGGAGCAAAGTATGAGAAAACACCGGACAGTCTCAAGATCAATCACTTGGGTTTAACTGCAACTAGAAACGACAATGTGCTATTTACCGGGAAGCAGCAACTTGAAGCAATTTCACTCTCCGATTTCCTGATGCCTCTTTTAGTGGAGCATCAAAGTACTACTGAGTTCACCCACTGGCCTCTCACGGAGACTTTCGGCCTTGTTTCTTCTCTCACATGTCTTTGACAGGTCCCTGTGAAGGTCGGTTATAGTTTGCTGGTTCTGATTAAGTTGGTTCTTCCTAGGTATCAGTTTTAATATAAGCAGTCCTCTTGGGCCAGAGAGATTGGCAATATCTTGTCTTCAGGAAGAAAAATGGCTCACCGTTTGTTGAGATTAAATGTAATAGGTTGAGGAGCGCCTGCTTTCAGAGTCAAGGCTACAGATTCAAGGTGTCTTTTACACCTCAGGTGCCAGTTTCAGAAGGGATTAAACTCTGTAAAATGCCTGAAGGCGTATCTGCTGATAAAAATATATGCATTTAGTAGGTTACATCTGTAAGGAATTTACAAGAAAAATGAGAAAACTGAAAACAAATTGCAAATCATATTGGTTTTGTGAGAGTATAAGATAGCTTATGTAAATGCAACAAATAACTTCTTTTAAAGTTTGAGAGCCTGAGATTAAAGAGGATGGAACAGCCAAAACAGAAATAAAACTAGCGCATTGACCCGTGGGGATCCACGGGTTCTAGATGTGGTAGTTTGTATGCTGTTGTGTATTCATGCATGCTGTACTGCATTTGTCCAGCAGTCACTGCCAAAGCATCATGGGCATAGCAACATGATTGTAAGTCTGCTGTATTTCAAAATTACTAATATCGCCTAAAATATTGGTCCTATCAACTTGCCGTTCTCATTAGTCTGTTCTTTGACCAAAAATACATAAGTATGAAAAACTGCAGCAGTCAGCTTTCTCTGGATTTTTTGTGAATCCCCAGACACACATATACGCTCACACACAGGGTCACGTGGCTTTTATAATGTAGATAATATAATATTCATGCTTATGTTTTCATAAGCGTAAAGTAATCTGGAAAGCAGGACCCTCCTTTAACAGGGATAGTCTCTGCATTTTCATTGAAACACAAAACAAATGTTTTGTTCTTTTTTCTGTTATATTTTTTTCTTGGGGTGTATCAAGTTTTATTCAATTGGTTGAGATCAATATCACACACTGAGCCTCTAAGAGCAATGTTACCAGGAACAAAATGTTGACTGATAGTGGATTAAAAGCTGATATAATCAAAAAAGAGCCGGAAGTGCCTGTTATCACCCCCAAACCCCCACAAAAAGTAGATACCTTCAAAAATGAAATCTCTTGGGCTTTATTTGAAACGGAAGAACTGCTGAACTGGACTTTATATCAATGCTAATAACACCTAGATAAAAACACCAGTAAATCTGGAGCTAAGCATAAAAATTTACATGATTCTAAGCATGATTTATGTTTTTTGAGCTAAGTCAGTAATTGTAGTCTGAAGGCTAATATTATATCCAAAGTGGGCTATAAAATATCCTACCTGCACAGATAAATTTACCAAACCAATTTATCAGTCTGTCTGTACTAGTAACTGCAATTCTACATGTATGTGTCCATGGAAGTGAATAATATCCACACACTGGATGGATATTGTTTTATTAATCATGTATGGAACTGTTTCCATTCTATACTACATTCTATACAGTAAGTCCATTATTATTATTCAGTCCATCACCCTTGACCATTGCATACCCACATACCTTCATAAATCTTCCTACGCACTAACCACTGCTGCTCTTGTTTGCGTCTATGGCTGTCAGCGCTCTTTTTTTGATATGTGACAGGAGAGCAGACAGGGCTGAGGCATAGTCAGGGAAACAAAGTGGGGTGATATGATAGTAATTGAAGAGGTAGACTGGTTAGAGGAGGTTGCTGTGATTCCACTGCATATTTCAACAGCAATTAAAATGATAGGCGAGTCTGCTGCTAAACACAACTGTTTTGACTCTCAGCTTCACCACTTTGCCATCACTGTTAAGGAGGGCCGCTGTGGGGATTGTAGATTTCTCCATGGAAAGGAGCTCTAGACCGCAAAATTATGCAATTGCCTGAGATGCTGTAAGTCAGTTGCTGCATTAATATTGATTTCTTCATAAATTCCACATTGTTGTTAATTTAACAGTTGACTTGACTGTTTTGTAAAACTTTAAGTTTCTTGTAGAACAGGGGTGTCAAAGTCATTTTAGTTCAAGGGCCACATTAAGCCAAATTTGATCTGAAGTGGGCCGTGCCAGTGAAATAATAACATAATAATACATGAATACTGTCAACTCCAAACTTTCCTCTGTTTTAGAGCAAAAAAAGTAAATCTACCAACTAGCCTTTAAAACAATGTGAGTAACGTGAACAAACTGAAATTTCTTAAGAAAACTAAATGCAATTTTAATAATATTCAGTCTCAGTTTATCATTTGCACATGTTCATTACAACTTTACGGACCACAGTGGATCAACAAATACATAAAACATTTAAAAACAGGCAGAATATTGGTAAACTTCCACTTCAGACATTTCAAAATGTTCATATTTGTTCAGGTTATTCGTGTTTTTATGAAATTATAGTTTGTTTTAGTGTAAATACAGTAAAATGACATGAAAATGTTTACATTTACAAAGAGAAAATTTGGAGTTGTGAGGATTTATAGGTTATTATGATAGTATTTTACTGATCTGACCCACTTGAGATTAAATTGGTCTGTATGTGGAATCTGAACTAGAATGATTCATATCTTCAGTGTAATTTTTGCATTTCACAAACTCATCCCACAGGCCAGACTGGACCCTTTAGCGAGTCAGATTTGGCCCCCGGGTCGCATGTTTGAGACCTCTGCTGTAGAATGAACATAAGTTGTAAGAAATGCTTTTTTTTATCCAGTTTGTGTTTTAATTTGAGGAAAAAAAACCCTGAGCATTTGCTGCACTCACACACACACACACACACACACACACACGCACAAAAAAGAATCATAATGGTGGTTCGATGTAATGGGCGTTACCTTAACATCCTGATCTGTGGAGCTGCATTTATTAAAGCGGTCATTCATCCATCTTTGTCTATTCTCAGTTTAAAAGCTGGTTTAATATCGTTCATAACAGCTATAACAAGGACACACAATGTCACTGATATGAAAAAACTTGAACCAAGGCCCAGCCAATATCCTCGAATTTCAACACTGCTACACCAGCAGTTTTAAGGCCGGCAGCTCCACTCCAAACTCCAACCTGTGGCGTCTGAGGGCAACGAAAGCAACAGAAGCAGCAAGTTAGAGCCGCAGGTGTAGATGTGCTGATGTGTGGAGACAAGGGAACTAATAGCTACTGAATAATGGGAAAAGGAGAGTTCGGCTCAAGTGTCGACGTGGAAGAAAAGGAGTTGATGCAGAGGCCAGACTCCACATTAAAATGCAATGTGGTTTGAATAAATCTGACTGAGCAGTGGCAAACTTAAAAAACACTTTGTAAAGTATTTGCAGTAGATAAACACATTCAACATTCAGGTATTTAACCCAAGGGGAAAATGCAAAGAAAATAGTAAAGCAAGTGGAAAAATCTGTTTATTAGTAAATAGTTTGCTTTTGATATAAGGGCACAGTGAGAGTACAGACGAACACCGAGGCCCACAGCCCACACTCCTTCTCATCCCACAGTATTATTAAACCACAAGTAAACCATAAATTACATCCTGGGTTTTAATTCTTTTTCCTTGGCACCACTGGTTAGAGTAATTGACTGTTACTATGGTAACAAAGGTCTATTCTCTCATTTGTTAGCTGATGCCCGTTGGTGGTTAGTTTATTTATTTATTTATTTGTTTATTTTCTGTTTTAATTTGGCATTCCACTATTGTATGTTCTAAAGATGCCTCGGGCTCTCTGTTGTCAAAAATGGAAAACCAATTCCAGGCTCCATCTCTTTGGATTTCCTCTTAAATGTCAAAATACAGGAAGGAATACAGAAAACAGTTCTAACACAAAGAACGTAAAATGGATAGTACGAAACTTCGACGAAATCCCCCAGAAGCATTTTCTAATGTCGTAAATGCCAGTTAACAATAAGGCTATTTCTGACTTTTCCTGTCGGTGACGGTTTCAACACTTATTAATTTCTGAAAAAGTTGAGAAAAGGTAGCACATTTCATAAAGACACAGATTAAATTGGATCATTTTTTCATCATCATAGCAAGAATTCAATATCTTTTAATAATAGAATTGATAAAACGTTTCATATTCTCAAGTCAAATCACATTACACTTTACATCAAAAAAAAAACAACACGCAGAGCCTTCATTAGAGTATTTGAGAAATACCAAGGCAGGGTATATACACTCAAGGACAAAAGTATTGAAATGACAAATTTGCTGCCTATTCCACATGTTTCTGAGATAAACTGAAGAACAGTTAGAAACAAGTGGTTCCAGGCACAACAAACCCCGCCCCTCACACATACTGTAATTTATTTTGGCATGGATCCAGCTGATGTCATCATGACTATGCGCATGGTGAAGTCAGTATATCCGTTGCCTCTATATATGTGGCAAGTTTGAAGTAAATTGAAACTAAATTGGGGTTTTTTTTAATATGTATTTGAAATTTCACCCATCATAAGTACATGGAATTTTTTTTTTTTTTTTAAATTTCATTAAAAAATCTGAACTTTGACCCACCTTTCCCAAAATGTAATCATACCTATTTGGGGTCACTGGCAATCTATATGCTCTAACTGGTATGAATTCAACCAGTAGTTTTGCTGCTATAGAGATTTGAAATGCTGCCCATTATAAGTAAATGGGGGAAAAAAAAAAGATTTTATAAAAATTCATAAAAAATTAGAACTTTGACCTACCGTTCCCAAAATGTAATCAGATCTATTCTGGGTCACTGGCGATCTATAAACCCAATATGGTATGAATTCAACCCATAGTTTTGGTGCTAGAGTGTTAAATAAACACACCGGACCAAAAACAATACCCCTTGCCTCCCCTTCGGGGGCGGGATAATAAATGACATTTAAGCAAAGAATCCATTTGTGTCTTTCGTAATGTTTGGCCATGTGTGTACAGAGCTGAGGGAAACAGTCAGCTCTCACATCCCACATAGAAACCAAACACAACATAAATACAACACAGTTTCTAACCCCTGGTTGAATGTTATAATGATACGCTGAATGAGAGCTTTAGGTAAAGCTGATTCATTTAGTATCTTTATGGTCTCATCGTTGAGAATCACATTCATAATCACTGGGTTCCAACCTGGAAAACGTTTTAAGATGAAGTCATTGTTAAGTCCAATTAGCATCATTATGTTGAGTGTATAAATCCAATCCATTTCCCTTTGGGGCACTTCCTTTGACACTTCTCTTACCTTAGGGGATGTCTTCATCTGCTAAATCCCATAGAATTTCAAGGAAGATCCATGGTTTTCTTCAGTGTAGTGATTTGCATAATCACAGCATAACGAATTGCAGTTGTATGTTCGGAGATTCACCGTTTTAGGTGTGGTTTAGTTTGGCTGACATACACCAGACCACGGGGACATAACATTCTCTTAGCCCATAAAGACCCAGTGTGACTTTTGTGTCAGTTCCCAAATTAAATGTTCTCTATATCTAACCTTTCTTAAATGACTTATAACCATTTATTATAATATTATCCTCTGTATTTTGCATTTTATCAGTATACATCAGGTATTTTCCTATATTTTATTCACTGAGCCTGTAAATGTTCATAAACGCTCACATTGAAGATGAGAGTTATTGGATCAAAAAGAGAGAAAACTGCAGAAAAAATGACTTTTTTAGGAAAATGTATCTTAAACTGAACAGAAACCCAGTGTGTCCATCTACTGTCATTGATAAAACTCCAGAACTAAAAATGTTACTGTAAAATAAGTATTTTCAGCAAAAGAGGATGAAAAGTAAAGTCTTTTCAAAGTAGTAGATTATTATATGTTTATAATAATATCAGATGTTAATGTAGTTAGTCAGTATGGCCCCAATTTTAACCCATAAAAACCCAGCGCTACTGTTGTGGCAGTTCCCAAATGAATTTTTCTCTCTATTTAACCTTTCTTAAGTGATTTATTACCATATATTGTAATATCATATCTTAATTTTGAGTTTTGTTTTTTTTTTTGCTGTAAATCACATATTTTCCTGTATTTAGTTCACTGATCGTGTAGATGTTCATTAAATTTCAAAGCAAATTCAAAGGTTATTAAAACAAAACAGAGAAAACTGGAGACAAAGTAACTTTTTCAGCAAAGGCACCATTAACTGAACGTAAAACCCAGTGTGTCCATCCACTGTCATTGATCCAGCTCCATGGGTTTTACTGGTGAATCAATGCTGTAGAAGATGACAGTGTTTCCACGGTAACTACAGAGCCTCTGAACATCCAATGGGTCATATCTGATGACCGTGAAAAGATGACACACTATATTTTACATCAATTATTTACATGTATTGAAAGGATTAGTGGATCGACAGGTATTAAACAGTTTAGGTCAGTAGATGGGTTTGGTTAAGGGTGGATGTTTGGGTCTTTATGGGTTAATATAGGCCATTTTTCCTTCTCTGAGGATGACTGAAAGTGTTTATATTCATGGTCTTGTTAGATCAGGCACAGTTACCATATCTATACATTCTTCATTTCAATTTCCATTCCATTTTCCTTCAGATTTTGCTGTCATTATTTTCCTTTCCTCCAGGTATAATGTTTGACTTGTGTTGTGGGGAAAGTCTGTAGCCTGCTAAATGTTAATGAGGATGTTTTTACGTTTGCAACCGAGTTTCAAGCAAGAAACTTCCAAGCAAGCTGTGTATCTAAGCAAGCATGTCCCTGCTATCCATGTGAATAAGCAGTTATCGGCAGATGATGTTTACTTGGAAAGTGAAAAACAGTCTAGTGTTGTTTCAGTTTTGTAGTTGTCTTCAGACAGGAAAAGACATATTTTTGTTCTGCGCTTATTTTCTCTTCGCTTTTTTTTGGGGGGGAAGTGCGGTGTTGATGTTATTGTTTGTTTGGAAGATTGGAGGCTGGAGAGACAGGCATCCTATTGTGCTGTTGGCTCGCGGTTTCGTGAGCAGCTCTCACAGTGATGGCCTGGCATCAGGTGCAATATGGCTCAGTAGCACTTTGAGGATGTATTGGTGTCTAGCCATACTGTATTTGCTGGGAAGTAGCTAAAGCATCGGCAGACGTCAGAAGACAGTTATTATACTTGGCGACACAGAGGCATAACCTCTGTTATTTCTTCCAGCCGTGTGTGTTCAGCGTGTGATTTTGTGCATGTGCCAGCTGCATTTCAGTGTGGCAGTGTATTTGATTTTAGTATTTTTCACCTCAGTGGTTGGCAATTTAAAACCACCAAATGGAATATTTCAGAGCCCTTTTCCAAATTGCAGTGACACACTCATGAGGTAATAGTCATACTGTAGAAAGCCTCTTTTCTGTTTCTGTTGTATGGAGCCCATTTCCCTTTCATCAAGCATGCAGACAAGCATAGTAAGGGGCTGCGATTATGCACATTCTATCAGTATGAGTTGTGAAGGTGCAGCACAGCCATGCAGATAAAACCCTCTCTTCAGGGACATCAATTTAAGATTTCTGTCTACTAAGGTTGCTGTCTAGGTCCTTGCAGTCATCATTGTTGTATTCCTGGTTGTGCTGATGAAAAATAATTTTCTCTTTTCTCCACATTTTATGTTGGTGACTCTGAAAACAGCTTGTCATAGATCTGAGAGAAAAAGTGCTTGGATTTCTAAAAACAAAATTACCTCTAAATATAACTCCTAAGTGCAGCAGCAGCAGCAGCAGCAGCTCTGATTTGATATGGTGTAGACCCTCCATGAACTTGAGCTATGACAGCATGCAAGGAACAAAAGTTTTTTTCCCCCCTCCCTATGCTGTCCTTTTCATCTAATCAGTTATATTCAAACCGATTTTTTATTTTTTTAAATCACTGCTGTCTTAATACTTTGTTCGACACACGAATGGCTTCTGTTTTCATTCAATTTCATTCAAAAAATAAAACAAAAACATTAGATTTTGTCACTAAAATGAAAGAATAGACAACTCACACAAAATACAGTACTGAAAACACGTCTGAAAGGGGTCATATTTTGCTAAACCTACTTTAATTATTAGTCTTTGGCTCATTTATCTGTGTATTTGAACCCTAATAGTTCATAAAGTTTGAATTTGAACCCTCCAGGTGCTGCAAAGCTATCTTTATATTCATTTTGGCAAAAATCAAGTAGATTTCTACAACCTGTTTTAATTCCTGCTTAATTTGTTACATCTATAATTAGTTATGTCACAACATTTGCACATATAAGGTCAAGACTTCCGATGAACATTTCTCCGAGTACGACATAATTATTTGTCAACAGCAGCGGTTGTAGTAAAAACTGAAACTATGTCCAAACTTTGAGCTGATTACCTAAAATGTTCAGTTGTTGGTTGTAATAACGAACACAAATGGTTGAACGGGACATAGCAGCACAGTCAACAACCTGGAGGGGGCAGGGCCTGAAGTGGCTCATGTGCATTTAAAGGGCCAGCGCTCAAAACGACCTTTCTGGTGTCGTTACTCAGAAATAGGGTTGAAGATGGACCTGTGGAGTTGAATTAATGAAGAATTCAGACCCAAGCAGAGCATTTACAGTTTATGTAGACCACAGGGAAATGTTTGAAAATGCAAAATTCCATTAAAAAAAAAAAAAAAGCTAAATATCACTCCTTTAACCTTTTGCATTTTGGTTGGAGTAGAGGAAACTGCTGTTGGCTTGCATAAAATAAGAAACATACCAGACAAACACCACAAAAGTGCTCATCAATGTGAAATGGGATGTAACAGGTCGGTAAAAAACGACTGCTGATCAAAAACTGAATTGTGTGAAATGAATGTCCAGTAAAATAAGGGACTGTCTGTGTGCAACATCACTGGTGTTTTGTAAGTCATAGGGATACTGCAGCAAATAAAGCCAGCCAAGATCCGTTTTTGACCTTTGTTTTGCTTCGTAAGGGCTCTATCTTTTCTCTATGTGCTCTGTAACCAGGCCTCACTGATGGATATCTTTATATTGGTTGACTCACCTTTAAGGTCAGGCTCAAATCAGTGCAGGTTTTTTCGTACTTAAGCTTTGATTGCTAGGAGTGATGCTGTTTCCTCCCCTTCTGCTTGTGTTAGCCCATCATCATGAACAATGATGAAAACCACTCAGGGGTTTAACTTGTTTCCGTCTTTTAAGCAGCTTCAAAGCAAAGATTATCTGCCTTATTCGCACTTTTTAAAATATTTACAAGCGTGAGGCTTACAATACCCTACATCCTAGAGTTCCTGAACAATTACCCATGGACTCTCTTGCATCATTCACTTATTAAAGGAGATATCACGTATATATAAAAAAGCTGTCTCCGCTTTTCTGCACCCGAGACTTATACAGCAGCAAAATTCAAAGTAGAGATTGTGTCTTTTCGACATTTTTATTGTGAAGCATGTGTACAGCAGCGATACAGCGCTATAAACTGGATAAGATGCTTCAGTTTATATGTGTAACAGCACATGACAAACGGTAATAAAAAAAAGCACATCATAACAATACACAGAGAACATCCCCCTCCACATGCCCTCTTACCTCTGTATTCCCAAGCGGATCTATATAAAGGTTCACTGTGGTTGCCATGTTCATTCACACTCTAGATTGGAGATTTTAGTGATTTTCGACAAACAAGGACGGATAAATTCTTCGTCTGTTTGCACCAGACACTGCCTCATGCAATTTAAGGTCTAAACAAAAGCTTAACAGAATGTCTCCCAGTATCAATCCCTCATGTAAACATCACTGATCCAAGAGTTGAGTAGAAATGTTGGTTGGAACCCTGTAAAACTGCTGCTTTTGCCATTATACATTTACATAACATTTACATTTATGCATTTAGCAGACGCTTTTTTCCAAAGCGACTTACAGGGGAAGATTAACAATTAAGCTCTCTCTCTACTTCATTTGTAAAGCACTTCAAAAACAACCACTGTGGACCACAGTGCTGTACAGAAGAATAAATAAAAAAAACTAAATAAAAGAAGAAAATACAAGAATCGAGTTAATGTCAAAACACAGTAATGTCCCGTCAGAGAGCAGACTTTAATTGATTGCCATTCCAACATTTATTTCAATCTAAAGTAGCTCCTTGTTTTGGATAGTCCCTTATGGTCCAACTAAAGCAAAAATGAATTTAAAAGTAAAAATGTGGGTCATTTAGCAACATAAATCTGTCAGATTGTCTCTAAAATGTCCCATCAGAGAGATTTTGAAGATCGTTTTTGAGCTGTACAATTAAACAATGCAGTACAAAAGAATAAAAATGCAAAATAAGAGAATAAAATACAAGAATAGATTAAAAAGACATAAAAAAAAACAGCTGTACAATTTAAAAATAATAAAAATAAAAACATAAACCAATACCAAATACCAAATGAAACAATAGAATAAAAAAAAAATAATAATAATAATACATCAAACATGAAATGTTGGATTATAGATCTTGATGTGGAATCTAAAACAAGTTCATAGGCGCAATATAACATTTGCTAGTCTCTTGGCATGAATATAAGACCACAATCCATGCCAATCCATGCAGTTTAATAGAGGGTGAGTTT
>JAPQRP010000010.1:18576413-18589623 GCA_037367295.1 Apogon hyalosoma | reverse complement strand
ATTTTTGTTGTTATCATTATATTTGTCCAAACAAATGTACCTTTAGTTGGACCAGGCATTAAAATGAACATGAAATTGAAGAAAACAAGGGTGGTCTAATGTTTTTTTCCGCGACTGTAAGTCACTAAACTTTGCCATTCCATTCTCCAAACCCACATGCTCCCTTCGGCACATGCTCTGTTTTGTTGAGGTCAAAAGTGGATGTTTCAGCAAGATAAGGAAACACATCCAGGGCATGACATGTAGAAACTGTCAAAAATTTAGTTTATTTTTTCTTGTTTACAAGAAACAAAAACAAAACAAAACAAAAATCATTTTAATTTGTTTTTGTCTGTCTGATGCTGCCACACCTTCAGAAATACAAAAATGATTTTTCCGTGAATATTTCATGCTAGTATTTGAGATTGTGTAAAATGTTAAGGGTGTCCTAATACTTTTTTCCACTCCTGCATTTGTTAATGGCATGGTCACACTGAGTCTGATTTTTTTTTTTTTTCATTCTAATGTTGGTAACTTTGTGGTCTTCAGATACAGATTTTATCAAAACAGGAATTCATGCAACTTTAAGTCATATTATTTTGGCATTCACCATATTTTCTTCACTAAAGGGAGTCAAATACAGTAAAGTACTGAAGTACCATCAAATCCGACATTAAATGTGTTGCAATAAAAGTAACATACACATGAATGCAGCAGAATAATAAATCCAGAAACATCATGTACAATTGTGAAATAATGACATTTGTTACATGTTTTATTCAGAAAATACTATTTGATACTTGTGTTTACATCATAGTATGATTTGGAACTTTACCTGAAGCAGGGTACTTTCATTGTATTTTAATACTTTCACTGAAGGAAACAGTCTCAACATTTCTAAAGCCATACCTTTCGTGCATGTAGCTCAGTTAAGGACTGTGGCCTCATTTGATGAAACATATGAACAGAAAAATAAAAAAAAAATCCATCTGATCATTGAAATAGATGTGCGCACTAAGGCTTGCTGTGTTAATGTAGCCTTAGACCTGGTTTTATTTACCAACAGTATCTGCAGAGCATAAAATCATAACAAATACTGTATAATGTTTTTGTCAAATGTCATGCTTTCACGCTGTAGTCACTTCTTCATCCACTAAAATCCATGTTCCAAGTCTTTATTGCACGGCTGAGTAGAGCTGTCATGGTAATTACATTATTCCTGAGAGCACTTGAAATCAGCTATAATGCATTGTGTCTCAGGTTGGATCATTCTGACCCCGTAGCTGTTCTGCAAGTGATCCATGATTGCCCTTTTTGTTCAGTGATGGCAGCATTTGTGAGGTAGACAACAATGTTTGGTGAAAATTTGGATCCGTTACAGATGGCTAGACATTACATTATATACACCTGCATAGGAGTAATGTATACTGTATCTATAACTGTATCAATGTGAAGGTCACGACACTTGGTCACTGGATCCAGGCAGAATGAATTAGTGTGGGAGGGCAGGTCAATTATGTGGACAATATGTGGCGATATACCCTGCTGTCAGCTATTCTAGGTCGGTGACCCTCGGTATAATATCCTGTAGGTGTTGCAAGATTTAAAGATTGTATGAAACTGCTCCTGTGGATTGTCATACCCTGTCTGCAATAACAGAGTTGTTCTGTGTGAAACAAACAGCTGCCAGACTTTGACCAAAAATAATGAATTTAAAACAACTTGACAAGCAGGAAATGAATTACCAGTTTGTCTTATGGTTTAACATTTTGACTGTTTGCTCACATCAGTTTATAAGGGGGCGTGAATATTATAAGGAAAAATGACTCTTATTACTCTCCTGTCTGTCTAGTCTGTCTAGTTAGAGGCCATTTGAGTTGTAATGCTGCCAAGTGATCTGTGTGTTTTGTCTTCTTCCCATACTGCACTGCGTGTCTATGGCCAACACTATGCAAAACATCCTTTACCTACCAAGTGTGAAAAGCTAATTACAGAAGGAGTAATTTGGGGGGGATAAACTATGCATCTTAATTAAGTTTGCATTTCATTAGACAACATGCAAGATAGCCCCTAATAAAATGGCACTCTTTGTATTCTGACAGCGCGAACGGGAACATGTTGGGTGGAAGTGTGAGAGTAATACGTATATAAAGAATGGATGCAGTTGGGAGAGCAAAACTGTGTAAATGCCAGTGCATGATTGTTTGTGTTTGCGTTGTTAACTGTGGCACACTTGCTCATTTACATTTCTGCTACAAGGGTTATCCAAGCCATCCGATTATTTCATTTTGACATTGATGGTAGTATAATACTTAACCTCACATGTCAAGGGTATTGATTTTCAACAAGCTTGTGAAACTAGGTGCACAGATGTGTTTTGTGTGGGCTGTGAAGCAGAGTCTTAAGGGCTTGTGGCACTAAATTGGTACACATTGCTTAGTGCTTGTCGCTGAGGCTTTCTAGCCCTCTGGAAAGAATTTGGCAATAATGATGCAACACAAGCACTTTATTTGTTATAAAACATAAACCAATCACTGTGGTCTTAAATTATGTATTATTCTATTATTATATGATATTGTCTATTACTATCTATCCCATTGTTGTGATATAATACCAGGTGCTGTTGCTGTGTAATGTTTTTATTAACTTGAAAACATTAAGCACAAAATGGGGCTCTTTGTCAACCGGTTGCCAAATTACCCTCATACTCTCCACCAGCTGAGAACAATGTAGATTTTCCAAACAATTTGTTTTCAGATGAAGAAATATTGTGCTTGAATTTTCCTGCGAGCATTAAGTGGTTACCAGAAATACACTTCTTGGAGTATCATCGACACGGCCTTATTTTAGAATTAAACATTTAAAGACCTTGAGTTTGTTATTCTTATTGCTGCTTGAAAGCTCACAGCTGAAATTTTGTACATCTTCAATTACTGTCTGTGCTATGAGAATCATTCTTGGTCTTGTGTTCTTTTGTCTTTTGTCAAAAGCCACTCAAACACACTGAAGATGTTAGACAGGTGGCATAATACATGCATTCTTTACTCAAATAGCAGTATAGATAAAGACAACACTGGTAAAAGTAACACTAGGTAACTAAGGAAAATAAAAAGTAGCTCTTTACTAAACCTCACATATAAATAAAGCACGATGACAATATATTAAAAGCAAGGAATTAGCTTTGCTACAGTGTCAGCAACGGAATGCAAAACATTATGCTGCTTTTCCACTGCATTCTAGTCTCTTTTTTCATGCCTGTGTCTGCACCGATGGACATATCTTCTCCTCTGTGTGTTGTTGTCTGATCTATTTAAGCTGAAATCAGTCTTGATGTGTGGAAAGCACATGAACATGAACATAACATGAAAATAACTGCATTCCAACTAAAGATACAAGCAAGTAAGGTAAAAACATATGAAAACTCTGCTACAGTGAAGTAACCAAATACTACCACCTCTGACATTAACGCTGTTCTCTTTCTTTCTTCTTCAGGTTTTATCCATACTTGCGGAGGCACTTTAAAAGGAAGGAATGGAACAATAGAGAGCCCAGGTTTTCCATATGGATATCCAAATGGAGCAAACTGTACCTGGGTAATTGTTGCTGACGAAGGGAACAGGATTCATATAGTTTTTCAATCTTTCGCTGTGGAGGAGGAATATGACTTTTTATCTTTGTATGATGGGCATCCACACCCGGCTAACTTCAGGACGAGGTAAGGAGGAGCTCTGTAGCCTTTGCACCTTGAAGCCTGTGTTTGAAGACTGCGAGGCAGGGACAAGAAGATGTGAGGGAGGACAGCCTTCAATGATCAGTTCAGACGCAGGGTTCATCTTTAATGTACACATGACAAAAACTGCTTATTTTTGTCAGAAAGGTGTCAGGCCAGTCAGAGGCAGTGCAGGGAGACTGCAGGTGTTCGTTCTCTTTCAGAGCCTGAGCTAGATTTTCCTGTGGTTTTATGTTTTTTTTTTTTTTTAAAGTACCAACTTGCAAAGATGGTTCTCTGTCATTAAACTGAACAGACTTCAAGGTTACATCTCAATAAGAATGAAAAAATCATATGCTTAAGTCATGTACTCATTTTTTGCATGCTAAAGAGAAAAAAAACCTTATGGGGCTCTGTGCATGCACAAACTATGGCTGGAAAGCAGAACTGCAGCTATTGATTATTTTCGTGAGAAAATAATCTATCAATTATCCCTGTAATCGATTAATCCATTGATTATTTTCTTCAGTTTGAGTCGATTAAATTATGATTTGAAAAAGCAAAAAAAATTACTAAAAATGTGAAAAAGACATATCTGAAAATGACAAACAACTTGCCCTTTAACCATCTGAAACAACAATCACATAAGTAAAAGGACATATATTTTGTAAATAATTGCATATAGTTTTCTGAGTTGTAAAAATGGTTCATTGAACATGTTTGTGGCATTGTATTGTAACACCAGATTGTTTGGTGAATAGCTGTGTATAGTTTTCTTAAAAAAACAGGCATTCTCATGAAAATAGTTGTTTATAATTTAGCTAAATGTCAAATGAAAAGAAAAATGAACTGCAAAGTGACACAGGTGAGGTTGTGCTGAAAAAAAAAAGATACCAAACAAGGCAAAGAAAACAGTTTTTTAATGAGAAATATAAAGGCAAAACCAGAAGTATTCCAAAACAGCCAAAATACACTCAGACTATTAAAGGTTTAAACTTGGAAAGATGGCTTTCTGTAATTAAACCAAACAGACTTCACAGTTACATCTTAATAAGAACGAAAAAAATCATACGCTTAAGTCATGTATGCATTTTTTGCATGCTAAAGAGAAAAAAGCCTAATGGGGCTCTGTGCAAGCACAAACTATGGTTGAAAAGCAGAACTGCAGCTATTATTTCTGTAATCAATTAATCTATAGATTATTTTATTCAATTTAACTCAATTAAACAATTATTTGAAAAGGTGGAAAAAATACTAAAAATGTGAAAAAGACATATAACAACTTGTTCTTCAACCATGTGAAGCAACAATCACATAAGTAAAAGGATATATGTTTCGTAAATAATTGCATATAGTTTTCTGAGTTGTAAAAATGGTTCATTGAACATGTTTGTGGCATCATATTGTGACACCAGACTGTTTTGTAAATAGCTGTGTATAGTTTTGTTAAAAAAAAAAAACAAAAAACCAGACATTCTCATGAAAATAGTCGTATATAATTTTACTAAATGTCAAATGAAAAGAAAAATGAACCGCAAAAGTCACACAGGTGAGGTTGTGCAAAAAAAAAAAAAAAGAAAAGAAAACAGTTTTTTAATGAGAAATATAAAGACAAAACCAAACGTATTCCAAAACAGCCAAAATACTTTCAGACTCCTAAGGGTTACGACTTTCAAAGATGGTTCTCTATCATTACACCAAACAGACTTCACAGTTACATCTCAATAAGAACGAAAAAATCAGACGCTAAAGACATGGAGTCATTTTTTGTGCGCTAAAGAGGAAAAACCTTTATGGGGCTGTGTTCAAGCATAAACTATGGCTCAAAAGACACACAAAAGAATAATCTCTTTCCTGAAATAGACTTTTGTGGATTTGTATTTTGAAGGAAATAAACCAAAAGAACCAAAAAGGCTCTGAAGCAATTATTTCAAAATGAGAGTGCTGTATTGGTTTTAGTGATGCACGGGTCATCATCTTTTATGCGACTGCTTCACTGGAGGAGACAAACCCAGGACCAAAAAAAACACCTAAATCAAACACAAGATTTTCCATGTTTACTCAAGCCACAGAACAGATAAACAACTGTTCACTCACTGGGCTTTGTGCTTTCTATATTCTCGCAAAATTCCGAGTTTTCAAGCGCTGCATGAACATTTCACTCCGTCTGTTTATTTTTATTTCTTCCTTCCGCATGCTAAACGAATTATTAGGACACAGCGAGTTCGATTCTGACTGTAAATTTACTGTATAAGGCAACACGCAGCCTTGCAGTAATTCAATTCCAAAGAGAAAATTGATAATCATGTTGAGATGTCAGTCCATGATTTTTTTTTTTTTTTTTTTGCTGCAGAGGCTTATTGTACTGGACCCAATTGTAAGACATAATTATAGGCTGAACTGGAAATTGTGCTTTACAGAGAGAGAAAATACAGAAGGTTTATGTCTAGGATTTTTGATTAATGAATAATTCTATGGCTTTTCCTCATCACCATCAGGAGCTCAATCAGTCCCACAGAGCTTGTTAATTGGTTTAATAATGAAACCTAAATATAAAAATGACAAATATTACGTCTTGCTCAAAAGGAATGTTAACTGCAGAAGGATGATCTAATACACAACTGCTGGGGTATTACGTCTTAATATTACACACACACCAGCTTTCTTTAAAGACATTCTTTGTGTTTGATTATCCGCTTATATCCGCAAAGTATGCTCTATCAGAGGTGAAAGCGAGGTCCACCGTTTGTCTGTGAAACATTAAAAAAAAGAGCACTCGCAAGATGATTTGTCCTGCTTTCCTCTCTGTCTGTTTTGTGTTGCTCAACTTCAGTAGAAAAGGGCTGAGGTTACATGCTTATACAGTGGAGGATATATAGCAAAAAAAAAAAAGTGACAACAAAGGGGAATATTTCGAGCGCTGAATCATTGTTGATACTTGTTGCTGAATCATTTTGGATACTTAAAACATTACATTGCATAATACTGTTTTCAAGGTCAGGATGATGAGAGATTTGTCACCACACTGGATCAAGTCCAGTCATTCAAAGTATCTAAATAATACAGGGTAACACCAATTATACAGAACACTTTCATATTGTTATGACTTTGTCCACTGTATTCTTGGTGAAAGATTAGTAGTGTTTGATTATGCACTTTGCTGTATAATTAGTATTGAATTAGGACCTTTAATTGCTGGGGGGGAAAAAATCCAACACAGACTCGCATCTATTTTTTTTATAAACAGAGGGTATTTTATCGCCAGTAATTTGAGTTTAATGCCTGTAAAATGGCACAACATCAACGAGTACTATCATCGTATGTGAGTACACATGTTGTCAGCTTTGCTTTATAAGCTGCAATAAATGTATTGGCTGTAAAGTTTTACAACATGCCGAATTAACAACAGAATTTGTATTTTGTAGGTTACCAATAATAACAAAGATTTAGTGATATCATCATCCCTTCAGTCACTTCAGCAGTGTTGGGGTACATCAGTGTTTCTCAAACTCCCTTTACAATGGTTCAGAAATTATCTGTTAAGAGGCTATAGTTAAGAAGTATTCAAAACAAACACTCCAGGCAATTCATCTCTTAATGTTCTCACATCACATAGTGAACATTAGGTCATTCAGAGAGCATTTCTCTATGCCAAGGCCAGTGCGTCATTGTTCTGCAGTATTATTAAAGCACAAAGAAATTATGGCCTATGTTCTCCTCCTGTCAGCTGGTGGGACCGGTTAGAATAACAGAAGGCTAGGATTGTATTAGTAGTGGTACCACTGATTATTTTTTTGTATATTGTTACCCCCTGAAGGGGAGGCAAGGGGTATTGTTTTTGGTTCGGTTTGTTTGTTTGTTAACACTCTAGCAGCAAAACTACTGGTTGAATTCCTACAAAATTAGGTTTATAGATTGTCAGTGACCCAGAACAGATGTGATTACATTTTGGGAACACTAGGTCAAAGTTCAAATTTCTTATGAATTTTTAAAATCTTTTTTCTTCCCTCATTTACTAATAATGGGCAACATTTCAAATGTCTATAAAACATCAATTTTGTTTCAATTCACTTCAGACTTGGCACATATATAAAGGCAGTTGATATGCTGACGTCAGCACATACATAGACATGATGACATCAGCTGGATCCATGCCAAAATAAACAACACATGTGAGGGGTGGGTTTGTGGTGTCTGGAACCACTTGCTATTCACTGGTTTACTGTGCCATTCTCAGTTAGTTGTGGGGCTCTGCAGCTTCCACAATCCCACAGCTTTTATGGACATGCTGCTGTCTGTAAATTTCATGGAGCACTAGTGTTTGTATGAGCCTTGGACAAGCTAAATGTAGCTAAAAATGCTAGCAAGACCTACGTTAGCATCTGACTGTGGAGGGATGGGGGCTAGTGTCAAAAATGGAGAAACACAGAGAACAAACTGCAAAACTAAGGTAATGTGCTAAATCTTTGTGTTTATCAGCGATAAGTAGGTAACTGAGGCAAAAGTTTTTTATCTTAGCTGCACTCTAAATGAGGCAGTTAAGTAGCACCTGTGTTTGTACTGTTAGCTACAGGTAATGGAGGCTGATCATTTAATAATTATTCACGGAGGAACATATGCTAGAATTAGGCTACCTAATGCAGAATTATTTTTGAAAAACACGGCAGTCCATTGCTTTTAATAGTGTTAAATGGAAGTTAGTTTTTACTTTTATTATTATTATTATTTTAATCTTAGCTGCACTCTTAATGAGGTAGTTAGTAGCACCTGTGTTTGTACTGCTAACCACAGCTAACAGATGTTGATAATTTAATCATTATTCAGAGAGGAACATATGCTAGAATTAGGCTACCTAATGCAGAATTATTTTTGAAAAACATGGCAGTTCATTGCTTTTAGTAGTGTTAAATGGAGGTTAAATTATTATTTTTTTAACTATATTTTCAAGTATCTATCATCTATGTAGTATCTATGTAAGTATCTATCTATCTGTCTGTCTGAACTGAAGTCTTGTGCTCTCATAAGTCAGTTTAGCACAGCTTGAACAGTTTATCATGTTTGCAGTTACTGTCAGTTTTTGTGTTGTACGTATAACACTGAGTAGTGTGTGTGGTTTTGTTGCTTGTGCAAGACATCCATGTGAATGATGCTGCCTGTTATAATTTGAGCTCGCAGCAGGGAGGCGGAGGAAGTTCATTCAGATGTAAGATTAAGATGGCATTTTTTCCTGTCCAGTTCCGAGCTTTTGTTCACTTACAGTACGTGCATGAAGGTGCTTTAGTGGGATGTCTGTTCAGAAGTCTGTGATGGCTAATGGCTGCAAAAAGATAAATCAAAGCTAACATGAATTCAGGGAGGAGACTATTCCCCAGTATATGTAGGTATCTGGTGCAGAATGTCACTGATAGGCAGATGGTGGAGAAATGAATAGAAATAATGACTATGAAATTCCTGCAATGCTCTCAACTAAAGCATTAGATCTGAGCAAGATATGGCTCAACACTGTATCGCCTGTGAACCTGTACGTGTTATTCCTATCATCTGTGACTCTTTTAGTAATTTTCTGCTACGACCAAGACTACAGAGAAAGCTTGAAGTTGGGACGACAGTGTGACAGCTTTCAGGGATCTAGCATCTTTGATAAAGTGAAAGAATCTGAAGTTGGAAAGTAAAATTACTTTACAGCTTGCAGATGTGAACTGAACACCTTTGCAGACACAAAGTGGCATCAGAAATAATGAAGTCATCAAGTGCACAGAGGATATGCCACTGAGTATATATTTGCATTATTAAAGTTGAATTACAGAAAAAAATGATCATAGTTACCATTTTAAACCTTAAATGATCAAAATAATTTACTGATTTGAATGTTTAATAACGTCTGAACCATTATCAACACATCGACATAATTCAGGTAAAATGCAGTTTTTCATCTTTTCATGGTCATCAGATATGACTCATCTGGATGCTCAGAGGCTTTGTAGAGAACGTGGAAACACTGTCATCTTCTGCAAGATTGATTCACTTGTAAAACCCATGTAATTTGACAAATGACTGTGGTTGGAGACACTTGTTTTTGATATCTTTGCTGAAAAAAATGACTTTTTCTTCAGTTTTCTCTGTTTCTGATGTAATAATCCTCAATTTTACTCTGAGCGTTTATGAACTTCTAACATGTTCAGTTAATTAAATATAGGAAATTACTTGATTTTTCACTGAAAAAATGCTAAATACAGAGGATAATAATGAATGGGGATAAAATGAGGAGAAATGACTTAACCCATAAAGACCCAGTGTTATTTATGTGTCAGTTCAAAAATATTTAGTTCTCTATATTTAACTTTTCTTAAATGATTTATCACAATGTATTATGGCATAATCCTCTGTATTTTTTTGTTTTTTTCAGTGAACATCAGGTATTTTCTTTTATTTACTTTACTGATCATGTAGCCGAGATGTTTAGAAAAGTTCAGATTAAAGTTGATGGTTATGATAACAGAAACAGAGAAAACTGAAGAAAAAGTGACTTTTCAGCAAAAAATGTCATTAATTGAACATAAACCAAGTGTCACTGATACAACTCCATGGGTTTTACTGATGAATCAATGTTGTAGAAGAGGACGTTGTTTCCACATTCACTATGGAGCCTTTGAACGTCCAAATGGGTCATATCTGATGACCATGAAAAGATGACAAACTGTATTTTACACCAATTATTTACATGTATTGATAGGATTAGTGGATCAGAAGTTATTAAATGCTTTAGATCAGTAGATGGTTTTGGTTGTCAGTGGCTGTTTGGGTCTTTATGGGTTGAGAAAGCTTAAATAGAGAGAAAAAAATCATTTTGGAACTGTCACAAAAGTAGAACTGGGTCAAAAAGATCTATAGTTATTGTGTGTCGTTTTTTTCTTTTTTCTAATGACTGTTATGAAGGATATATCAAATGAAGGGTTAACAGATAATAAGTGGAAAAACAGCAGATATTTGAGATGACGCAAGTCCTCTAATCCTGCTATTCATAGACTGGGGGAAAATCACAACTCATTCTTGCTGTGAGAGAAAAGAAAATGGCTCAAATTTTGATGGGTGTTTCCTAATCCGTCCCAAACCTCTAAATAGCAACTTTGTTTATTGTGATTTAGTCACACTTTTGTTTATCCAAGTGGTGGATTTATTCATAATATGGGACTGTGTTGCGTGCTGCCAGGAAATTATAATTCCATGGCAAAATCTCTCCTATACATACCTCTAGGGTCCAAATTGTACACTAGTAGAACGCCTACTTGTACACAGTTAATTGTCTCCAAAACAAAAATCGCTGAGTGGGAAAACCAAGCTTTACCTTCCATTTCCTTAGCTTTTGTTTAACTTGGACAAAAAAATGCAGCATAAACTTTCCTTCTCTTTCCTCTCGAAACTTGTTCTGAAAGGTGCTTATTTCCATATGACAGCACCTGAAGTAGTTTTATTTTTCGGTTTTTCCTTGTTCCTCCTTCCTTCCTCTGAATGTATGTTTGTGTTTCTCACTCAGGTGAAGGGAATATCATCCAACATGCGATTCTCTTCTCTGCTTTTCTTTGCCTCATCCAGAGTAATTATTAATAGAATAGAAACCTTGATAAAGATTAAAGAGACCTTTAATTTTTAATGCTATTAATTAATTAAGGCAGGAATTCAGAAGGGAATGCGACAAAAGCAACAATTAATTTTTTACATGAAAAAGAATCGACATCCCCATGATGGACGTGATTAGTGTGTTTCTCCATTGATGTATGTATTCTCTTTGCTCTGTGAAGTTTTTCCCTCATCCCTCTCTTTTGGTGCTGCACTTATATTAGGATCAATCCCCTGTGCCTAAGAATGGCTGGTAGAGGCGTTCATTATTGTGCGGATATTATATAGGGCAATAAAGCCTTTTATTCCAGTAATGCCCTGCACAAATAATCACCTCATTAAGTTGATGTCTTTGTGGATATCATTATATAATTAATATGAGAAACACATGTTGAACTGTATGTCATTTTTGGCATTGATCACTATTTTGCAGGTATGCACCATTCAGTTTGAAAATTAATTCTGCCAAATTTTGTGCAAGTTCTTCTATTTTAATACTATTCTAAAATCCTCATGTTATAACTTGGTCCTCATTAGTCATTGTAAGGGTTTCCTTCAACATAAAATTTGTGTTCTCGCCTTGGAGAAACTGGTGAATCATGTGTCTTCACACCACAGAATACATAGTGCAAAGCTCAGCAGTACTTTCATAAAGGCATACCTTGAGGGAAAGTCTTAAGGAACATTTTTTACTTCACTAATTAAAATTTTGCCTGACACATTTGCCTAACAGGTTAGTGAATTTGTCAAAACTTAGCTTTTAGATGTTTAACTCTATGTATGTGCCCTTTTTAATGTCTTATAACATTCTAAAAGTGAATGTAAAAATAGTTGTATATTTATTAAATTATGTATAATATTTGGTCCTGAAGACAGATAATGGAGGGTTGATGGAGGCAGGTGTAACTTTGCTGGATGATGTTCATTATGGAGTTGGTGTAACTTAGTAGGGTTAGGCAGAAGTAAATCTAAACGGTCGGAGAACCCATTGATATTTATGAAGTGCATCACTTTTTAACCCTTAAACACCTAAACAGCTGCTGTCAGCAAAAAGCATCTACGGATCTAAAATGTTGATTAACTTTAGAATCACTAATCTGAACAATACACTGAAATAATTCAGGTAAAATGCAGTCAGCTTTCATTTCATTCATTAGATATGACCCCTTTGGATGTTCGGAGGCAACACCATCATCTTCTGCAACATTGATTCACCAATAAAAACCTATGTAGTTTGACAAATGGCAGTGGCTGTAGATGCTTGTTTCTATCTTCAGTTAATGAAATACTTGCTGATAAAGTCATTTTTTCTTCACCAGTTTCTGCTTTGATATAATAATTATAATAATAATAATAATAATAATAATAATAATAATGATAACATAATTTAATCTGAGCTTTTATGAACATCTACATGATCAGTAAATTAATATAGAAATGTGCTCCCGAGACCCAGGCATGCATTTTTGTTTCACAGGTTTACTTAATATGCTGTCCACATCAATGACATTCCATTAAATAAATAAATAAAGTAGTGGTGCCAGACACAACAAACCCCGCCCCTTGCATGTATTGTAGCTTATTTTGGCATCTATCCAGCTGATGTCATCATGTCTATTTGTGTGCTGATGTCAGCATATCAGTTGCCTCTATATATGTGCCAAGGTTGAAGTGAATTGAAACAAAATTGATGTTTTTATAGACATTTGAAATTTCGCCCATTATAAGTCAATGGGAGAAAAAAAATATTTAAAAGTTAATTTTAAAATTTTACTTTGACAAACTTTTCCCAAAATGTAAGTATATCTATTCTGGCTCGCTGGCAATATATAAACCCAATTTGGTATGAATTCAACCAATAGTTTTGCTGCTACAGACATGTGAAATTTTGCCCATTATAAGTAA
>JAPQRP010000010.1:18566058-18576313 GCA_037367295.1 Apogon hyalosoma | reverse complement strand
TAATGAAGAATTCAGACCCAAGCAGAGCATTTACAGTTTATGTAGAGCACAGGGAAATGTTTTAAAATGCATAATTCAATTAAAAAAAAAAAAAAAGCAAAATATCACTCCTTTAAAGTTACACCTACATTACTGGTTTAAGTATTGTTCATTCTGACTGTTTTTATTCTTAACCATGATCAATGAAATCTAAGCACTGTCCATCAAGACTTTAACCCTTTATGGGACACTCATTGAAATACTCTGAAATTCAAAATTTTAACCTTTCTGTGTTATTGAAAATTGTTGTATCCTTCCTCTTGCCCTAAAACATCCAAGCAGCACTTGCTAAAAAGTAAACACATTCAATAAAACAACTTTTGTGTCATAAACTGACAAAAATCACCCATATTCACTATTTACAGCTTTAAAATGTCTATAAAATCTCTCTGAATCAGTGTATAGTGTTATAAAAACCAACATGCTTCTGGACCTCACTGAGACATGGGATTGGTCCCATATTTAATGTTTGTAGAAATTAACAAAAATTGTCACTTGCCTGATATAGGGGTAACAACCACCAGCGACAAAAAGCATCTACTGATCTAAAATATTCAATAACTTTAGATCCACTAATCTTATCAATACACGGAAGTATTTCAGGTAAAATACAGTTTCTTAGCTTTTAGTGGTGTCAGATATGACTCATTTGGACGTTCAGAGGCTCTGCAGTCAACAAAGAAACACCATCATTTTCTGCAACGTTGATTCACCAGTAAAACCCATGTAGTGTGACTAATGATAGTGGTTGTAAACACTTGTTTTACATTCAGTTAATGATACATTTTGCAGAAAAAGTCACATTTTCTTTGGGCTTTTCTTTTTTCTGTTTTGATATAACAACCTTTGAATTTACTCTGAGCTTTAATGAGCATCTTCATAATCAGTAAATTAAATGTAGAAAAACACCTGGTTTTCACTGTAAGATGTAAGGGATGAATATAGTAAACGGATGTAAAGATGTAGAGGGAAAATCATTTGGAAGTCATCATCTCAATAGTTCTAGTTCTTCAAGGGTTAAGTCATTCACATGCAGCAGTGTCAGTAATATTCCAGTTGCAGTCAGTGCTAGACTTGGATTAATGTCTGGTTTTTCTGGTCTGGTCTAGACACTTATTAAACAGTGAAGGGATGAACCAATGTTGTCATGACGACAACTTAAGCCAAACTAAAAAGTGAAACAAAAACAACCTGATGGTGAGGGATCACAGCGCTAAATCCAACTGGTTTTTCATTAGAAAGCATCAGCATGATGGGGAGAACATACATTTGTTTTATCTGTATACATATGTGGGAGGTAATGTGGTGACTTCAGTCTCAAAGAAAGCTAAAACCCACTACGCTTGGACCCCGATGTTGGTTTTCCATCCTCTTACAGTGTAATTTTTATCGTGTTAACGTGGTGCTGGATTTCCTTCCAGTGAAGTGAAGCTGTTTTGTAAACTTCTGATCACTTCTCTGGACAAATGTTCCCTGACTTTAAATAATATCTGTCTGACATGACGGTGGTGATTCTGTTCCACCATTTGACAGAAGAGAGCAAGTGTTTCAACAAAATTAACGCATCTATCCAAGGAAAAGACACGAAATCCAATGACAGCTGCCTAGTTGTTTAGTGCAGTAAAATGACATTGTTTATATTTTCTGTTGTGTTGGTGTTTTAGTGTCTCTGTTATTGTGAAGGAAAAGTAATTAACCTCCTTTAACCTTTAATATGAAACGTGACACAGTCGTTGTCTCTGTCCACCTTTGCTTTCTATACCCTTGTAAATGCATAATCTATAAAATTGGTTGATATATAAGAATAATTATTTTATTTTTGATCATGCTAAGATTAATTGTATGCCTCATTATTATATAATAAAAGCAGTTTAACCTTCACTTTTTACACAACTGGTTGACAGTACTTAAAAGAAGGCAGGAAATAAAAACAAGGAAAGACATAATAAAGGAAGAAAAAGAAGAGAAATAACAATAACAAACATGCACATAAATTAATGAATCATGCAAACGTCGAAGTCCTTCCAGCGCTGACCTTTTAATGTCTTGTGCAGATTTTTTCCTTGCATATCACAGTATATAACATTTAATAGTAGTGTTGTAGTAAGAGGACACATTTTTTCAGGTCTAGGTTGAAAAATGACTTTATACAACAAACACAACAAACATTAAATAATAATAAAAAAAAGAGGAGGATTATTTCTTTTAGCTTATTTGTTTTGATATTTTCTTGCTAAGTTAACTGTAGGTGAGGGAGTTTTAGGGCTGTTTTATTGGCTTCATCAGGTCAAATGTACAGACTTAGAGTTCAACCAGTTTTTCAACCTGAGCATGTACTAATATAAGTAGTATTGACGCTCCAAACTCTCATCAGGGGAAATCATGTACTGGAACACACTTAGGACCAAAACCATCAACAGATTAACTTTATATGTCCACAGACTGTATCCTCACTGAATATAATATAAAATTCATTGTTTACACATCTGTATTATGGCATCATCACATTTTCTTCTTCAAACTAAAACTCATGAATGAGTGTTGAGTGTTACTGGTCAAAGTAACTCTATCTTATAATCTTCATGTGCTGCATCAGCTGATAGTTTACATTATAGCTATGTTTTAAGACAGAAAACAGCCACAGTAAAACCACAAATCTGAACAATATGAACAATGTTTTCTGTACAGTTTGTGCTGTCAGTAGCTGCACTAAAGATCTGTTTGGAATCATCAAAACAAGGTCAGAACTGTCACAATTTAGTCTGAACCGTGGATCAACAAACAACAACTTAGCAAAGATAATAACATCACATAAGGGGTTCCAGGCACAACAAGCCCCGCCCCTCGCACATATTGTAGCTTATTTTGGCATCGTTCCAGCTGATGTCATCATGTCTATGTGTGTACCCATGTCAGCATATCAACTGCCTCTATATATGTGCCAAGTTTGGAGTCAGTTCAAACAAAATTGATGTTTTTATAGACATTTGAAATTTTGCCCATTATAAGTAAATGGGGGAAAAAAAAAAGGTTTAAAAAATTCATTAAAAATTTTAACTTTGACCTACTTTTATCAAAATTTAATGAGATCTATTCTGGGTCACTGGCAATCTATAAACCCAATTTAGTATGAATTCATCTGATAGTTTTGCTGCTACAGACATGTGAAATTTCTCCCATTATAAGTAAAAGGGAGAAGAAAAAAGATTTTAAAAATTCATAAAAAGTTTAAACTTTGACCTACTGTTCCCAAAATGCAATGAGAACTATTCTTTTTTTGGTTTTTGTGTTTATTGTGGTTGTTGTAACTGTGTGCTGTGATAACTGTACAAACCAAAAATAAACCACTCATTCGTTCATATTCTGGGTCACTGGCAATCTATAAACCCAATTTGATATGAATTCAACCAATAGTTTTGCTGCTAGAGTGTTAACAAACAAAGAAACAAACAAACTGAACCAGAAACAATACCCCTTGCCTCCCGGGGTAATGAAACTGTTGCATCATCTTGCCCTTTTCAAGGAAATTATTTAACTTAAAAACAGCAAAACTTTTACTTTCCTCTGTCTCAGGAGGACATACCTGATTTTCACTGAAAAATGCAAAATGCAGAAATAATATCAGAATAAATGGTAATGTCTTTGGAAAATTTATCTAGTAGAAGGAAATAAAAACACTTGGAAGTCGATACAAAAATAGTTCCCAATGTAGACTTGAAGACTTGGATCGGAGACTCAAATATATTTACAGCTTCCAGTGTCTATTCACAGAGCAATTTTGGCATCATTACCTACACCAAAGAGGTTGTAGAGTACAGTCTGCTAGGAGTCAAATTTGAACTGCCTCATAATAAACTGGAAGTGTTATGGTGGGGATGACCTACTGAACAGAAATAGCAAAACCACTCGCATCTTTTCCCATGGACAAAAATAAAGCTTCATATTTATCAGCCAAAATTTAACAAAATTCCTTGTTTTAAGGATAATGCTAAACAAAACATAGAACAGCTTATCATGACCCTCTGGTATGTCAGCTGCATTCAATGGTAATTTGTATGGGAGAGTGAAAAAATAAGAGGAGAGAGAGACCTGCAGTCCAGACTGTCTGTGGTAGGCCAACTCTTTTGGCAGTATGATCAGGAAAAGTCTCTTTGTGGAAATCTGATGTTTTCAAAAATAGCATATCAATGGAGGCATTGAAACGTGTTAGTTCGAGGTAAAAACGTGACTCACATAGTGAACTGTTAAAGGAGTTTAGTTAGTATAGACTGAGCTGAACTGAAGCTTCTCACATTAGCAGGAATATTCTGAAAAAAATAGAATCTGAAAGCGGGTGTGCTCCTCACACATGCTTCTGTTTACTAGTGCACACATGGACAGTCATGGACAACAAGGACTTGGAGTATGTGTCAAAAAGAAAAAAAGAAAAGGCCTAGTTGACAATGGGAGTGTGTACATGAGTGTGATTAGGGGAGTCACAATGTTGGACTCAACATTGTGATGATGGTGCTTCATCACCGGATGGTGGGTGATTTCATTTACCACCTGCAAATATCTAAACTATGAGATAACTGAAATCATATTAACCCATAAAAGACCCAGTGCTACTTTTGTGGACGTTCCCATATGATTTCTTCCTCTAAATTTAACCTTTCTGAAGTTATTTATCACCATTTATTTTAATATTTTCCTGTGTGTTTTGCCTTGTTTCAGTAACAATTATGTATTTACCTATATTTAATTTACTATTCATGTAGATGTTCATAAAAGCTCAGAATAAAGTTGAGGGTTATTATATCAAAAACAGAGAAAAATGAAGAAAAGAGGGACTTTTTCAGCCAAATCTATCATTAACTGAACATAAACCAAGTGTCTTCATCCACTGCCATTTGTCAAACTCCATGGGTTTTACTGGTGAATCAATGCTGTGGAAGATGACAATGTTTCCACATTCACTCCGGAGCCTCTGAACATTCAAATTTGTCATATCTGATGACTAGTGATGTCTGATACCACGGGCTTCCTTTCTGATCTGATACTGAGTAAAATTCAGCCTGGTATTGATGATACCGATCTGATACTTTGTACAAATACACTTAATGTCTGGAAAATAAAAAAAAAAAAAAGTGTATTTCAAATTATAACTTCATAGAGAACACCAGATATGAGAGTAATTATTGTTTATTAAGAACTATTCTAAAAATGAAAATGTGCATATTAATTCACATTACATGAACGTGTTAACATGAAACATGAAAATACTGAACATGTTAAACTTCAACAAAAGCATCCAACATTGACACTTTACCTCATTCACAAGTTTTTGTTAAGGAACAATAGCATATTTTACTGTTTTCCTCTTTAGTTTTTGCTCAGTACAGACTGAGTCCGAGTTAACTGACTGAGAAGTGTGATGCAGTACACACTTACCCAGGTGGAAGAAGAAGTAGTTCCCACCAATCGTGTGTCATTTGGAATAGATCCCAATAGTTTCGCTACTTTCCACTGTGTTCCTGATATGTTACCTCAAGTGACCAAAGTATTAAAAGTATCGATATTTTGATCTGTGAATCGATTCTAGAATGTAAAGATCTGCAATCAGAGATATCGATATTTCAGTATTGGTCCGCATATCACTACTGATGACCATGAAAAGATGACAAACTGCATTTTACATCATTTATTTACATGTATTGATTGGATTAGTCGATCAACAGGAATTAAGATCAGTAAATACTTAGGTCGCCGGTGGATGTGTGGATCTTTATAGGTTAAAAATATGTTTTCAATATGTTTTTATCTGCTTATTAAGGTACAAGGTAATTAACTGTTAAATCCAATACTTAGTGGTGAGATCCAATTACTCCTAAACCACTGCAATCACAGCCCCAAACAGGAACTATTAATGTAGTGAAAGGAGACCTGCTGGCAAGGAAGAAAATATTTCAAGTAGAAACTGAAGTGGACAACAGTGAAAAGAGCAGTGAACTGTTCATGGTTCAGTGGGGTGGGTGTTGAACATATTTTAACCTCAGTCATACCTGGAGAGTCAAATGTTTTTCGAGGTGGTATGTGGTGTAAAAAGTTTGAGAAGCACTTTTGTGTTTTTTACCTTTTAGCACAATGTGAGTAGTATTTAGGGTAAAGCTCAAGATTATAGTAGTTATTAACCTTTATCATCATTGTAATATTAAAAATGACTGTGTTTTTTTATATTTCTGTTCTCTCTCTTCCCTCTACTTTTTATGTTCTCTGAACAAGTTAATAAAAAGGTAGCCTGTTATAATAATGGTGTAAGTAGCCCCAGACTACAAATGATCATATGCACACAATAAGAGTTAATTGAAGACCCGGGTGCTAAAAGTACTGAAGTCACAAAAAAGTCTGTGAAAAATATTTATAGGGTGGACTTAGCTTAACAAATACAACATGTTTGTATGCTCAATTTGAATTGTCCAAAAATGTGACTTCAGTACTTTTAGCACCAGGGTTTTCAACTGTCCTTTCGAAGCTTAAACCAGAGCGTATTTGTGAGGGTGTGTTACTGAAGTATAGACAAAAAACGCATCCTAATCTGTTCGTTTGAACATCTTCGGTAGAACATCTAAGATTAGTTGTTGAACTGTAAATGCAAAATGCAATACAGTGTAAAGTCCTTAAAAACACCACGTGGAAACGTGGGACATAACTTGTATTGTGCAATGATAGATCCTTATATTAATTACTGTAGTTTGCTTGAGCTTGCGTGGGTTCTCTCCGGGTACTCCTGCAAGATGGTGGGAGGAAGCAGCTCTGATAGGTTAATTGATTAATCTAAATTGTCCATATGTGTGAATGTGAGAGTGATTGTTTTTCTCCATATGTCAGCCCTGCAATGAACTGGCGACTCATCCAGGGTGTACCCCGCCTTCCCCCATAAGTAGCTGGGATAGGCTCCAACGACCCCTGTGACCCTAGTGAGGATAAAATGGGCTCAGATAATGAATGAATGAATGAATGAATGAATGAATGAATGAATGCTTGGGCCAGCACCCATAAAACTAAACTTGAGCCTATCCTTTGGCTTCAAAAGCGAGCTTTGAGAATAATATTCTGTGTAGATTGTAGACACCCCCTTCAGCCCCTGTTTGCCAAAGTGGGTGTGCTTAGTGTTTACCAAGTTAATCATTTCCAAATTGGGTAATTTGTTTATGGCTCTGTCAAAAAGCTACTGCCTCAACATTTCAATAATATTTTTTCCTTTGACGCTGAAATCCACAGGTATTCAACTTGTAGCAGCCGTCTTATTAGAGCATCCTTTGCTCGTACCAGTCAGACTCAGTGCAGTGTTCTATACAGAGGACCCAAAATACGGAATTATCTGCCAATTCTTCTAACGGAGCTTCCTCTAATTCCGTTTATAAAAGCTGTGAAAACTCTGCTCCTGAGTGATTGTAATTTTCCACTTGGGATACTTTTCTAAGCTTGGTATATTGTGGAAATTAATTTGTAGAGAATGTACTTTTGTGCAGCTTGCATATATTTTTTCTATATTTTTAATTGCAGTAGTAAATAATCTTTGAAATCTGGAGGTTGCCACTTGTTAAGCCCTTTGAGGGTTTTTGGTAAACATCCATACAATTTTTAACCAACATGTATTTATATGTATGTTTTTACCTTGTGAAAATAGAATAAATAAATAATAAATAAACTTTTAGTTTAACTTTACTTTAATGGTTCAGTGTGTAAGATTTAGGAGGATCTGTCTGCAGAAGTGTACACTGATCAGCCGTAACATTATGACCACGCACAGGCAAAGTTGTATTAATGTTGATGATCTCATTCCTATGGGACCTGTCAGTGGGTGGGATATATTAGGCAGCAAGTAAACATTTAGCCCTTGAAGCTGATGTGTTAGAAACGGCAAAATGGGCAAGAGTAGAGATCTGAGCAACTTTGCTGATGTCTAAATCACTGGGTCAGAGAATCTCTAGATCTTGTTTATTCCCAGTGTAAAGTGGTTTGAACCTACCAAAAGTATCTAAAGAACAACCAGATCAAAACCAATCGAGCATCTATGGGAGCAGAACATTATTACCACTTGTCTAATATTGCATAGGTTTCCCTTTTTCCACAAAACCAGCTCTGACCTGAGGCCTAGACTCCACCAGACCTCTGAAGGTGTGCTGTGGTATCTGGACCAAGACGTCAGCAGCAGATCCATGAAGTCCTGGAAGTAGAGATTTAGTCACCTTCCACACATGATCAATTGTCTTGAGATTGGATGTCCTTCCTTTGTCAATTTTTGGTTGGTACTAACCACTGCAGACCAGGAACACTCAACAAGACCTGCAGTTGTGGAGATGCTCTGATCTGGTCATCACTGTTACAATATGGACCTGGTCAAAGCCACTCCGTTCCTTACATTGTTCATTTTGCTGCCTCCAAGATATCAGCTTCAAGAACTAAATGGAGGACTAACTCACTTGCTGCCTAATATAATGATGTTATGTAATGAAATAATCAATATCATTACCACTTCTCCTGTCAGTGGTCAGAAGATTGTGACTGATTGGTTTATTATCCTATTGATGATTAGGTTTTATTAGTGTGGATCATTAATGTCCGACTGTGACCCTAATTCTTAAATTGAAATCTAAAATGCACACTCTTCCTTTACTTGACAATATTACTAAATTGTTAACAGACTCTGTTTTCCCATCTTTTGTTGTTAATGCCACTGACTCACTGTTACCATGGTGATAAAGGTCTGACAAACGGGGATGATCACATAACCTCCTCGGCTGAAGTTTAACATGAAACCTGGGGCCTGTGTCACAAAGAAGGATTAAGGGGTTAGTGAGGCAACTTCTGGGAGGATTTTTTTAGTATCATGAAGGAGGTTTACTTTTTGCTGGGGTAAATCTTGATGGGTGATGCAATTGTTGTAGAAGATTCCAAGCACCTTTGTGTGTGGATAGAAAAAGGAAAAGAGCAGTAAAAGAAGAAAGAAAAAAACTCGCTCAGATAGTGAACCATTAAATAAACCATTTGACTTTCTTTTCTTATATAGACAAATATAGTCTTAAAAGAGTGTGTGATAAAAGCACTAAAGTGATTGAATTGCTAACATTCTAATCTGCTTTAAAGTGCATTTATTTGCTTTTTACTTATTCTCAGAGTGTTTAACAATGCCAGGGTTCACCTGAATAAATAAGTCTCATCTTTGATACCACACCATCCAAGCCACATTAATGAATATTTGTTGTTTTTTGCCTATACTGTATTTTAAATTCCTTGTATCCATGGTAATTTCTTCTTACTGTGAACAAATGTCTGGCTCTAGACCTGCTCATCTTTGTGATGGGTCACATGATGTCATAATGAGTCAGAAACCCTGATTGTGAATGTTTGGTTTTGCTGAGTAACAGGAAAGGCCTGTTTTGAGATACTGGTCCCTGATCTCTGGTATACATTTTTTGTTTTACTTATAGGACTCCCTACATGGACATCTTGCTAGTGATTTATGAAAAAAACGGATCAGCACAACCTTCAGCAAAGCAAATAAGATGTGTGTTTGGATTTATACTACCTTGTACTTTGTAAGAAACAGTTTACAAATTATTTATTGTGTTGTTGAGCTAGTGGCTTAGACTGTGAATTGTGTGCGCTTGGCCAGTGTAGTAGTCACCATAGGATACATTACATGCATGAGTCATACTGATTTGTAATGTTTTTTAGCTGACATTAATGTAAAAATAACAGAGGTGCATTCAATTAAGCCTGAAATTTGTTTTACATACTGTGCCATCCTTAAACCCTGAGTCATTTTTCAGCTACCACACACAGTTTTACATGATTGAATGTAAAACTGTGACCCGTGTGTTCTGCCTATTGCTGCTCTCTTGCTATATTCTGTGATAAAATCTCAAACCTGAAAAGCCATGGGACAAGTGGTTCCACTTGTGTCAAGTGGCTATCTCCATTGTCTGTTCTTGCACAAAGAACAAAGTGCAGAAAATACTATGCAGTAAAATTGCCTGCTTGCTAGTGTCATATCAGATACGGTACACAGAACTGGCCGCAACTCATCCAAGTGCAGTGAGTTGTTTCAGAAAGACTGATAAGAATGAAACAACAGACCATACAGAATTTCACATATAAAGGGGTCATATTTTGCTAAACCCACTTTTATTAGTCTTTGGTTCATTTATTTGTGTATTTGGACCCTAATAGT
>JAPQRP010000010.1:18536152-18556910 GCA_037367295.1 Apogon hyalosoma | reverse complement strand
ATATATTTAGAGAAAAACTACATTATCTGCAGTAGAAGTACACTGTGATCACACTTCTTGATTTCCTGTGGGATTTACACTGTTGAGTTATGAAAACATTAGGTACCTCAATTAAGCAAATTAATCTCATATTTTCCAAATCAACATCCCTTCCCCTAAAGTCCTGAACCTTTTCTGTGACTCCAGAGGTGCATGTGAAATTGCATGGCAGATGGCGATGGGAATTAGTTCAACTAATGGATGTACCGAGTTATCTGTGTTGAAGCAGAGCAGAGTGCAGCAGGGAGCTGTCTAAATATGAACTGTCCTTCTGTGACCACCCCCCCCCCACACACACACACACAACCCCCCTACTTCTCAACTCATTCTCACATTTCTTCCTTATTATTTCACTTTTGTCTCTTCTTCTGTCTTTCCTTCAATTTCCTGCCAGTTTCTATTTTCTACCAGTCTGTCAGCTCCTCTGTTCTACTCACTATTTCATTCTGTTATTTCTTTCCTTCAAGTATGTTCTCACTCTGCACTAACAGGCTGACCCTGTCCACGCCTCCTCTCCTCCGTCATGTCCTATTCCCCCTCCACACCTCCCTCCCACCTGCCCCAGACCTGGTCAGTCCAGGACCTCTCGCCTCCCCATCTGTGCATATTCGGTCTCTGTCCATTGCTGTTTCTCCAGTGGGTGGTTGGGTCAAATTAGTTCTTGGGCGTCTGCCTACATCTTTCCTCTGCATTCTCTTCAATCACATTTCATTTAGCATAATAAGCACAGAAGAGTTAAAAAAAAAAGTGTTAGGATGATGAAGAATATTTTCCAGTCAGAACAATTAAGAACATTCTATCAGCACTGAAGTAAAATAAGTCTCTTAGATGCCAAGTGTTTTTATGCCTATGCTGGTGACAGCTATGGCTGGAGGCATTATGTTTTCAGGTTGTCTGTCTGTCCCATTCTCATGAGCTGCTCTTGTCTCAGGAATGCCTAGAGGAAATCTCTTCGTTTTTGGCACAAAAGACATAAAACATTCACTTGGACTTAAGAAACTGATTAGAATTCTGTAGTTCTTACTTTTTGTCACCCCGTCGCATTGAGTAGTTTACAGCCTATTTCAGATCAAAGATTCACAAAAATACAAAGCCATTTTAGCACAACACAACAGTTATCATCCTGAAATGGTTCATCTTATGTCAGTTTGACTCAAGTCAGCGGAGGCTGTTGCTTGTGACTCAGGGCATAAATCTGCCCATAGCTCATTTTAAAAGGTAATGTCATATAGGCCCAATCCCAAGTCACCCCTTGGCCCTCCCCCTTACCCCTACCCCTCCATTTTGTGCGTTCACGTGAAGGGGTAGAGATGTCCCGATTCTTGATGAGTTGAAGAGGAAGGACTAAAGGGGAGGGCTGTTTGGCCCTCGAAACAGAGATTTTTCAGGGCCACACCACAAATGGAGGGGCATGAGAAATCTCCCATAATTCTGTTCAAATCATCGGTGAGATGGAGGTAAACACAGCAAAAAAGTGCTGCAGTTTGATGAAAGAAACACACAAATGTTTTCTTAATACGTAAACAACTTAATCATTTGATTGACTGTTTAATGCTGTTTCAGTGTATTATAGATCACATTTCTGCAGTTTGTGGTTAATAACAAGATGCCCAAAGCCCATGCAACAGAGACAGTTACAGCTGCTGATGGCATGGTGAATTCTTTCAGAAACAAAGTTGTTGTATTTGTTTATCACGGCATCGATGACTGCTGATGATGTAACAGGTCCCATTTCGTAGGGGAATGTTTCAACCCCTACCCCTTGCAATTCTGTTTCAAGGGTAGTGCCAGGTGCAAAGGCCAAGGGGGAGGGCCAGGGGGTGAATTGGGATTGGGCCTTTGTGTGTCACATTACATGACAGATGTTCCTCGGGATGCACAGACATATAGGCTAAATATGGGTGTCTTTGGAAATATTGAAACTGTTATGTCATTTCACCAGTGGTAGTGGTCATGGTCACTGTTGTACTAAAGCTTGCTTTAAAATTTGAGCAAATGAATTTGTGCTTAGTGAGAGACGATGTAATGAAAACCTGAATGACATTAAAACAGTTTAGCCTATTTTGTGCTATTACTTCTTTGTTCCTCTTGTATAATGAGAAATAAATACAAAAACCAAAATTCACATAGTAACATCAGTATTGCACTTTTGGCAAAATTTTGAACATCAGTATCAGTAAGAAGAATTTCAAAGTACGTGCATCGGTAGCCTTTTCAACAGATTTCTCTTCTTACCAGAGGTGACATTACTACTACTGGGGTGTGTTTTTTTTTTTCAGTTTTCTCAATATTAGAAAAGCAACTATAGTAACTGCTCTATACTATTCTCATTCATAAAAACAACACAACAAAAGCCATATAGCCGCATAAAAGCCTGAAGAACCAGCAGTAAGAAAAGAAGGAAAGAGTCATTGTAGTGATGTGAAGGGTCAGATGAATATTCTAAGGTTATCTCAGTATGAATGTTTAACTATGAATTTTCACATGAATTTAACAAATGCTATTCTAAGATGCAGCTAAACTAGCCTTGGGCTCTCCAGTATCAAAGAAAGTGAAAAATAAGTGCTGTGCTTCTGGGTTTGAACCTTCCATTTTCCATCTAAAATGTAGCTTCTTTGCAGTAACTTTAATATGTGAAACATTAACATTACCTATCATGGCTTCAATTATGTGTTCTGTCAGAGTCAGCATTATTGAACAAGTATGTGACAAGCAATTTTACCATTTCGCTCGCTACATTTCATTAAATTCCTTCCATGTTTACACGCTAGGGTTAGTACATTACAAGAGCCTGGGCAGACATGGATGTAAACCACTACTTAACTAGTTAGTGGAGTCATACAACCTTGTACTAGTAAATCTAGTTGTGTTTTATTTTTAAATTATTAAATTACTGGAGTCATGGCATTAAGGATCTCTGCTGGTATCACACTAAAACATGCGCAACTTAGATTTTCATGCATGTCATTTATTCTTCTACAGCCTGGTGTTACTGCACAGCATGAATAATTAATTATCTAATAGTATGTCATTACTTACACATGACTCTACAGGTGTCGTCCACCTAATCCTTTGTATGATGATGCTAACAACTTAAAAAAAAAAAAAAGCAAATGTAATATTGCATACAATGCAACTTTAATACCCTATTTTGGAAAATGGAAGGATGGCACTGTAATAAATTATTACAGTGCAAATCATTAAAACATGCTGCCTTCTAGGATACAGATAATAAGATAACTGATCATTACAACTGATCTGTGGTCAGTTGTGATGGGTTGCCTTCCACAGCTTGTTATGGTAACACTGCAGAAATCTTTATCATCCTCATCATCGCAAACTGCACAACAACGCGTCAATCTTAATAAATTTCCATTATTTTCAGCAAGTCAGAGGCCCTTAGGACTTACTTATATAAAACACAAATATTCAGTGTACACATTCATAATGCAAACCATAGTCAGCCACTGTCACTGCAGTATACCTTTCCTTTTTGTTATGCTGATATGGTTAGCTACATCGTACGCATGAATATGTATTTGCTGCTCTTTCTTATGGCTGAATATGTGATGCTTGTAGACCCTCTGAGATGATTGAATCATGACTGCAATTAAGTGGATTTAAATCTGCATGCATATGAAGGACACAGTAAAGGACACGGCCAGATGGAATCTAATTTCTCAGCCGCCTGTCAATCTTTTGTCAAGAATGCTGGAATGCTAGCCAGCTCCAAGTTACTGTAGATTTTATTACTTATTTGTGTCCTTTCCTAACCCGTTCTCACCTTAATACTTTAACCTCAAAGGGTTACGCTCCAATTATGAGGGTGAAAAGATACAGGGGTTCATCTGCAACATGGACAAACAATGGCCTGTAGTGTTGTGGAGGTTTAGTGATAGGTGGCCCGTATACATAGTTCAGGTACTGAGCTGGGTGTAATACTGGCTTCCTGATGTTGTGTACATTGTGTATTTGCAATAAAATCCTGCTTCCATTCAACATCAACCTGCCCTTTCTGTGGAAAAGTCTTTGAATGACAGCTGACCTATAAAACATAATTTCATCTTTTCCTGCCAAATCATTTCAGTTGTCCTCTTTCAATGCTGAATGTCCAGTATGTAACAGTATTTCTATTTCTATGTGTGTGTGTGTGTGTGTGTGTGTTCATGGGTATGGGATGTGTGCCAGCTGCTCTTCTCGGCGATCAAACATGGGTTAAGTCAGTTGCTCTTTTCCCTGCCTGTACGAAAATCCTGCTCAGCAGCCAGCCACAGAGCCAGCTAGGAAGCCGACATGCAGTCTACACAGGCATCTCCTGTGGGGAAAGTGTGTGCACAAATGCTGCCACTCCGTCAAACTTCCATCCTCTTCAAAGGGCTACAGATTCATTAGATATACAGGCGAAATAAATAGCTCAGCCCCAGAGAAATCTCGCACCCAACTACCTCATTTACTAGTTCACATAACTCACTTGTTACTACTGCGATGAGAGATAATGCAAACCAGCCTCCTTCCCCCTATTACACACACACACACACACACACACACACACACACATATATATGTATATATATATAAAACCGTACGCGAAAAGCATAAATGTTTGTTATGATAACAGATTTCATTACTGTTGAATATTGACTCTAGTTTATATATGTTGACACTTGTGTGCATGTTATCTGTGTTTTTTTTTTTTATGAATATATGAAACAGCTGTTTTTAGAAAGAAATCAAGTAAAGCCAGAGAAACTTGACTTGATTAAAATCACTGTCCATAATGTTGTTTGTATTAGGTTCTCTCTAGCATGATAAATAATAGCTGCTGTGTAAACTGAACCACCATATGCCCTGTTTCTATCTTGTAGATTGGGTCATGCTTTGTGAGGGTAAAAGTACTCCGGTGGATTTGCATTAGCGCTGTTTGCCTTTATTTTGCCCACCTTGAAGTGATGTTTGTATAAGTTTTCTCAAGATTTAGCTGTAGTATCAGCCCCTGGTGCTTGGGAGCAGCTGTTTTCCCAAGGTTCAGTCAACAATTTATTTTGGGTCCTCCAGACAGCACCACTTGTTGGCTTTGGGCTAACACTGTATCTGAAACATTGATTTCTTTAGGGGTTTCTTCAAACCCTCATAAAAGTTGAAGTTCTTCTTAACTTAATGTTAAGTGCAGACAGTTCTGCAGTCCTCTTTACGAAGTGTCACATTAATTTGCAGTGTGTGGCTTACTGCAATTGAGATACAGTTTTTATTTTGCCTGTAATGAGTAGCTTTAACCACTCCAGTGCTTCAAATATCTGCAACACATCATGTGAATGATTTTAGGAATCATGACAACTGTGTGAGACATTAGTCATGACTTTATGTACACCAAAGGGCAATGAGTCAGTGCTGGTATAATTAAAGCAAGGGTGCATCTATTACTTTTTAATTAGTGACCTGGGGTGAGTTTCTCAAAACATTAACTTTAGAAAGAAATAGTCTTTTGTTCTTCTGTGAAGAACAGCTGCCAGAAAGTAATGATTATAGCAGTGGATGCCTGTAATTTACTATAAGGCGGTGTGTTAGTATACATTTTTGTTCTAAATTAATTATTTTATAAACCACACACATCATGTATGTTAAGATAAAAAAAAAACAATGCGATTTAAAATCTGTAAGAGTTTTGTGGTGATTTAATTGTTTTCTCTAGAATGCTGAATTCTAGAAAATAAATGAAAAAGTCATCCTGTTTTCATCCTGGAAAATAATTTATGTTATCACATTTTTATTTGACTGAATCCAATCTGTTCAATGCCCCAGCAACATCTGGCAGCTGAAATTAGAGCTCTGTTCAGGGGCAAGCTGAGGTTCGCAGGGCACAGGCTGCTTTTGGTTATGAATAATAATAATAATTATGAGTCCAGGAACTTTTGAGTTTGTTGACATTTCTCAGTCACACAGTTTAGTTAGAACAATAGAGAGCACTAGCATGTTTAAGGTTGGAAAAAAGACTAAGAAGTAATTGGCAATTAGAGAAGGAGAAAAAGTCAAGTAAAATTAAGTCGTCATATAAATATTCACGCAAAAATTTGTAACGGACATTAGATTTGCATTGAAACCAACTTTCTTTGTAACCACAAGGTCACGTCCCATCTCTTTTATGTAGTAAATTAACATTATATTGAACAAGATCAGTACAATGTCAGAATGACAGAGTATTTTTGTGCAGTCATTTGTGATTTTTACAAGTTTCATTTGTGATTTTAGGCTGAATATTAGCTGAAAATCTGAGCTGCTATTTTAATTCTCTTCCATCATCTTAAATGCTCCAAATATTAACATTTTTGTGAATCTTTTCATTATTGTTTAAACTTGAGAACTATTTCTAACCATGAGTTTAGTTTTTTTAAGTCAGTGGACATTAAAACAGTAACACTGATCAATTTGTGAACTGTCGATTTAGCTGTTTAGATTGTGTTTTGTGAGTTCTGCATTGAATATCTAATAATAATTATCTTATCTTATCTTATCTTATCTTAGCTTAGTTTAGCTTATCTTACCTTACCTTACCTTATATTATTTCCTTTTAAAATCACCAAGAGTCTCACAATCTAAGAGACAAACAGAGGTTTTCACATTGTTCACTGTTAAATTATAGTTATTGGTTTGATGTATAACTGAAAGAACGAGTATGAATAATATGTGCTTGTACATATCTGATCTGGTCATTCTCTATCCATGCAGATTTTCTCGAAGCTAAAGTTTTAAATGTATAATAGAACACTGGATTTAGATGCACTCTGTATCAGACTGTAGGGGCTTATTGCGGACAGTTTGTAAATATTTAGATTACCTCTGATATGTTTAGATACACTTTGTTGAGCTCCATAAATGTGATATTTCAAACGAATGCATTTAAATTTCACAGGCTCAACATAACTCCCATTGAGACATATTTGCTGTGTGTTGCCGGGGATCACGCTGTGCCATGAGGGGATGCATACTCATTGAAGTCTGTGGTTCGTAGTGAATAATCACACAGGGCTGAAGAACAGTACAGCAGGCATTGTAGGATTCAAGGATTCAAGGATTTTATTGTCATTTTCACTGAGCACTTACATACACAAGAGAATGAGATTTTGTCCCTCAATCTGTGACTACAGTGCAGTCGCAACTCCAATAAATAAATAAACATCATAATAAAATGAAATGGAATAAAAACATCATAGTATAAATAAAAATAGATACAAGGACTGTTGTACTGTTTCTGGTCATGTATGTAGCCAATTTATGCATAATCTGAATTTTTTTAGTTATAAATCCGGGTTGGTATGAGGTAGAATTGCAGGACTGTGCATGCACCATTTTTCAGTCACCAATATTGTACTTTTTAATTTTTTTTAAATTTTTGCAGTCTCTTAATATTTAATTTTGCTCCCAAACAGCTGGCAGTTGAAGCTGAGGATTTAAACCAGTTATCAGAAATCATACAGATGACAGATGCATGTATGTGAGCGTTTACAATCCAATCTAGTTAAGGTAGTAATCAATTTCATGACTTCTAGATATGACCGTGACTTCACATCTGTGTCTGTCAATAACTTCAACTTAATAACCAGGCTGTCGTTTTCATTCCTCTGTTCATCTTTCTCTGTCAGACCATCTATTGATATACTCATCTGGCAAACTGTTTTTAAAGGGAAATTTACTTTAGTTTTTTTTTTTTTTTCACTTGGCAGTTGGAATAATTAGTCAAGAACAGATGGCACATATTAAAAATAATAATTACATTTGAATGCATGATCAGACACAAGCTGTAGGACAGAAAGAAGTTTAGCAATTTCAGCTATTTTCAACTTTGGAGCTCACCACACTTATTAGGTTATATTTATCGCTACCCGCAAATCCTGTTATGCATCTTAGTGTATGATTAAAATATACTGTTTGTCACTGTTTTAATCAAAATAAAACTGATCATATCTGTTTGTGCCCATATAAAGAAAAATTACACTCTTGCTTATGCTAAATATTTATCCATGAACAGTGATTCTGATTTAGGAAATATCTGACCTGTTTGTTAATTATTCTGATGTATCATTCAGAAATACTGCAGTTTGGTATAGTATTAAATATGCAAATATACTAAAGTTTAATTTAACAAAGTGGCTATTGACACAGTACTGTGGCACGAAATATTGGTTTGTCTATTACCACAGTGCGGTGCTGGTAAGTAAATCCAACATTGATATAAATCAGCCACTGGGACAACATTCAGAGTGCAGAATTTGGACCATAGCACTCAATACACAACTAACACAGGACTGTTACGGAACTGAGAAGTCACACAGCACATCTAACATGTAGCTCCTCCCACTTTCTCCAGCCTCACTGACTGCACAGAGCAAAGAACACCATAAAACAACATATAGAATATTTAGAACAATAATTCCTATTCTATACTATATATTATCACTAATTTGTCATTTCTTCCATCAATTGCCACACTACTGTGGTAGCAAAATGTACAAAAGAATACACTTAAGTATACGCCATATATCACTACAGTACTGTGGCAACAAGAGGCTAATGAGTAAAAAAAAAAAAACAAAGAAGAGGCTAATGAGTTCATGTAACAGTATCCATGACTGGTTCTTGTACAAATGCTAACATTTGATTGGCTCTGTGGAAATAGAAAAAACTATATTTCATGCCACAGTACTGTGGCAGTAGCCATTGTCTTAATTTAAAGTAGGGCTGTCAAAATTAACGCGCTAACATGGATTAATCCATCATCATGATTTATCTGATTAAAAATTATAACACAATTAGCCCATCTGCAGCACAGAATAACTCTGAACGTCTCTGCCAATGGATTTCGGTCAGTTTGTCCCAGTAGAATTACCATCACACATGTGCAAATGGGCAGTTGCTCCAATAATGACAGGCAGCAGAACCAACCCATAAAGATGGAAGACACTAAACAGCCCATTGGCCTCTGGATGGAAATATGAGGAGAAAAAACCCCAAGCTGGAGCAGTTGTTTACAGTTGTTTTGTTTAAAGTTTTGTTGAAACTGCTGAAGGTGTTTAATAAACACGTTAAGTTCCTATATATTCCCTTCTTTCTTGAGTCTGCGCATGCAAAATGACACATAATTATGATAGATTAAAAATGAATGATATATAATCATGATCAATCGACATTAATCCACAGCAACCCTGTGATTAATCTGGTTAAAAATTTCAGTCCTTTGACAGCACTACTTTAAAGGTTTTAATTTAAAGACATGAGTCTGCCGACTTTTTCACATGCGCTGAAATCTTGCACGCAGCTTTGCAAAAGTTCTGTTTTGTCACTATTCAGGATGAGTCTTGTTAATTGCCAAAAGGACAAAAGAAATTAAACTGTTATGTGCAAGATGTATAACAATATTTGACTTTCTGATGCAAAAAGCTCTTTGTCTACTGTAGCTTGAAATAAAAGCCTCACTGATCTGGCGCTCATTGACGCACAGGGGAAATCTGACAGAAACTGAATTATGGCGGTCTAATACAGGAGATAAATGGAAGACTTCATCCAGCCAAAAGTTACAGGAACAAGCAGCCCTCCAAGCCTGTTTATCACAACTTACAGTAGATCTTGAAAATTTCACAATCAGTCATTCTTCAAGTTGTGCCCTGATCAGAAGCACTTTGGCTCTGTTACAGTATGCGTATAAAAGTACATGTGCAGTAATTTCCTGAGAGTTGGTTTCTTGTGGATGATATACAGCACATGGAATGACTTTCATGTCGTAACTCAAGAATTAGAAAAAAAAAAAAAAAGGTTGAAACTCAGTGTTTGAAAGCTTGAAATAATAAAAAGGTCATACAAGATTAAAAGTAAGATTTGATGTTGTGATAGACTGAAAAAGGAATCAAACATTATGTAATACCTGACTTTTCCTTCTTCACATCTACTACAGTTTCTCCAACATGTTGTCAGACTTAAATGTTCGACTGTTAGGGACGGTATCTTTAAGATTTTATTTATACCGTTACTTTGAACTGATGCTTATCAATCATGTATTTAAGAATACACCCAGTAAGAACACAAGACTGTATTCTTACTGATTATTTTTTCAAGCTAGAGTAGGATTACAGTTGAAACTGAAAACAGAATAATTAGCTTTTTTTAATTTATAGTATAGATCCATATGATTTATGTATAATTAATATTTTTATGAGTAAAATACAGCATGAACAGGAAATAGAATTTTTTGATTCCTTAAGGTCTCACGGTCTTGTTGTTTTTTTGTTTGTTTGTTTTTTCATTTGAGCAATTAAATCATGGGTGAAAAGTGTGGTGTAATGCAAGTGCTACTGAACATGTACCAAGTAAAATATTACTGAAAATTGATCAGTAATGCCTTACATTACTGCGGTACAGCAAAAAGTAATCTGTAAGTGTAACGCATTAATTTTGTAACATGTTACTCCCAACACTCATCATAAATAAGTACTGTGAAACAAATATCAGAAATTATTCAATGCAAAAGAAAATAGTTTTCACTAACTATATTTAAGTTGGATTTAGTAGGAATTTAGGGTAGGATGAAGGATGGGGTAACGGGGCGGGAGATTATAAGTTAAACTTTCCTTTCTTTTTATATAAATCTTTTTGTTGTTTGGTTTTAATGTTATATTTGAAACAAATAAACAAACAAACAAGTATAAAAGTGTATGCATTACACACATAACAGTATTTTGACTGTATGGTACTTTTCCTGCAGCTTCCAGACGTCTAATTCCACTGACACATCACATGATGTTCTGAGCATTTCACATTAAATTTATGAACTGGCTCATAGTAAAACAATCACTGGTCAAGTTTTTATTATTAATTTGTGTTTGTATTCAGCCTCCAGGCTGCTACTATAGTAGTCCATACCATACCAAACCATCCTGATGAGAGACCTGAACCAAGAGTCAATTACAAGCCAGGTCTCTAATATAGGTTGAGTAAAAATAATAATGATACATTTCTGGTGTTTTACCAAGTAATGTAACTGTATGTAAATGTAAGGCACCTCTTACACAGTGGAATACCTGTTGGCTTTTATTTTGCAATGATTAAGGACACGTTTATTTCGTAGAAAAGTACATCTCAGTACTTTTAACATCATCAAACATGAGCCAATAAAAATAAGCACTAAGAAAAAAAAATCCTCTAATACAAGTTTCTTTTAAATAAAGGCCTGGTACCCTCTGCAGATGACTGAAATAAAGGCCCCAGATAGTATTTTTGGAAAATACAGTGGTCATTATGATGTCAGGCAACAAAGACTTATAGTCCATGAAGAATTACTCCATGAGATACTGCTACAGATGCCCATGCAATGAGCCTGGTTTTACACACATGCATTACTGGAACAAAAACTCAGTATTTAAGCTCTTTTGATGAAAATATTTTGAGACATATTCAGCTGTGGCAGCTTCCCAGTCTGTAGTTAATAGACAGCACTGAGCTGTCACCTGTTCATTGACAGTTAGCAACCTGTGGATGTCGTATTGAATTCATCAATGAGCAGAATCCTTTTGGGTTTCTTTTAGCCATTATTGTATCTACATGTTACTATAATTTTCTTCCAAAATTATACAAAAATGCTATCAGACTGCCCAAGCCTAAGTGTTATTCCCATGGCCATAATATGGGCATATAGTGGATGAACAGGAAGACAGTACAAATACTATTGATTTATTTTTATTTGCGCAACAGTATTGATAAGCACTTTAAAGGTCAGCATGGACTATGTATCTGTGGTGGCTCTCCTAGTACTTCAGGCTATTTTGTACAATGGTATTTTTTAAAAGTGTCTATATTCTTTCCGTTGTATCAAAAAGTGTGTCTTGGAGGACATTAAAATTATGAGTAAACCATCTGGAAAACTATGTTATAATGATCTTTGGGGCAGATAGCTGTTTAAAACATCATACAAGGCTTCAGAATATTTGTCTACATAATTTTTCTTAATGGATGTGTTGGCTCTTCCCATTTTGCAGAACTGAGGAGCAGTTCATGTGGAAACCCTGGAGTTCCACCCAAAGGCATCCTGAATGGGACTCAGTTCAACGTCGGTGACAAGATTCGCTATAGATGTGTCACGGGTTACGTCCTGGATGGACATTCACTTCTCACCTGTGTCACCAATGCGGCCGGCGTGTCGGTGTGGGACTTTCCAGTGCCACTCTGCAGAGGTGAGGATGTTTTATCACTGAAAATGTTTCCCTATCTTTCCTTACCTGGTGTTATGACTGGTGCAGTCAAAATCGTTTTTTATTCCCTGCTTTGACGTGTATCTGTGGGGCGCAGAGTACTTGATGAAATCTACTACAGGGTCCCCTCAAGCAATCTCAAATGAGCAGGTGATTGGTTTGTTTTGACCTCTTGCTGTTTGATTTCCCTAATATAGTTAGAGTTAATTGCTGTGTGATGATTGACAGTTGGAAGGATTTGTGACTCAGTCGCTGTTTGCCTTGCAGATGCAGTCATTTATGGAGGAGGTTTTTCCTTAACCTATAGATTTAATTCCTAACTGATGGGCTGATATTACTGGTGTTGCAGAGGTTGATTAAGATGATGAAATGTTAATTATTAATTCCTGTAGGGCACATTGATGTAATTCATTTTGCAGTAAAAATGAGTCATACTGTATGACTGTACCCATGTTGTAGAAGATATTAGCACTAATATGTTGGAGGTTTTAATGATTTGTTGTCATTGAATCTTTCCATACCAACTTTCTGAGGAGGTTCCAGTTCAGTTCATGGATTTTATTATTATTATTTTTTTTTACATTTTCTCCTCAGAGCTAAATGTTATCATTTGTATGCATATTTTATTACTTGGCAGTTGTGTATTGGGTTGAAATTTGATGTGAACATCCAAGAAACCCCAAGGATCATTGGCTTTGAATGACTGAATTCACCTGCCATCAAATCACACTATTATGGACCTTCTATTTTGACGACCTGTTTGCTTTTCCAGCTAGAATGTGATCGCACTCACATTTCCTGATAACCTCCTAGGCAATGATAATAGTTGTTTTTGAGCATTATGTGTCTTTATTTGATAGTTGACGTTTGAGAGAAGAGGAGAAACAAAGGCAGAGTTATGGGGAATGACATGCAGCAAAGGTCACACACACCAAGAGTCAGACCACAGATGTTTCAGTCCATGGTTGGCGCCCTCAACCACTGAACTATTTCACATAATTAACGATCGTCTCACATAGCGCGGCAACCGGCTCCTTAATACTGAAATATTTTCAAAGCTTAGAACTGAAAAATAGCATGAACACAGACAATATAAGAGCACAGAGAGAGGTAACACTATCTATATTTCAAAAGCATTGCTTGGGGTTATAGATTAATTGGAACATTTAAAGATTATTTTTTGACATTCTTTCTAACATTTCTAGGCTTAAAGATGCTTTAAATAGCATTTTTGTCTCAGGAAGTGCTTCTGCTCAAGAATCCAGGGCACAGATGATAAAGACCACGCTGTAATGATTATTTATTTTCTGTCAGCTGAATTATGGAATCACAAAGTGCCTTTAATGCTGTGCTGTTCATAGCTTGCTGCTTTGGATGACACCTGTCGTTCCACTGACACAAATTCCTATAAATGTAAAAAGCCATTATGTTGTTAAGAATATGGTCTTGCTCAGTTTAACCGTACTCTATAACAACTACAATAGCTCATTTATCAGTGTTGCTGCACTGTCTGAAATGCTGCAGTGTCTGTACACAGAACCCAGAGTAATGGTTTGCAATAACTGCTATAAAATAAGGGATTTGCCTTCTAATATAAAATGAGGGAAGCTCAAAGAAATGCTCACTGACTGTGGATTTATTGGGAAGTGGCCTGAAAACTATTTTGATCTATAATCACAGGGAGCAGATTACCATAGGCATGTTAGACTTCAGTCAGGGTTAAAAGCTTATCTAAATCTCTGTTTGTGCATTTTTAAATGTGTGTCTCCTGGTTTGGATTTGTACAAGGTAGACGGCTTGAAAATATTAGAGATTTGGGTATTTAATACAACAACCTCATACGTCTTATGCACATTCTCTACATAGGCAATACTATTGTGTATGTGTTAACTGTGCCATCCTCCGTCTTCCTTAGCTCATCCCAGTAAGAGCATCTGCCATTTTTATTTTGAGCCAAAAACAATTTTGACAGTTATTTCTGATGATTTTAGAGACAGCCAAGGACAAATAAACATTGGCCGAAAACTCTCTAGGAGAGGAGATTCAAAGCCATTCGTATATACAGATCATTGCCTTCCAATATAACAAAATGTCTGTCCTTGTGTTGCGTACAGCCTTATGGTGAAATAACCTTCTGACTTCATACAACAATCTTTAAATGATTTACTGAGAAATAAAGGTCTTGCACCATGGAGAAAAAGAGTGCATTGATCTCATTTTTTTTATGTTAAAAAACAGCATATACCTACATGTCTCAATTAAATAAAGTATTTTTGCTGGTGAACTGCTAGCTCTAAGATGTGCAAAGTCATCTAAACAGAAGTAGGGATAAACTGAAAGAAGTCAAAGATTTCCGTCTCCCATCTTAATATACAATCCTAAGCAATCCCAAAGCCAGCAGAGCAAATTTGCTCAGGCCAACTCATTCTTAAGTGCACAGCGCAGCAAAAACGAAATGGTTCAGCATATGTTTGAGAAATGACAAGCTTGGAGGAAACAAAAAGCTGCAGATGGAGGGTTCCTTTCCGTTTAAGGATGGCGTTAGCCTCTGTTGCCAGGGGCCAGGAACATCACTGCTTCTCGGGCCCGGGCACGGCTTGAGCCACTCTCTCTCTTGTCTAAATCCGGCCCAGCTCCTGTATGTGGGCAGATGGTTCTTTGATCTTATTTCCTCAGAGATCCTGCCCTTTCTGCTCATCACCAATTGTTTCACTCTAAACACACAACACAAAATCTCTCTCTAGTCCTCTGTTCAACCCCCCACCATCTCCCAACACCTTACGCTTTCAACCAGTTACCTTCCTTTGTTGCACTCTCTCTCTTTCATCTCTGTCCCAGTTCCCTTCCCATCACTCTCCATCTCCCAAAGTCCACTGAGTTTACTGAGGCTGCGTGTTTCAGTTGAAGAACTGAGGGATAGACTAACAGAAAAAAAAAAAAATCAAGTCAATAATAATTAAATGCTGTTTACCCCAAATTTTGTACAGCATTGAACCTAATTTAACTTTCATTCAATTAAAAATGTTCTCTATAGTTTGAGGTTTAACATGATAGGCAATATGGAAAAAGTAGGATATTTTTGCAGTATTTCTTTTTCTTCGTTAATTTCCTTAGAAAGAAATCATGCTAACTTTATTTCACAGAAATTACCTGCATATGGAGTAGTATTACAGTACATTTTGTTTTATTACAATGTGATAAAATATTAATTGACATAATTTCAAAATGGAAAAATGTTATTCCCAAATGTCATTTTGCAGTAACATCCACTAACTAAATTCAGAATATCAGCTAGTTTTGAAGACAGCGTTAGTCTTCATGTTGAGGTTTAACAAAAGACACCAGGGGTGTATTGTTTAATACAGGAAAGGTCTGCAAAGATGTGATTAAATTAAAAGACTCAATATTTACTGAAGACCCTGTTTCACTCAATAATAAGTACTTTTAAGTGTTGGTTCACTATTATCTTAGAGTTTCACTGTGTAGAATGATGTCTGTATATTCAGTCCCTCTTAGAGTCCAAGTGTGTTATTGCACTTTTAACATTTAAGTTTAACATTTTTTTAATGACCCCATGGAGGGTTTTGTGGAAAAAACTTCTTAAACTATAATTATGATTACTATTTTAATTAGTTTTCTAACATGACATATAACATAACTCATTAATAATTAAGCTAAACCATGATCTTTTCCTTACCCTAACTAAATTGCTTTTCTTAGCTAAACCTTAACGCCTATAGCGGTTTGAATGTGATCTCCGGTCCCTGTTGGCAAAGTCCTGAATCTCATCAGAAATTGCATTTCCTTGCAACAAAATGAAATGTAGGCAGCTTTACATTAATTACAGCATTTTATTGGAATTGTAGTTTCATTATATAACAATGTAATTTGGGTTAGACAAGGATGATCAATACTGTGAAGTTTAAATGTTTTTATTATTAGACAGACTGTAATTCCTAGTCTTTACTTCCATAGCAATTCTGAGGAAAAACACAGTCACTGTAGTTATTATGATGCTATGATGATCAGTGTTGAAGAGACTGGAGATGAAAAGGTTGTCATGAGCAAACAAAAAACAAACAGTCAACTCCTTGCATGAACGGCTGAACAGAAATAATGGCTATTCTAATCGTGAGTTGCCCCCCCCTCCTCCCATGAGCCCATTTCGATTCCTTCCATTTAAATTGTCTCTGGACATTCATTAAACCAGGCAGTGAGACAGCAAACGGGGACACTGTGGTAACATGAGAATATGGTCTATTGATACACTGTCATTCCCGCTGCCAGCCACTGCCCAACAGAACAGGGAAATTAGGACACAGGAAAGCCTTGATCCTTTAAAATACTGTCTTATAATCTGGTCGGACCAAATGAACAGGTCTCCTTCTGCTGCCTATTAACATTTCTATTGTGCAAATTCAGAATTATATGACGATTTGGCAACATTTTTCAGCTCAAGAGCTTCCAGAAATCCTTATGTAAAATTCATAACAGTAATAATGCACAAATTTGAGTCATTTGGATTAAGGACTGGGACACCCACACAAGCGTACATATTCAATATTGTTTGATTTAAAGAATATAATAAGATGAGGATTGTTTTTACGAAAACTAAAATGAGAACATCTAGATACTTTTATGTGGTGCTGTGAGTGATGCTGCGGTTCAGTGTCGTTCACAGACTCATCGTCCTCTTGACTCATGATTCATTTACAGCCTGGAATCATGTCAAGATGGTCACTGTAATAAAATGACCCCCAGAATTATATATGATGCATTATGAGTTTCCTCTCCTTCCTGCACCATTACCGATCATACTATTTCTCAACCTTATCAATGTTTAACATGACTTGCAGCTTAGCCAATGAGGGACTTACTGTAGACACAGTGACTGCCTATGCATTAACACAGGGATTATTACAAAGGAAAAACCTGAGGTAGTGTAGAAAATTATACACGAGTTCCTTGCCTTTTTTCCTTGGGGGTGAATATTTCTTAGTAGAAAGACAAGTGTTTTATATCTGATCAAAGTCAAGGAGAGAGAGGCTTAATCCTTCCTCAAGTAGCATTAGATTGCTGATGCTGGGGATGTAAATGAGCTCAGCTAAAGCAGTCATAATCCTCACCACCATCTTTTTTTTTTTCGTTCTTAACACTGCCACCATTTTTAATGGAGACAGATCCCTCTTCATCTTTAAATCCAGAGCATGCTCTAATGATTTGCTAAGGAACACATTGCCCAGCATTCATTGCCTCTTTTATGCCATTAAACCTTGTTGGCAAACTGTACCTCAAATGCTGCCATGCATCCCAGGAAATACAGTAGAATAATAGTTGGCTGCGTATGAATTTTGGGATCTGTAACACACTATTGAGCGAGGCACTTTCAAAATATTTTAAGCTGCAAAGCTTCAGACAGCAGTTTGATGTTTCCATGTGCAGGTACTTCTGAAAGAAACTACTATGAAACCTGCATTGCATCTTTTTTTTTTTACAGAAATTAAACATTACCCTGAATCTACCTAATTCTGTGTATTTTAACTGGCTACAACTAAAGATAGAATTTTGAGATATGAGTAAGATTGCGAAGATTAAATGTGGCTACATAAATCTTTCATGCCTTAAATGATGCTCTGACCACAATTTAATCCATACCATGCAAACCAGAGACTGAGTAATTTATTTATTTATTTTAGGGCTGTCAAAATTAACGCGTTATCATGGATTAATCCATCATCATGATAAATCTGATTAAAACATTTAACACAATTAAACCATCTACAGCACATAATGACTCTGAATGTCTCTGGCGATGCATTTCAGTCAGTTTGTCCAAGTGGAGTGACTGTTGTGCATGGATAAATGGGAAGTTGATCCGGTAGTAACAGGCAGCAGAACCAACCTGTAAAGATGGAAGATGCTAAACAGCACATTGGCCTCTGGATGGAAATATGAAGTTAAAAAAAAACCACAAAAAGCTAGACAGAACAATTGTTTCCAGTTGTTTTGTTGAAACTGTTGAAGGTTTTTAATAAACACGTTAAGTGCATATATATTCCCTTCTTTCTTGAGTCTGTTTGCTCATGTAAAATGAAACATGATTAATATAGATTAAAAATGAATGATATTTAATCGTGATTGATTGAAATGAATCCACATCAACCCTGTGATTAATCTGATTAAACATTTTAACCGTTTGACAGCATAATGTATTTATTTATCTGTATTAAACAGTCTCTTCCATGCATAATGTTGTTGAAGCATCAGTATTTTTTTCCCTACATTATCAGATAAGTGATATTACCACTTATATGTAACAACCTCTACAGTTACATTTTAGAGTAAGTTTTCCTATGTAATGTATTCATCACTGCAGTTGTGTTTAAATAAACAGTCAACTGTAATATGTTTCTTTTTCTAAATAACCCAATTGGATACTTTACTCGCATGGGAGTAATGATCCCAGTCTTACAATAATTCATGCATGGAAGAGTTAAAGTTGCCATGATTACTGTTACTATTACAACACTAAACTAAAACATTGAGACATGTTTTCTTTTGTACCTTTTGTTCTTGTCAGTCATACACATGGTTATTTGCTTCCTCTGAGTAAGTTGAATGAGCAGGATATATGTCTGTTTTCACAGCATCCACTTCAGAGAGAAAGATGAAGAGGCTTTTTTTAGCTTTATATTCTGGTCTACAAAGATCTGAGGAACAAAAATGCCTTTTATTTTTGTTTACAGTGTGTAGAAGAGTCTCTTCATTTAGTTTTTTCTGATGGAATCATCTGCCACAGAGGCTGCATTGTGTCCTCAGTGCCTTCTAGTCAAACCAGAACATAAACAGTGCGTGTTTGACGGCCTGTGGTTTCTGCTTGCAGCCCGTATGAGCCTCAAGGCTTAACTTAATTTACTCTTATCTGAGTGTTATTGCTACTGTGTTGATATTTGATTTATTAATACATAAAATTTCATCATATGAAGCTGCCAGTTGCTAGCAGAAACCCTGCAGGTTCTTTGACAGGTTTGCTAGATACTTTGCATTTACATTTTCCAATATAAAATAAATGGACTTGAATGCATCTGCAGATCAGTTTGGGTGTTGATTTGATGCTGATTAGGTCTCCTGTGAGTCAAACCTTTTTAGCTACATTTTGTCCCAATATAATTTTTTAGCTTGTTTAATATGCTTTTTAGGTTTTTATGAATTTTCAGTATTCATCGTCAACTTTTCAAAACTCTGATGCTTTAGATTGTAATCAATACACTCTCTGCCTTTGCCTCCAGACCTTGAACAGTTGTGAAGTGAATGACATTAAGCAGTGTCCCTACAGTAATCAGTAAAGTTCAGTCTCACACATGATGAGGATACTAATGCAGACCTCAAGTTCTTTAGTGAGGTTCACAATGTCTCATTTTATGTAGAACTATTAGTGATCTGTGAACGTTTTTGTAAAATTGAGACTTAATGTGGCCAATGTGGATCGTATTTAGGGCAATTAAGCTTTAGCTTCCATGCAAAAATACAATTAATAATCTTGTCAAAGATCATAATATTTTATTTCACAATTGTTTTTGTATACATATCTGAAAATTGAGTTTTCTGTTCATTTTATGACACTATTGCAACATAAGCCTGATAATTGTTTACTAATATACGTACACCATTCAAAGTAGAGTCATTTAGTAGCATTGAACACTGAAGCATTAAAATAATAACACAACTTCCTTGCTATAGTATCTGAAGTAATATTTCTATAGTTTTGAATATTTCTGGTTTTATACATATTGTGTACCAAGGTCAGGATAATTAAAAATCAATGTAGCATAAACTATTGAAATTATCTACTTGGATCTTGAAACCTCAAATAAAAACCCAGAGGCTCAAGGTCAAGAAAACTGAAGAATGCTGCTTAATGTTTTTATTTTAAAGATGCTGTGAAAGTAGAACAAGAATTAAGAATGCATTCATGATGGGATGTGATATTGTTGAACCAGGGTCTTTGCTCTGAATAGCTCAACCACTTGAACCTAGTGGAGGTCATATTTTGACCCTCAAACACATTATAGGAATTGTATATTTCTATTTTTTCTATTTGACTCTATTGTAAATTGTTAGATTTATCACTAAACCACTTAAGCATAATGAGCTTCATCAAATGTGAGAATAGTAATGCTTTGACAGATTTTGACTTTATATCAAAATCCGAATGTACTTATCACACACCATGATGCTTGGAATAATGTGTATTATAGTTCTGTGAATGTGTTATGAGCTTGAGGGCATGTGTTTATGGGTGTTAGGCAGATAGTATTAGCACCTGTTTAGAGAGAAGATTGCACAGATGAAGAGTCACTTATAAAAGAGGATGTATCTATGCCTCTTTTTCAGTCTTGTACTTTTGTACCTTTTTCTTTCTTTCTTTCTTTCTTTCTTTCTTTCTTTCTTTCTTTCTTTCTTTCTTTCTTTCTTTCTTTCTTTCT
>JAPQRP010000010.1:18481349-18495520 GCA_037367295.1 Apogon hyalosoma | reverse complement strand
TATAGACACACACACACACACATACACACACACACACATGACTACAGTATATCATTGTGCCTTAAGAGTCATTACTGGTTGTAGTTGCCTCACTCACCATTGTGAATTGTATGCAAAAGCTGGCCTCCTTTGAGTTCTCAACAGTATACCCATTGGTTGACTTTGATCTACAAGGCTTTTCTTTGATTGGCTCCATGTTACATATGTTCTCTTCTACAAAGAACCGATAGCCATTTTGCCTTACAGACTTGTGACATTTATCTTGTTCCTAGACTTCAGACTAAAATGGAGAAGCGAGCTTTCAGTTTCGCCACCACTTACAATCTGATCTGAAAATATCAGAACTCATTTCATTCCAAGCTTTTTCTTCCATCTTATTGACTAGACAGTGAAAATCCTTTGGGCAGTGCCTGTGTTTTTAATTGTTGCTGACCTCAACTATTACACTTAAAATAATTTGTCAAACTGTCTGTATCTCCTAAGTTATTGTCTGTTATTTTATTGTTAAAACTTATCTTTTAAACTTGTATTTATCATGGCATGTGCTGGTCACCTCTTGGCCAGGTTGTAAAAGAGATCTGGATCTCAGTGAGACTTCATCTGTTTAAATAAAGGCTGAATAATCTAATACATGACACATATCTTTCAATCTCCTGTATAAAATCTATGATGTTGTGTAATTCTGAACTGCTCCTATTAATTACATTTTGTTGTCTTGTTTGATGCAAGAACCATTTTAGCTGCAAAAACATGCTGTGCCTAAATCTCGAAAAGGAACTTGTATTTATGCTCAAACCTTTAAAAACATGGCCTTTTTGGCAAGCAGCACTGACACAAGCACAAGTGACTGTGGGTAGCCCTCAGCAGGCCTGACAGTGAGCAGAGACTCATAACTGAACAGATGCTTGTCAAAAATGCTTTTTATCCAACAAATAAAGCCCTTCCTTTATGTGAACTACTCATATCGGGTGCCTGGAATCATGTAAAAGTGAAGGCGGATTAAATTCAACTTAAAAGCATGAAGTTCAACATCTTCTGTGTTTGAAACCCCATATAGTCTCTCTCTTTCTGTGAACTGTATTTGCTTTTTGTACTGTGTAGAAGTAAATTGAGTGCATTTGTGAGCATTATAGCAGTAGTGCAGAAGCCATAAATGATTTGTCTTAGTCACAAACAACAGAAAACAATTAGGGCTGTCAAAATTAATGCATTAACGTGGATTAATCCATCATCATCATTAATCTGAATAAACTTCTAACACAATTAACCCATCTGCAGGGCAGAATGACTCTGAATGTCTCTGGCAACGCATTTGGGGCAGTTTGTCCAAGTAGCGTCACCGTCACACACGCGGTAGTGACAGGCAGCACACCCAACCCATAAAGATGGAAGACGCTAAACAGCAGGTTGGCCCTCTGGATGGAAATGTGAGGACAAAAAACCTTAAGACGGAACAGTCGACCGACATAAAGTATTATACACACTCTGCAGGAAGGAGTTTTCTTTTCACCGAAGCGCTTCCAACTTAAAATGCCACATTAACATGAAGCATACGTTAGTCAGGGATTCTGCTAACACATCGCCCAGCTTGCAACAAACACGTTGAGTGCATATATATTCCCTTCTTTCTTGAGTCTGTTTGCTCATGCAAAATGAAACACGATTAATATAGATTAAAAATTAATAATTTTTAATTGTGATTAATTGAAGTTAATCCACAGCAACCCTGTGATTAATCTGATTACACATTTGTAATCATTTGACAGCACTAAAAATAATATAACAATAAAGTACATGCTAACTTTGGCAGGAAGTGCAATATCAAGTATATGATATATTGCCCAATAATTGTCCTAAAAACTGAATTTATGTCTTGGAGCATTTCTGCCTAGGTGTGTGTGTCAGACTGGTGCCAAATGCATTGGCTTTCTGCCTATTGGGCCTCTAAAGTAAATCTTTTGCCAAGTGTACTCATCCACTTTTAATGACTTTATGTAATTTTGACTCATTAATAAAATATTTGATATAATGTTGTTGGTGGGTAAGGATTCAGGCCTTGATGTGTTGTGCTTGCTGGAAGGCCCAGGGGTGGTAGGAGAGAGCATAAGAGGGGGGTGGGTGTGTGCAGCTGTGGAGCCCTCAGGCATCGCAGTGATCTTCCAAAACATCATCTGACATTCATTACTTTGAAAATAAGTATATGCACAGGAGTTGTACTTCTAATATTTGTCCATGATTGCTGTTTTGAGGAACACATTGGGGCATTTGGCTGTAATGCCACCTAAGGGCATGCAGGCCAAAAAGTGCATGAGAACAAATATTTTAAAAGGGGAAAGTAATGAAAAATGCATCTTAGAGGTGATGGAAACCTTCCATACAGACAGAAGATCCATCTAATCAATGCTGGCGTCACAGAATACGCCTGAAACTTACACCTTGACTAAGGTAATATGGGTATTTTTTCTTCTTCAAGGTTTAAAAATGTTCTATCCACATGACCTTTATTTGCTAAAAGGACTACAAATTGGTAGAAACACTTGGAGATTCAGTGGTAGAAATCTGAAATAAAGAGCATGGACTTAGACTTTGTTGTTGTATATTTAATAAAGCCTCCAGGAGAAAGGATGAGAAACAACAAAGAAGCACAGGAAGTCTGTGAGAGATGTGATACTGGAAGAAAGAGGAGGCAAGAGTTATATGATTTGAGAAGAAAAGGAGGTTAAGGGTCTGTTAACATTCAACATCCTTTACTTACAAACAGGACAGGCCGATACAGATACAGACACAGCTATAACATTTCACCATTACACACATTTCTATTTCTGGCAAAGTTTAAACTGTGGACGCCGCAGATAATATTGGACACAGAAGACACAAAGGCTTCAGACTGTCATGAAGCTGAGCAGAAACAAGTGACAAACTTAACCCTTTAACCCCTGAGACATTATTCCAGGTAAACGTGCTGCTGTGTCATAGAAGCTGCTGGTCGTATGTGCTTGTGTTCCTGTTTTTCAGTGGTTTTACTTTACTGTGTTTTAGGCTGGGGTGCTGCTGCCAATTCTGGGCCCCATGAAAGATAAACGTTGTGGACTCATCATAAAATTCAGTATCTTCTCAATCTATTGGAGCTGGGGAGGGGGGTTGAATATGTGGGGGTGTGATCCATAACTAACATAACTTACACTGGCGTAAAACGAACCTGAAACTTGACATGCTTTCAATGTCCGACTCCTGACTTCTGTTCCTCTACTATACAGCAGACCTTACACGAAATTTTCACTACTTCTAATCTGTATCCACTGGGCCCCCTCCACTGCTCTATGGGACCCCCACAAATGCTGGGCCCCATAAATCCCCCCCCCACACACACACACACACCCTTAATGGCACCCCAGGGTTTAGAGTCAAAACAGGGTGGAATAACAGAAAAAAACAAAGAGAGTTGAAGTTTAACAGATTTTTCCTAAATTTTCCTAAACTAAACTTGATCCAAAATGCAGCTGCTCCAGTCCTCACTAGAACCAAAACAGCTAACCACATCACACCAGTTCTGAGGTCTTCACACCGGCTTCCTGTCTCTCAGCAGACAGACTTTAAAATACTTGTGTCAGTTTATAAAGCTCTGAATGGTTCAGGACCCAAATCCATCGGTGACCTCCTTTTACCCTGTGAACCATCCAGAGTGCTCAGGTCCACTGGCACAGGTTTGCTGTGTGTCCCCAGAGTCAGAACCAAACAGGGAGAAGCAGCTTTTAGTTTGTATGCTCCACACATCTAGAACTACCAGAAAACTACAGATCTGCTCAAACTCTCAGTTTGTTTAAATCAAGGTTAAAGACTCATTTGTTTACAGCTGCTTTTGATCGCAGTAGTTTTTCAGTTCTAATACCTGCACTGTAACTCATAATTTTAACTGACTTGATTGATTTGATTTGACATTCAGTTCTTTTGTTTTACTTATCTTTTACTCCTGTTATAAAGTCCTTCTTTATTTTTATCTTTTCTGCACTTTCCTTTTGTTTAATGTTTTATTCTCTATGATTTTAGTGTAATTTTATGCCTTTGTAAAGCACTTTGTGTATGAATGGTGATATATAAACAAATTTGCTTTGCCTTGCCTAAATAAGGCACTCAGAAGGTAATGTCAATAAGAGATTTAGGATGTTGAACATGAACTGTGAACTGGAACACACCGAACAACAACAAGTATTTGAATTTTGGCCCAACAGTTTTTGTTTGGGGGCTGTTTTTTTTTTTTTTTTTAATCAGTCCAGCTGCTTTTTGGCGCCTGGCTGAACTCCAAAAAGCAGTTACACGATCAAAACAGAAAACAGTGTAAAAAAAAAAAAGCACAAGGTCTATTCTATCAGTGCGTTTTGATAATTTTCCTATTGAGCAAACAGTTGAATTCTAATGAATATTTTAAATAAATCATACATTCAGAATGATCACCACAGACACGTCAGGGGCTAAAGGGTTAAGTTATCATAAGTATGTTATATAAGTTAGATTTTACAGATAATTCTGTAATAAAAGTAGATGTATCTGTCTCCCAAATATGTCCATACTGAGCTTGATCTACTGCAGGTAATAAATACACTGACTTACACACCTACAGATATGACCTATATTTGATGTTTGGTGCGTGTTCGTTAAACAAAACAACTACAGGCATGTGTGCATTGGGGTGTAACGTTGTTCTCTAAAAAAAAATCTGTTTTTTTCACTTAGAACACAGTCCACATGAGGACAACAGACACAAATGTAATGAATGTTAGAGTGACCTGCATCAGAGGAGAGTGTAGAGAGACTCAGCAAGTGAGGGATGAATGTTCATTAGTTCCGTCACTGAGGTACGCAGCCAGCTCAAACTGATGGGAATTCAGGCTCAGGCTTAATGTCAAGCAATATGCCTGTTAAAAAGATAAAAGTCAGTTAAATCTTCACACAATTAATAAAAAAATACCTGTAAAGTTATCATTTTCTCATGCTGAAAATTTTTACCAAGTGGATTAAAATATAAAGATCTATGACCAGAGTTTTATATTAACATTTCTACTCATGGGAAGTGTTGTTTATATTATCAGTGTCAAATTAATTTTAATTTAGGGGCCACATATACAGTTTGTTCTCAAGTGGGCCAAACCAGTTAAATATTAGCATAAAAACTTAGAAATATGACAACTACATTTTTTCCCCTTTGTTTTAGTGTAAGAAAGTCCAATTAAATTATAAAAATGTTTACATTTAAAAATGATCCTTTCACACAAAATGTGAATAACCTGAACACACTTAAATTCCCTAAGAGAAATAAGTGCAATTTTAAGAATATTCAGCCCCAGTGTACCATTTATACACATGCATCACAACTAACAGGTCACAGTGGATGTACACATACATAAAACATTTAGTAACAGGTAGAATATTGTTGAAATGTTAGAGTTTGAAATTGTGGGTTATTTTTTTCTTTAGGCATTGTTTCACTGCAAAAATGTAAAATTAAATTGTGAAAAAAAGGTTACATTTATACATGACAGATCTCAGTGGATCTAAAAAGGCCCTAAACATTTAGTAACAGGTATAATATTGTTAGCGTTTTGAGTTTAGAACTAGGATGAGTTTGATACTCTGGACTGTTAATGTCCTCAATGTGACTTGTGGACTTTGGGTTAGTGCAGTGGTTCTTAACCTTTTTTGGCTCGTGACCCCATTTTAACATCACACATTTCTGGCGACCCCAGACATTCAAAACGGAGACTTTTTTTTTTTTTTTGCTAAAATTAATTTGTTTTTGATCAGGTAATAGTTTGCTACACTATGTTGCAAATAAATGTTAATTTTAGAGGACATTTAGTCTATTTAATGTATATTATTATGGACAGAGGCAGAAAAGCCAGGTGTAGATTACTGCACAAAGGGAGGATTTGATTGTCCTTGGTCAGGATATGTACAGTCAGTCCAGCTTGTATTTACAAGGCTGACAATTAATACTTAACAAACAATAACTCAAAAGAGCTGCAGCATCTGAAACTGGCTATAAATGAACATTTGAAAGACTCAGTTCAGTTCAGTTTTATTTGTAGAGCCCTATATCACAACACAGTTGCCTCAGGGCTTTACAGAATTAGTTGGAGATAAACAAACAACAGTCAAATAAACAATAGATGAAGGAAATGGATTAATGTACATGCATCCCCCATCCTTAGACCCTCCTTCAGGGACAGAAAAAACTCCAAAAACCCAGTGGGAAAAGAGAAACCTTGGGGAGAACCACAGTGAAAGACAGATCCAGTCCCATGGACGGACAGACTGTAGATGCACCAGGACTGATGGACGTCCATTTGCAAATGTAGAAAGATAAACAGCACCACAGTGCTTCAGTTTCAGCTTCAGAGTTTGTCATGTCTTTTATGGATTGTGATTGTCTCTCTCAACTCACCATATATTTGTTATTAGTAAATTTAAAAACAATTGTCATTAATTACTAGAAATTCCAGGTGACCCCACGTGGGGTTGCGACCCCAAGGTTGAAAAACACTGGGCTATGGTTAGGGTTCATCCTTTGGGCTGTATGATTGACATCTTTGCTTTACAGGGAAAATTGTGAATTTTCAGGTGCCATTCCATTAATTCTTTGTTTAGATGGTAAGATCCATTCCAGATGTATACACTCAGTCAATGGACAATGATATAGAAAACACAGCAAACTACATCAGTGCTATATTTAAAAAACAGTGCTCTTCATGTGAGACAACCTCTTAGCTGAAACACAATGACATCAACATTGCAGGATTGAACAATATCCAATTAGACCACTTAACCTTCAGATTAACCTCAGCGTCACCAGCAGCCAATGAGGATAGAGCATGATCTCATTAACTTCCTTTGATGAGATAAGAAGCTTTCTGGCAGTAAATAATGTGTCAATATTCAACATGAGCATTAGTCATATTACTGAGGTGACAGAGTGTTGTTCCCTTAGTAAACAGTCCCTGTCACCTCGTCTTTAAGTGCTTTAAGTGACGGCTGCAAGTGGATTATTTTCTCAACTTGACTTTTAAAAACGAGATCATTCTGTGCAAGGGTGACTTTGGCAAATACTCCAAATGCTTTTGAAGTCACAATCAAAATGAAGCCAGATGCTCTAATCTGCTGAATATACTTGAACCGTAAGCTTCAGGTTTTTGCGAGCTGCAAATTTAAATGTAGTAAATAATAATGTTCCCTGGTATGTCGCTTTTTAAGAGAATGTATGTATGGATAGTCGGAATTATGAATAATTTAACTGTGAGCTGCAGGTTTTATGTACTGTAGATTTAAATGTAGTAAATAATACTGTTTCCTGACATGTTTCTCGGATTAACAGAGACGAATGTATGGACGGATAGTTGAAATTATGAATAATTTAGTGTCCTGTTACGCAGTACGGCTGGCGTGGGGCAAGAGAGAAAAACATTGTGTTGGCAGAATTACAGGTGCTCATAAAAATGGCAGGACAGGATGTGATATGACTCAAATGCATTATTCATTTAAATCGCTCCTCTGTCTTCAGGTGAAGGATTTATTGGTTCATTTAAAATTTTCTTTTTTTCCATTTATCATTCATTATCTTCCCCGTCTATGCAGCATCATGCGGTGGGGATATCAGAGGACCTGGAGGAATCATTTTATCGCCTGGTTACCCAGAGTTGTATCCCAACTCCTTAAACTGCACCTGGACTGTAGAAGTCAGCCATGGAAAAGGTGAGGTATTTTTAATGTACATTTTCAGACAAAAACAGTATTTTCACACACGTGGAAAAGGCATACTCAGTAAATTCATATAATGTAAAACAGGCATGAACAGAATAAAGTAAATAATAAACCATAAGGACCCACTGCTACTTTTGTGGCAGTTCCCAAATGATTTTTTCCCTATATTTAATCATCTTTAAGTGATTTATCATCATTTATGATAATATTATCCCCTGTATTTTGCATTTTTCAATATAAATCAGGTATTTTCCTATATTTAATGTACTGATCATGTATTATCATTATCATGTATTATATCAAACACAAAAAAATGAAGAAATAGTTGCTTTTTCAGCAAAGATATCAATAACTGAATGTAAAAACAAGTGTGTCCATCCACAGTCATTGATCCAACTCCATGGGTTTTACTGGTGAATCAATGTTGTAGAAGATGACGGTGTTTCCATGTCCAAATGGGTCATATCTGATTATGATTTAAAGCTGAAAAACTGCATTTTGCCTCCATTATTTACATGTATTGATAGGATTAGTAGATCACTAAATGTTTTTGGTCGCCAGTGGCTGTTTGGGTCTTTATGGTTTAAGTAAAAAAATATATTTGGCACATCTTTTCCCAGGAGTTACCGCTATAACACATTTGGTAGTCATCACAATAGCCACAATATTAAACTATAAATTAAAATGACTTCTATCTATGTACAAGTTCCAAGAGTATTATACAGATTTATTAACATAAAGTGAGAGAGAAGTGCGTTATGCATATATTACTTGGGCAATGATCATATAAATACACCCTTTTTTTTTTACATTGGCTGTAGGCCAGAATATGAATGGGGTATAATGATCACATATTAAAAAGGAACATATGTTAGTATATATGAAACATATATAGAAGAGAGGAATTTTATTTGCTTTAATTTGACTTCTTTCAGAACGTACTGTACAGTAGACTGCTGCATACATTACTATTAGTTCACGTTGTTAAGAGAATATTACAGTTGAGTGATTTTACACTTGTTATCTCAAGTATTTAAACTCAATATTAAAATAATATCAAAGTAAAGTTTTATCACTGTTTTTACCAGTGGTCTTATTACCAGTATGATCCTGCCGATGACCAAACATCATTTTTTTCTTCTTACATTGTTTATTGTCAGTTCTTTTATCCTGACATGTTTAACACAGGCAAATAATTTCTAAATTTCAGCTTTAAAGTTGAACTCCTCATTAGTATTATTTTTTTTATTTATTTTTCTTGTCAGGCAGAAACAGTTGTGTTTTTCACAGCAGACAGTCTATCTCCTGTGACACAGACAGAAGTACAGGTGTTCATAATAACACATTAATGATGCCGCGAATGTCCTAGTGAGCGTTCGCAGTGTGACCACGAGCCAGCACACAATAACAGGACCTTGTAACCAAAGAAACTGAAAGGCAAATCAGCAGTCATTAATTTTAACATTTACAGCTGCGCTTTTCCTACTGTGACATTTCAACATGACTTACATTTAAATGAAAAAAGGTCGTTATCATGTGTGGCATGTAAATACGACATCACCTTATACATATATGTGTGTAGTACAAACCTATGGCATCAGAAGCTGAACAAAAACCCCTGAAGTCACTTTTAGACTGAACTAATGTGCTATTGGAGGTGTCATAAGAGCAATGATTTTGTTCTGAAGAACCTCCAGCTCCTATCATTGAAAACTGAATATATTAAAACATGTTTGGATTCTGTAAAAACAAGTCAAACCGGTAATGTTTCTTCTTTGCGGTCCATTTCTACCAAATCTATGATGCTTTTTATCTGTTAAAAAAGTTCCTTAATCATGGCACTGATTTACATTTTCAGTTTTTAGCACCTGCCAAAGTCCTGAAGCCACATTTGTCTTTTATTATTAAACTATTCAATTCAAGACTTACCAGAATTCCACATTAAAAAATTGGGATGTCCTGAAGGGGATGGCTTTTGATTAATTGACCGTTTGCCTTTACTCTCAGTAATAGCAGTTTTCCTGAGCATAATCAATCATTTTGTTTTGTTACTTGTTTTATGGTCATTTGGGATTTTCTTTATTAAGTGAGCCAAACATGGCGGAGGACATTATAGAGTCAGATTAGAACAAATCCCACAGATGGCATTGGAATGGCAGTGCTTATTACACTGAAAAGCAGCCAACTGGCTGTTATAGAAAGAATGAAGGTGTAGTCATTACTGCGCCTGAATTCCAACATGAAAACAATCACATAGCGTATGCAGACTTAGTTCTTATCCTGTCTTATTATAGAGCTTAGGTAGATTTCATCGTAAAGTTTAGTCAGTGTCTGTTTTGTCATTTGTGTTAAATAATTTAAGTCATCCTCAATGTTTGATAAGGTGGACAGATGGTGGAGTTAAGCAAAACTGACCTCACATGTACTCTTTAACTGAAAGACCATGCATCTTCTACTGCAATTATATCAGATTCAGATTCAGACTCAGATATTTTTATCCATGCACAGAGAAAGAAAATATACTATACATGAGCAATTTACAACAGATGTACATGAAAAGGAACCCCAAGGAAGCAAGAAATAATACACATAGAAAGAGTTACTTTAGATGTTTTTTTTTTCTTTCCACGTAAAAAACTTTTTCAGTATCATATTTTTCTTTCTTTTTTTTTTTACCAAGAAATCAACAAATGAATGACCCTAAAAATCACAACCTTATACATATGCCTCTGTCATTTCCTTTATTGATAAAGGGATTCTAACTCTTGCTGTTCTTTTTTTCCTGTAAGGTGTCCAATTCACCTTTCACTCCTTCCACTTGGAGGACCACCATGACTACCTTCTAATAACAGAAAATGGCAGCTTTGCTCAGCCATTGGCGCGACTCACCGGGTCCGAGAGGCCTGCGCCGGTAAACGCCGGCCTGTACGGAAACTTCAAAGCCCAGCTACGCTTCATTTCTGACTTTTCAATATCGCTGCAGGGATTCAACATCTCTTTCTCAGGTATGGAATCACATTGAAGGCAGTTGAGGTAGAATTTTGACAGTGCAGTAGAAAAAGAAGTTGAGAAATTTAAACATGGCTTTTTCTTTTGTTAAAGCAAAGATATGAATAAATGAGTCGACACTACACGTTGCAATTCACTTGCCAGTTCAACACAAAACCGTTCCGAAAGTTAATTTGTACTTTGCATAGAATTACCGGGTGGCTTTATATTGAGAGAGTGACCATATGTATATAAAAAGACAGCAGAAGAAAAGCTTATTTATAGAGATGGGCACAGCATATATTTATTAATATTACTATGCTAATAATTAGGCCTGCCACAGTTATTCCATAATTACCTAATTGCAATTATTTGAGCTAACTGCAATTACACTGCACCGTCATTATAATCATCCCCATTCAGCTGTATAAAAATAGCTGAATGAAACTAAAACAGATGCCATATTTCCATCACCATTTCCACATGATTTTCCACTGTTTGAGATTTGACAAGTGCTCTATTATTGCGCCCTCTTTATCTCAAGATGCCGTCTATCACTATCAGTAATTTCTTTGTATATTTTCAGAAAAAGGTCTACTATATTTAAGTTATTTATGCTAAATCTGCCCTATGCCACCATGGTTTACAAAATCAAGTTAATGCATTCAGTGTATGTATGGAGATTAGATTAGATTAGATTAGATTAGACTTTATTGATCCCACAACGGGGAAATTCAATGGTAAAGGCAGCAACAGAATAAAGTGCAAGAAAAAGTGTGCATGCATAAAGATAGTGCAAAAAACAAGTTAGTTTTTAAAAGCTATACAGACTATATACATATATACAACAGAGTGAGATTGCAGAGTTGATATAAGTGAAATACTGTCAGGGTTGTACTATAATAATTGTTTAAAACTCATCTTCTTTATTTGGGTGCTTCTATGAAACTGGGTTCATTTTGGTACCTAGCACTTTGTCAGCTTTTTTAGAGCCAATAATAAAAGGTACATTTAGACATATTTCCCCCAGGATGTATCTAATGATGACCTCAGATAAATGCAAAAAAATATATATATACTCTTGCTCTGAGCCATCTCAGAATTAAAGCATGTTTTATCAAATATTGGGGCCAAAAATAGGACCAAAATTAGGACATGAAAAGCTACTTAGGTTTCAGTGTATTTTATTTGGAACACATGGCTGTAAATGGTCTTATATAGCACTATAAATAAAGACACTGTGTTAAATTTGTCGATCCTAGTGGTTTTTCTAATCCAGATGTGGGTTTTTCATGAATCTCAGTCTCATTCCAGGTTTTGTATGTAACCCATCGTGTCCACTTGCATTATATGTAGAACCTGCCCAGTTAAACGTGTATAAATCACAAATGATTTTGCAACAGCAGTCATTTTTGCCTTACATAATTAGTTTGATAATTAGTTCGATTCCCGAAACGTACCTGTGAGAGAATAAAGAGATATTAAAAACAAAGTAGTAGGGCATAATTTTCGTGTCCTTTTGACTGTGTTACAAACAGATTTTTGTATTAAAAATAATGTAAAATAATATAAAAATGTGTTTTATCTGAAAAATAGTTTCTCTTTTATCTCAGTAAGTATTTATTTTTAAAAGACCCAAAGTGCTTCCAAACTTGCTTCATAACATTAGTCTACATCTGGTTTGAATTTTTAGCCCCATGTCCTGTTTTTAGGACCAGTTTCAGAAAAGCACCCATTTTTTAAGAAGTGGAGTTTTATGAATAATTTTTGGTTGCAATGGACTAAAGGAACTCATGTTTGGGATTTTTGTGTCAGTGGTTTTATAACAGATACCGCAAGACAGATTGTTGAGTGATGAGATCAAAAGTGGGAAGCCTCTGTAAAGCATGCAGGAAGGAATGTGAGGAGTGATTTGTCTGTTGGAAACGGAGCTGGCTGAAGGTAGCCCATGCCTCAGGCTGTGCCGATCAGTGGAGGATAATTAAGAGACAACGAGGTCACGCAGGTAGTGGGTGTCTGACCGTGATGGGAATGATCATCAAAGCATGCCATGTGGGTCAGTATCCTCAGGACTGAGGAGGCAGAGGAGAAAGGGAGGGGGTATATGGAAATAATGGGCCCCCTGCATAGAGAACAAGGAATGGAGAAACTGAGAGCGAGGTGGAGATGCGGACTATACAGAGAAAGAGGATGAGACAGATGGTGATGCTGAGTGAGCGGGGTTGATGGAGAGGGCGGGGCGAGAGATAGATGGAGAGGGCGAGAGACATAGTAAAGTATTAAAAGGGAGAGAGAGGGTCTGCTTCATGAACATTCTGGCTAAATGTTTGCCTGCTGTTCGCTGAAGTGAAGCATAACTTATGCAACCATGAATATTCATGAAATTTACTTTGTGGATTCCTGTGTTCTTTTATTTTCCGTAATTAGCATCTATAGATTTCCCGATACAAATTCATTGTAAACCTTTTATGACCTTTGGAGTTTTTCCAGTGTCAGGTCACATCCTACAGCAGGGTCCTTGTGTAATGCCTTGCTTTGCTGAAATGAATAGGAGTACATTGTTTAGCATACTGCCAAAATCAGGCTGTGTGAGAATGCTGCTTAGTAAGACTTTTTTTCTAATGCAGTCAAAAGTTTCCTCTACATCTCAACTGATAAGGTCACTAAGAGCCCATGTATAAAAATATTGCATGCGGCATGGCCTTGGGTTTTAAAGAACCCATCTTTCATTTGTGCATCTTCAAGCTTTTGGCACAAATCTCAGCCTGATGATGTGAACTGTCCTTGAGCAAGACAGTTAATCACCTCAATGATATTGCTTTCCTTTGGCTGAATGTGTACTCAGTTTACTTTAAAGGTACAAAAGACCAGACTAATTTTCTCAAGTGTATTTTTATCAGTGTTTGTGCTATGCAATAAATTCTCAGAACCAAACCAAATCATTTCATACTAGACTATAATGCATAGCACGATATACTGTAAACAGTTTATTTATTCAATAAATATCTCACAAAAAACTCTGCAAGGTCTTACTACTTTTTGAATTCAGTACTTGACAAACAATGGGTATTTTTTAGTTTATCATTTTATTTGAAACCATTATGCCGATTTTCAAAAAAAGTCTGTAAAACGTGAATGTATCTATACAATATAAAAAGTTAATTGAAACACTTGAGATAAGGCTAACACTTGAAGACACTTTCTAAATGTAGCTGCAAATACAATATTTTAGTAGCTTCCAAAAATGTGCGTGTTTTGGCACATTCAATGTAACTCTCCAAGCGTCTGCATGAGAAGCACTGGCCCAAAATGTAATAGCCTATACATTAAATTATTTATAATTATTTTTATATATATATATATATATATATATATATATATATATATAAAAAAAAAAAAAAAAAAAATAAAAAAAAAAAAAAACAGAGTGT
>JAPQRP010000010.1:18463924-18477280 GCA_037367295.1 Apogon hyalosoma | reverse complement strand
CTGTGAGTACCCTTTATCAATCTGACAGTGACATTTTTTACTTGGTCTTTTCAACCGGGATGAATAGCTGTTGAATGTGGACAGAATTGAGTGATGCAGCAGTGGTGTGAGGGCAAGGAGAAGGTGCAATATGAACAGCTTAAATCTTGTCTGAACATGAAATTTGATCATGTTTTCATGACTCCTCTACCAAAAGTGCTGGGGTAATTTTCTAAATGTGAGCAGTAACTGCTGGAGATTTATATTGGGCATGACACTTGTAATACTACCATAACATCTGGCATGGGCATGGACCTCGCCGCGAGAAGAGACCGTAAATCAGCGCTGCTGGTTTTATGTGCAGCCAATGTTGCTGCATAGCAGAACACTTCCATTTTGTACCTGAATGAAAGGAGCACATATAAAGGCCATGGTCAAGTTCAAACATAGTGGGCTTAAGAGTTATGGCAACATTTTCTTGTTTGTGGCTTGTTTAGTTTATTTCTTTTGTAATACCTCAAAGTGTTACGAGTAGATGGGTCGTTTTTCAGTTGTAGTAAATGTCCACACTCAATTGAACATTTAATTGTGAACATCTAATTGTACTCTGTGTCCAAAAGGAATCTTTTACTGCCAAGTAATATAATGGGACTGTAAGCCTTACCCTCATCTCTCCTCAGCCGGAAATTAATTCTCAAACCTCAATCAATACTCTTTACAATACAGTTAAATGGGAATATAGTGCTGGTGTACAGAATGGCTGCTTTCCAGTGGACTAGTTTTAAATGCTGACTAGCATTTCTGTGTCTGTGTGTTCACAGCATTAATGTTATATCATTCCTCAACTCATATTCTTATGCATACTCTGTCCCCTTTCTTCTCCCAAATCTTCCCTCTGCAGATTTTGAGCTGTCCCACTGTGATGACCCAGGTGTGCCTCAGTTTGGCTTCAAGGTCAGTGATCAGGGTCACTTTGCTGGAAGTGCCATTACATTTGGCTGTGACCAGGGTTACACTCTGCACGGCAGTGGCATACTCAAGTGCATGACTGGGGAAAGAAGGGCATGGGACAACCACCTGCCGTCTTGTATAGGTAATCCTTTCAGTTTTTGTCCATACGCTGTTTTTATCTCAGTCGTATTTTGTGATCTATCCTCTGATTCCATCTTCATCCACTACTCTACTTTTCTTGCCCTCTGTTTTAGTGTATATTACTATTCAAGACATGTACACTGTCAGCATTGCTCAGTTTGGTGTTAATCCTCAGGAATTCTCTCTACTTGATACAGTAACAATTTAATTGAAGTGTTAGAGGAAAACAGAGTACTTATACCATTTTATAAGTGAATATAAACAGCTCAGAGCTGTTGTATGTTCTTGATGTATAAACTGGGTGTGGGAAGTTATAAACTCTATGGGGAAGCAATCTGAGTTACTGTTGAGCTTCGTTGTGCTGCTGTGGCTTTGTTTAATTCATAGACTGTGCACTTTTTACTCCACAAGCCATTGATCAGCGTCTTTCTTGAAACAAAATCATAATTATCAAAGCACCCATATCAGATTGAGTCATGGACATGATGTACAGTCTAGGCTGTGCTTTCATATTCAGAACATGCTGAGACATAGAGACAGAGAAATGATAAAGCTATTACCTGTGTGCTGCTACAGCCTGGAAGGTGTTGCAGTGTCTATTTCTTGGTGTCGTGTAGTGATGGATTAGGTTAAAAAATGATTTACAAATTCCAGACGTGTGCAGAATTGCACTTTAAATGCCACCATGTCCCACTGCCTTTTTGAAAGCTATTTTCATCCTTTTTTGGTAGAAAGGTTTCAGCCTGGCATTGTGACATGTTGCATACTTTCATAAAAGACAGTACCAGCCAATTTATTATTGTTGAACAGTGTTGGACCACTTACTGGTCAGCATTTATGGTAAGCTTCACATCTGTGAATTAAATGGGAAATGGGAATTCATAGCCATTTCTCAGGAGCCACATCCTGGCTCCTGTCATGGACTTTATGTTTGCCTAGTGTTATGATAATGATTATTGCCTACCATGGTGGCAAGCTAATGCAATTTTCCTATTAATTAAGTGTCATTTGGTCTGTAATATAGCTGGCTAGACAATAAGCAGGGGAGAGACAACATAGATTGGATGTTAAGATATGGCTTCAGCCATTAACATTTTTAACAATGTCCTTCCTGCAGTGCAAAGCCCAGCCTATATATTCTCTGGACACAGTCTTTTTAAAGTTAATTAATGGCATCATTAGGAGGGATACTTGGAGACGAAACAAGTTTTTGCATCTGTGAATATCTTTAACCAGGCAGTAAGTCCTTGTTGTAGTGCTATTATCTGTCAGCAGAAAAAGAAAATTGTTCATTTTCAGCAGAGCTTAAACTGTTGCTCATTTGTTCTCATTGCAGACTCTGAGACTCAGTGAGCTTGAACCTGTTTTCTATATTCGTATACAACATTCTTGGACTTCCTGTTGTCTGTGCATTTCTGAGGATTTTAATGCATTTCGTGCTCATTTGTGTGTGCAGCGGAATGTGGTGGGAGTTTCAAGGGGGAGTCTACAGGGCGGATCCTCTCTCCTGGGTATCCATTCCCATACGACAACAACCTAAGGTGCACCTGGACAATAGAAGTCAACTCAGGGAACATTGTCAGGTAACTCACCATAACGGGTGTACTTTTATTTGAATACAGTTACTGTCTTATAAACTGTAACCATTATTACTGAAAAATAGTTTGCTGTTGTCCCCATTAGTCTGCATTTTTTATAATGAACACATTTAGGGCATGTTAAATTCAAAATGTAAATAATGTATCAGAATGCAAATGCAATGCAAACAGAATACAAAATATAGTGCAAATTGTGTTGAGCATCATTACTCATGAAATGTGGTGAGGAAATGCATGTATTTAAGTTTTAGCATAATTACAAATATAAATACATTAAAATAATGGTAAACTTTGTTAAAGAGGAATGATTGATATCCAGATACTTCATTTAATACTGTACAAACTATATACTCAAAGTTCATTTAAATAGAATTACTGCCCTTATTTGGCCTGACTTCAAAAGAAATAAAGATGAAAACATCTGAAACAATTTTTGAAGAGTCATAGTAAAGTTCAGTTTTGATTTTCAACATGAAAACTGCCTACAGCAGCTACATTAACAATGATTGGGAGAGGGACTCTGTAGACACTGTGACAGCACCCAGGGGAATTTTTCCGGGACACAGAGGAAATTTTTTTGGTTGAGAGCTCCTAGCACTGCTGTGAAATAAAACCCATTTGGGCTTAGAGGTCGAAGTAAACATGGTATGATTTCATAAAGTCAGCCACACATTCTCTGTCAAAGGAGACGCTGCAGGCCATCCCTTGATGAGATTGCAGATAAGACTGTGCTGTCGTATTTTTAACTTTGGCAGTATTTGATTGATGACACTAGCTCTCAACTTAAATGCCCAAAACCATGGAAGCACTGTATCTAGATAGTTTTTTTCTTTGAACTCAATTTAACTTGGTTTGCATTGATGCTATAGCCTCCATGTTTTGGCAGCTTTTGATGTATTTGTGTTTGAAAATTAGAAAGTGTAAATGTCAATTAAATGCAATTGATAATGATTCTTTTGTAAGGTAAGCTTCTATGTGTCTGAGCTGCCTTAAACTAAACTGAACTTGTGCTCACCTCTTTCAGCCTCCAGTTTCTTGCCTTTGACACAGAGGCATCCCATGACATCCTCAAAGTGTGGGATGGACCACCTGAGAACGAGATGTCTCTGAAGGAGGTTAGCGGATCACTGCTGCCCGAGGGAATCCACTCCACCCTCAATGTAGTCACCATTCAGTTTGAGACTGACTTTTATATCACCAAGTCTGGCTTTGCCATCGACTTCTCAAGTGAGTATGACCTGCACAAATGATGCACTGCACATCTAGCCCACTTGACTGTCACGCCTGAGAGTAAAGAAGGGAAGATTTGCTGAGGGATGATCTCCTACTCAGTCTGTATTTAAATGCAAGCTATATAAATAAACCTGGCATCTATTCTGCAGATAATATGATACGATATGATACAATACGATACAATACGATATGCTACGGTATGATACGATACACTTTATTGTCCCCTTAGGGAAATTTGTATTGGACTCAAAGAGCCAATATAATCTGTATAAATCTAAATGTCCTGTTTGATTGAGGCTAGTTATTTTGAGTGTGAAAAATATGTCTCAGTCTACATTAAATGGTGGTTAAATCAACTGTGATATATAAATATTAGGGATGTAACGGTGCACTTGTTTGTACCAGACCGTTTCAGTTCGGGGCCTTTGATGCAATATGGAGATGTACTGCTGCAAGCCCCCACCCCACCCCACCCCCCGAATAAAAACACTTTATTCTGAGGCTGGGGCACCAATAAGGTGTGGGGGGGGGTGAACGTGACAACAGACAGTATAACAGAGCCACAGAAGCTGGGTTGGACATTCGAAGTGTGTTATGTTCCACTTTCGGTTTTCGGCAGTTACGGAGCAAACCCCCTATACCCCCCCCTTCACTGGTCTCCTTCTCTGTACCAAAAATGTATCGAAAATGTTTTGAAAATGTACCAAACCAAATTTTTTTCTGTGCTATTGCACCTCTAATATATGAAGATTCTGGTCATGTTAACGGAGACTTATGTATAGACTTTTTTAGATAAACTGAGTTAGATTGTCATGGGAATTATTATTTTGAGGATTTATGCACCGTTATATACACTTATCTACTCCTATACATATTAAATCTTCAGTTGTTTTTCATATTAACTTCAACATATCAAATAAATATGTTTCATGAACCATAATACATTAAATGGCTGTATACTGTTATGGTGGTTAGGTCATATGACGCAGTTAGCAACTATATCTTCTACAAAGCCACAATTCCCTTACCATCCTACATTTTCAGCTTTTCATACTTGATGTATTATTTCAAAAACAACTAGAAAATTGCTTTCTATAACAGTGTTAAGTCTGTCAATAAAGTAGCCAAAAGGGAATATTGAAGAATGATTGTTGTATCTCTGGGCTGCTCCACAGATGTGCTTTAGTAGAACACATTAGAAAAACATGGCAGGATTGTAGCTGATATCAGTCTATAATCTGTTCTGTACCATGACTCTGTTTGAGCTACCGTTTGAGCTTGACAGCTGTCTACTCTATGATACGAGACTCTGTGTGTGTATGCATGTTCTCTGTGGGCATCACTGATACCTCAGACTCTGCATGCACGTGTGTGTTTACTTCGTGTGTGTCTTGTGCGCATTTGCCCTTCAGGTTCTCTTGCCACAGCCTGCAGAGATCCAGGTATTCCCATGAATGGCAGCCGCAACGGCGAAGGGCGGGAGCCCGGTGACTCCGTGACCTTCTCTTGTGATCCGGGATATGAATTGCAGGGGGAGAGCAGAATCACCTGCATCCAAGTGGAAAATAGATACTACTGGCAGCCCAGCCCTCCAAGCTGCATTGGTGAGAGAAAGAAAGTAAAGGGAAATGTGTGGAAGCAATAGAATGAGGTATGGACTGGATGGATGAATATGGATTAAAGGGAGAGATGGAACGAAGTGTGTATGGGATCAGACGGAAAGAGGCATGGTGAGAATATGAGAGTGAGGGAGTTTTTCTATTAACTGGCTGCAGCAGAGTCTATAATTCTCTCTCACTGATGTCTTAAAAATGTGTGTAGGATAAACAAAACACTTCAGATTCTGTATGTTTGAGTTGCAGCCAACTTTCATGTGGACAAATCCACTTCTGCAGACAGTCTGAGTACTCCATGGTCTCCCAACACATTGTTTTATTAAAACTTAACAGCTAATTACATAACAAGGCATTTAGACATAATCACACTAAACTGGTCCAGAGAAACCTAGATTGTCTGTAGCTGCTGCCTGTATACCCTTTTTTTTCTGATGTGAAAGAGTAAAACCATCCAATTTAAAGAACAAGTTTTAGAAAGTCAGGTGAATCAACAGTAGTGACTCTGCAGAGTAATAATGGTGTAGTGTTTCTAATGTGCGTGTTGCTGCTGGCAGAGGTCGAACGGAGGTTATAGAATTTGAGTCAGTTATTTTTAATGACCAGCAAATGTTTTTTTTTTCTTACCTGTCTCAAGCTGATTGTGACCAAAGCGGTTACAGCAGGCCAAGCCCAAAGCTTATTTTATGTCTGTCCTTATTTCCTCCTATAGAGGGTATCTTTCTCATGCAGCACTTTTTTTTTTTTTTTTATCTCTCAAGCTCCTTGTGGTGGGAATGTGACCGGATCTTCAGGATTCATCCTCTCTCCCAACTATCCACACCCCTATCCACACAGCAAGGACTGTGACTGGCTCATTGCTGTCCACTCTGACTATGTTATTTCCTTGGCTTTTATCAGGTAATAATATCTGCTGCACTGTTTTCTTTAGTCTGTGTTTTTACATAACAAAGCAATCTAAATTTAATGGAAATTGGAAGTGCTGGTTGTATCAGTGGCCATATGAAACGCCTTTGTGTCACAGTTGTAGATGTTTTAGTATTTTTCACATGTAAGTTGTTTCAAGCTGTTATTAAAAAAAGGGGGGAATAAAAAATGAACTTAAGGTTTTTTAGAGAGTGAACTGTCTCGAGATGCTGGGGGAAAAAGTGTTGTCCATTAAATACATGGTCCAGTAGCTTACAAGATGAAACTTTCCCTAAATCTGGGGTATGTTTGTAACCTAGCTGAAACAGAATGGAGTCAGTTCTCAGTGGATGCGCGGGAGCTCAGGTTGTGCTGTGGAATTGCTTGTTTTCTGTGGTGGAACCAGCTATAACATCATAGTATTGAGCATCGCTGCCCATGTGTGTTAAGCAAAGGACCTGAGTTTTAGTCCAGGTGTGCTGGGAGATAGGAGAAAAGCAGCAATGCCTCTGCAAAAGCTTTGGCATTTCTGCTACCATGTTGAAGTCTGGTACAACAGTATTTTTGAGCAAATATTGGATATTGTAGTAAGACCTATGATGCAATTCTTCATCTATTTTGAATTGTACTCACACTGTAAGGTTCACATTATTAATTGCAATCTACAATAGAGAAACCAGATTGGCAGAGTTGACCTATAGTAGAACCTGAAGGCAACTTTCATTGGCGGTCTTACTCTTTAATATTGAATATAATATATATGTTTGTTTTATGAAGCACTGGAGAAGATTCGTAGGTATATTTGGTCCTTTTGTCCTCCCACTCGTTTTAACTCTCCATGAGGTTGAACAATAAAATTAACATTGTCGCTTTGCCCAACTTGTCCTTCAAAACACACATCTTATAGAGTGAGCACAATGCTGCTGTCTCCCATGGGAATGCCAAATGAAAGAGTGGAGTTATGATTTTAAATTGGAGTTGCCTTGATCCAACTCAAATACAATTATCTCCAAGCTATTTACATTTTTGTCATAAACCACACTCATAATTTTGGAAACAAATGCTCTACTCACTCTCATTGCGGCATGTGATTTGATATACAGCTCTACAATATGAAACGATCTTTTCACACTGCATTGCCATTGCCGTCTGGGAAGATTTTGTGCCACTGCAGTGTCACAACAATTTAATCTCTTCTCACCTCTTGGGGGAGATATCTTTTTTATCTCTTTGTCTGAAGATGCAAAACAAATCGCTTGGCATGACTCACTTCTAGCACTGCGGTGCGCACTCTCATTTTGAAACCCTAATGCATTCTAAATCTCTCATACAATCTGTACAATCTGGTGGTTAAGACTTGGCAAAATAACTGTTTTATCTCTTTCACTTGTCACAGCTTCAGTATTGAGCCCAACTATGATTTCTTGTATATCTACGATGGACCAGACAGCAGCGCTCATCTGATTGGCAGTTTCCAAGACAGTAAACTTCCTGAGAAGATTGAGAGCACTTCTAACTTCATGTACTTGGCATTTCGTAGCGACGGCTCTGTGAGCTACACCGGCTTTCATTTGGAATACAAAGGTACTCAGAAGGGTTGCGCACATGGGATTCTATACGCATTTTCATAAAATATGTCCCTACATTACAGCGGGGAATTTAGTGGAATACTTATGAATATGATTCAAATGAAGTGACACATATTCTCTTTGAAATACGTTGCTACTTTTGTAATGTTGAATCCAACTATAAGAATAGCCTCAGTTTCACCCTCATTTATTTTTCACCGTGCATGTCATTGCTGATATTATACTTTAATAGAATACTTTTGTTAAATCAGACAATCCCACCCAGCTTCACTCTTAATTCTGCTTAATTAGAAACTCCTCTAATCTTAGAGAGTTGTCACTGTTCTAAATGCTTTATGCTTTTGATTGGCAGCAAAACTGCGGGAGGCGTGTTTTGATCCAGGGAATGTGATGAATGGCACTAGAATGGGTAGCGACTACAAGCTGGGATCTATGGTGACATTTCATTGTGAGGCTGGCTACCTGCTGCAGGGCTATTCCACTCTGACATGTGTCATGGGCAACAGCAAGAGACCAGAGTGGGACAGAGCGAAACCAAGCTGTCAAGGTGAGAGGCAACACTTCTGTGATAACAGAGGGGTCTGAGTAGCAGAGAACCGCACTCCAGCTGTTTGGTCAATATTTGATACGATGTGATACTGGGACTATGTTGTGTAAAAATGAGTGTGCTTGGTATTGCTCTTGCAGAAAACAACAGAAGCCAACTCAGACTAACAAGTTGATGTAGGACACAAAGGTCATAGCAGACAGATCATTTGATCATTTTTAGAATTGCAAAAAAAAAAAAAAGAAGTGTTTTAATACATGCAGAACAATAGTAGTACTAGTAAAATAGATATGAGGGCACATGTTGACAAGCCAGTGTTAGAAACATTACAGGATTTTAAACATAAACTGGTGCATAGTTCAGTTTTGTGGCTCGAGGCACAAAATTATAAAGAAAAAAAAAAGCCTTAGCCTGCTGGTTTAGCCTGCTCACCCATTTCAGAAAGTGATGCAGTGAAGTTCAGGTTGCAGTGCCAGCTACCTCAGTGCATCTAGGCACCCTTAACTCTTATGCACTCTTAAATAATAGTTTTTACAAAGCCATTTATGTGTTACAAAAAATATGTTCATTGTTCAAGTAATTTTCACAGTGATCAGTTTTCCTCCCACAAGCCCTACTCTCCAGAGATGCCAAATATCGTTTCTAATTTTGTTTAAGTCAGTACTATTATACCAATTTTATTTTTGTACAATAAACAAAGGTAGCTTTTAATGACACTGGCATTGGCAGAAACAGAACTGCAGCTCAGGTTAATGTAAATAGAGCCATATTTGGTCAAGCAAATGATTAATGAATGTATTTCTATTGGAATTACAGTGAACATACATAGTATTAATTATTTGTAGACACATCACACATTTCACACTGTGATCAGTGTCAAGGAGTGAAATGAGAAAAGCCGTGATGAGTTTCCAGATAACTAGCCAGCGATCCTCCCTCCAGTCGCCTTACACCATTTTTAATACTCCTCAAAGTATTTAATCTGCCAAGGCTGTATTAGAATTCAGCTTCCATTTTCAACAGTGGGGAAGAGGGGCACCCACCGTCACACCAGGGAACTATTCATTAATTTTACAGTGGGCACCTGTGTAACTTCACTGAAACAGCCTTGGGGTTATGTGCTTTACTAACTGGTCCATCAGCAACTCTTCATTTAGTGCATTCACTTTGAGACCAAATTTGAACTGATGACTTAACAGTCTAAAGGCTAAATCTAATGGTTTCAGCTGCCCTAACATATGGCCAGCTCCTGTCCCTTCACATTAATTAGCAATTAGCTGATGTTGGTAATGTATCCTGAACAAGCAAAAATAGTGGTTTACTTTAAAAAGTCTGTAAATCCAGCATGGTCTGATAGTTGAATGGTTATGGTGCATACCTCATCAGTGCGGATGCCCTTAGCAGTCAGTCCATGGTAAATCCGGCTGTCAAATAATGCATAAAAATAACACATAAAAAGCTTGTAAATACAAAAATGACTTCTGTAAATGCAAAGGAAGGTTGTGTTTGAGATCACAATGCAGGGCATGGATAATAAGTGTATCTGCCTCATGCAATAATTTGTGCTGTATGATATGATGTAGTTTGGCTGATTAACATTTTGTTTTGTTGTGTTTTTTTTTCACATCAGTATGAAACGTGTCATCCTCAGAAATTCCATATGTGAGAGGCTCTAATTATAACCCCTTAATTAACATTTGCCCTCTACATTTTTACTTCTTTTACTGTTTTTTCCACATTTTAACTTGTGAGACATTCACACTTCAGTACATTAGATTTGTTCAGTTAATCTGTTCCATTAACTCTCATGCCCGTCATATTCTGAACTGGAGGGCCGGGTCAACATCCCTCAAATGTGATGAGTCTAAAATTTAAAAGTGATTTGCATCTGCCTCGCATGGAACTTGGCACAGAAGTCAGATCTGGTCATGAGCCCCCCTTTTTTGTCCACTTGTCGCTGCCTTCGCCCCATCCTACCCCAATTAGTGTGCTTTTTAGCTGGCCTGCACATCTGCATCTTCTCCACCTCCACAACCTCCTTCTGCATTAAGCAAGAGATAATTTCTTAATGCACATACAGCATATATTCCTATACATTGCACTTGTTCATACTGTGACTCTCAGGCTTTGCGGGGACTTTTGGAATCTTAGATACTGTGTCATATTATCCCACAGCATCACTTGAACAAAGTTATTTCCAAACTCCCAGTCATCAAAAGGGCTACATTTGGTATAAACACACATCCCTGTCAGTGTTTGGGTTCCAAATCTATCCTGAATGTTCTTATAATGAAACCTAACACAGAGCCACCTCAAGTGACAAACTTAGGTAATAGCTTAACTTTTTGCTGGTCATTTTGGTTGTTTCGATCCATCAGATTTTTATGGTACATAAAATAATTTAAAAAATGATTTTGCAGGGTCCACTTGTCCTCAGCACTACTTTCACCTGTCAGAATAGAACTATTAAAGCATAACCTGAAAATTCTTCCTTTCCTTAGTCCTCTTATACCTGCTGGAGATTGACAGTACAGTGTGCCTGCCTTGCCTCAAGCAGCATTCCCAACTGCCACTGCAGTCTGCTTTCAATTCAGTGTAACAAATCAGCTTTATCACGTGTTTCATTACATGCCTCTTGCTAACTTCACCAACCAAACATAGGTAAATTGATGATCCATGTCTCTACATTAGCTCTTAATGCTTTTGTTCGTCTTGTCTCACGTTGCACAGTAGTGGCATGTGCTTTGTTTGCGGCCACGGGGGGTTCAGAGCAGCTGGTGACAGCTTTTCTCCAACAAATGAATGCGTGTTTGTTTACAGTTGAGGCTCCCCCACCTGATGGTTCGGTCCGTGAGGTCTGAGGCAACTGCATTAGTGGGCCTCTCGACAAATTAGGTACATCATTATCAGCTTAAGATAGGACACTGAGATGCGACGCAGGTGCAGGACAGTGCACTGTTTATATTAATGAACCTAGTTACCAAGTGAATCTGCCCACACTGTGATGATGGTGCATACAAGTTTCTGATAGGGATGATTTTGGAAGTTATTTCTAATGGCTACTGCTGGTTCCCCCACCCCTGGAGCTGGCCTCTCTTTAACCTAATGAAACACCACTGCAAATACATGAGCTATTCACTTGAAAAAACAAAAGCTTAGAAAGCAACAGGAGTGACTGGACTCCTGTCTATTGACTTAAAGCCTATTTCAGTGGAAACATTAGTCGCAGACACGTGAAACTCCTGTGAATGCACATTTGATTGAGTGTTCTGTTGATTGATGGTGTTTTTATTTATTTTGATGTAAAAAATAGATTTTCTTGTCGCTTGTTTTCCCTGTGGATATTAACCCTTTAAACCCACCTCAGGCTTCTGTTTCTGTCTGTTTACACCTCACTTCCCTTTTCCAAAGGTCCCTAGAGTAGCCTGAAATGTCACAATTCTTGGCATGGCATGTTAGTTATAATTCTCAGGTACTAAAAGTGAAGACTTTTCATCTCATTTTGTGATATGAACTGCTTACCTGTGCATTTGTGCCATTTTTAATGGATTTGCTGATTGTATTTTCTTGCCTTATTTCCCCAGGCATTATAAGCTGGCTGGTTCACATTTGTTAACTGTGCTTCTCTGTTGCTTCCCTCCATGTCCCTACAGCTCCATGCGGAGGTCACTTCACAGGTTCAGAGGGAACTGTGCTGTCCCCAAATTACCCACATAATTACACCAGAGGCCAGAGCTGTGTCTATGACATTTTCGTCCCTGGAGACTTTGGTAAGCATTCCAAGCGCCATTTTCAGTGAGTTGCCGATAATAGTTTCTTGTGGTCTGTGCAGCTGCTGCATAAAGCCTTTGTATTGTGTAGGTGTTCAGAAATACTTTCAAACATGATAGGAAGCTTCAAGAGATTATTTTTGTTTTCTGTGGATTTTCAGTTAATGATGAGGATGAAAGAAACAGAGACTTACCCTCAAAGCTGGTCATAGGTGACAGAGCACTACCAAACAAAACATTCAGAGTTGCATAATTCATTTCCCTGTAGTGTCTAATTTGTGTTTCATGCATTTGTGTGTTTTGTTTGGATTGGAACGTTTGATAGTTATAGCTATTGACACTGAGGTTAAATGCTTGTCTGCTGCAGGATTAATGTTCCATTCTGGTGTACTTGTTTTATATGTGACAACTGAATTGGCAGAAAATCAAGCAAATCCTTACACCATGAATAGACAAAGGTCATTGAAGGCCATTGCTATTTGTCACAGTAGCACTGGCTGATGAAATTGCATCCGATCTTTAACATACACGTTAGAATTTCATACAAATGTACTGTTGGAAGATTTGAGATGTGTTGAACCTCCGCCTGAAGATTGATGCTATTCAGTCTCTCGCATGGGGAGTGAAAGCACAACAGGATCGGATAAACAAAAATTGATTGTGGTGTCATGAAAAATCTTCTGTGCTATAGGTAATAGACAGGAAGGTCAAGCAGTGGACTGTCGGGGGAATAGCTGGAGCACACAAATGCAGAATTGTTCAGTTTATTCAAGTGTCTTTCTATATACATAATTCAGCAAAGATCTGTGGAAGACCTTGATGCATTTCTGCTCAATATCCCATGTTAGTATAAAGAGCTGCTCAAGTTGTGGGCAGAGATTTTTATTTTGTAAAGCCCTGTGCTTATGAAACACAGATTAATCCCCTGTGTGATGATCCAGCCTGACAGTTTACATCCTCTGTTGCCATCTCCCACTGCTCGTGGAGTCCAGGGAGCCCACTGGTTTTATGTATTTATTTATTTATTTT
>JAPQRP010000010.1:18406712-18457987 GCA_037367295.1 Apogon hyalosoma | reverse complement strand
ACTGGCGACATGTCCAGGGTGTACCCCGCCTTCGCCCTTAAGTGGCTGGGATAGGCTCCAAGCGACCCCCGTGACCCCAGTGAGAATAAAGTGGGTTCAGAACATAAACCCAGTGTGTCTGTCCACTGTCATTGATCAAACTCCATGGGTTTTAAGATAAGATATGCATTTATTAGTCCCACCAGGGAAAATTCCAGGTTTACAGCAGCAAAAATACAAGCACACAAGAGCAAAGAAGTGCCAGATCAAGATAAATACAATTTGAAAAGTTATATACACTATTTACAGCTGTGTACATGTGTCAGTGTTGTAGAATATGATAGTGTTTCCACGGTTTCTACGGAGCCTCTGAACATCCAAATGGGTCATATCTGATGACCATGAAAGATGACAGACTGTATTTTACCCCAATTTACTCCAATTATTTACATGTATTGATAGGATTAATGGATGAACAGTTTAGGTCAGTAGATGATTTTGGTTGCTGGTGGATGTTTGGGTCTTTAGGGGTTAAACATTTGTTGTTTTTTTTTCTTTATGTAGCTCTAATTACAGCTAAATGAAAAACAAATATATTATCAGGTAAAATGATAAAAAACCAATATGAATTATCATACATAATAGATAGTTAGTTTAGATACTCACTTCAGTAATCTAAATAGGATTAACAGAGTTTTAGTTCCTAAGAATAATTTCTTGATACACGGAGAGATTGAACACGAAGCCTATTACTGCCAGACAAGGCACAATTAGTAAAACTGCATTTTCCTGATTACTCATGCAACCTCAATATAATCTTTAGGTAGAAAATCATAATTTTAAATGTCATCAAGATAAGGGAAAGTATAACTGGCACAGTAATGAGCCCTGTGTGAATGCAAAAGGACCTTATATGTCCATATATGTGCTTTGATGAGTCAGTTGTACAGGTGCTGGAAAATCAACCAAGATTCGCTGTGTGAAATACGGGGTAGTGATTAATGTAGGCATTCAGGAAGAAAAGGAAACTGACTGAATTAGAAAAAGAAGAACAAAGCTTGGAGAACTCTTCAGACTTTTCATATGGGTGCTTCTATGAAACTGGTCCTAAAAACCGGACATGGAGCTAAATATTCACACCAGTTGTAGACTAATGTTATGAAGCAAGTTTGGAAGCACTTTGGGTCAGGTTTTAAAAAATAAATATTTACTGAGATAAAAGAGAAACTATTTTTCAGATAAAAAGACATATTTATATTATTTTATATTATATTTAATACAAAAATCTGTAACGTGGTCAAAAGGACATGGAAATTACATGCTACTATTTTTTTAATATCTCTTTATTCTCTCACAGGTACATTTTGGGAATTGAACTAATTATTTAAGGCAGAGTGTTTCACAAAAATGACCACTGTTGCAAAATCACTTACGATTTATATGCATTTAACTGGGCAGGTTCTGCATGTAACACACAAAACCTGGAATGAGACTGAGATTGATGAAAAACCCACATGTCTGGATTAGAAAAACCACTAGGATCAACAAATTTAATACAGTGTCTTTATTTATAGTGCTACATAAGACCATTTACAGCCATGTTTTCCAGATCAAATACACTGACACCTATAGGCAGCTTTTCATGTCCCAATTTTGATCCTATTTTTGGCCCCAATATTTGATTACAAATTATTTAATTATGGGATGGCTCAGAGCAAGAGTATATTTTTTTTTGCATGTATCTGAGGTCATCATTAGGTCCATCCTGGGGGAAAATATGTCTAAATTTATCTTTTATTATTGGGTCTAAAAAACAGGAAAAATGCCAGGTACTAAAATGAACCCAGTTTCATAGAAGTCCCATATAGAAACCCAGTAGCTGCCCTTCATACATACATATGTGCAAAAGTATGTATGTGAAGAGACTTTTTGCATACTTGCATTATTTGCAATACTAAGAATCATGATGTGAATTCTATAGCATGTCACTAAAATCTTAAGCCAAACCTCACCTTTAAATCAATCAAGGAAGAATGTATTATGCTTTTTTATTATGGCATAAAAACAATTACCTTGTGCTTACTTCATTAGGCTACTGTTGCTACACTTTAAGTGCTCTATGTCTCAAGGGATGAGGTTTTGTACCAGATATGTGAAATATATTCAGAATATTTGATAACCACGGTTTCTTTAATTAATGTCAGTATCATGTGTAAGTTATGTAATACTTAAGACTTACCTAATTACATGTATTTAGTTGAAATTGCAAAAGAGGAAGTAAGTGGTTCTCTAATATGTGTGTTTGGGCTTTTGATTCATGCAACATGCTGAGATTCATGTTGCATAGTTGCGAATGAGTAGTTTTAGTATTTAATGCATCTGAAGGAGATATAATGTGTATTTCAGATGTGTGTTTTTAACCCTTTATAGGGCACTCATAGAAATACTCTATTATTAAAAATGTTAACCTTAGTGTGTTATTGGAGGACATAACAAGAGTTTATTGTTTTTGTTATTTTTTTTTTATTGTTATGTAGAGAATCAAAGTCAATGAAATTACTGTATTTGGTTCCTTGCCTGTATGGTGCAAAAAAAAACCCAAAAAAACCCAAGAATTATAGATAATAAATACAAGAAAAACACATTTAATGTTAAAGGAACATGTATTTTACAACACTGGAATATCAGTTTTTGAACATTAGACCAACATAAGTGCTGATCCAGACTCCTGTCCACATCCACATTCTCCCTTTGAACATCATCCCTTACATTAGTACCATTACTTCATGGTACCTAACAAAGCAGGTCCACTCACTGTTCATGCAGAAGTGGACCTTACAGACCCTGTAGACCACATTGGACCTGAGATTGTCGACTCACTGTCCTCACTGGAACTGGTGCTGTCACTGTCTTGTAATGTGAATGTATACGGAAATAACCAAAATTAGTCACTTGCCAGATAAAGGGTTAAACCACAGGACTGTGTGAATCAATTTTCTCTCTCAGTTTCTTTCACACTAATGGTAATTGATATTTGGTGTGATTTTTATAGTACTCTGTGTGCTATCTAAATAAATTTCACCACAGAGTCTCCCGTGAGCGCTAGTTGTTTGTCTGTGGATGACACAAGGAAGCCATATGAATCTGTCATATTGTGATGCAGCAGTGAAAATCTCGGCACCCCCTGTGACTGGAACTAATACCAATGATTAAAATTACCCAAAGGCAATCCAAGAGTAGATTGGTTTGTGTACATTAAATATCAGAAGAATTAAAAAGATTCCATCACACTTACATAGTCTCTTCAGTCTATCTTAGGCATTTATACTACTGATGATTGGTCTGACTGGTATTATTTGCCCACATTAGTTAAGGCAGTGGAGAGATGACAGGAAATCAGGGTGGAAATGATTAGCTGAGGGTCGAACTGGAGACATTGTAGTTCATGTTGAGTGCCATAACCACTCAGCTTCTGAGCGTCCTCATGCTTATTCATTCTGTCAGAGAAAAATCAAAATATGTAAGAGAAGATGGGGACAGAGATGGAACCTGTTTTAAGATTATGACATTCTTCTTCCCTGCTGTATTGTAATGATCCTATCTGCAGCACATGCCCTTGTTTTTGACAGGAAAAGGACTCTGTCCAAAAAGCCGAGATGATAAAGAAGCCATGTGAAAACTGAAAAGTGCAGCCAAAGTTTATATTGGAGGGCCAACAGCATTAAGCCAGTCAGATATGTCGTCTGCCTCCGGCTTCTTCTTTTCTGTTATTTTCTCTTTTTCAAAGAAGGACTAATGTGTGGGTTTTTCTGGTATTTATATAACCTTTTGAGAGAAAAAATCCTCAGCTATGTAAGAATAATAATTCCTCTGTATATCCGTTGAAATACAGTAATTGTGGCATTTATAAGGAATTTGCTTTCAGGGTCATTCTGTTCTCTACATTGCTGTAGAGAAATATTTGTAATTTAAAAAGCATTTCTATATGATTCGGGCTTCTGCAATGAAAAATATACCTAATCATGCTGCCTTGTCCAATTGGTGAGTATAGTGGTTTTTACAATTTATACATAACATGGTAATGAAAAACTGAGGCACTGTCCATATGAAGACAGTTTTGGTCGTATCCACAAAAGTTTTGTATTGGATAGGCCTTTTGACCGCACGAAACCAGCGTTTTCAGTTTTTGAAACCGGGTCCCAGAGTGGATACATTTGAAAACACCGGTTTCGCATCTTCATCTGTATGACCAAACCACAACTTTTCTAAAACGGTAATGTCATAGCCCCACCTCTCTAACCTTTCACCCCGGAAGCAAGATGTCAGTTCACAACAACAACAGTGGCGGACTACAGAGTAATGGTTGTGCTACAACAGCTGTTGAGCCTATTGGAAATATTGAATCAAAATCCTCGGCTCCTTTTTCATTACAATGAGCAACAAACAACCATAGCTAACAATATTCACTACATGCTCTTGGATCTACTGCGGAGGGTGGTAACCAGGAAGAAATATCAGATCAGACCCGTTAGAACCAAGAAAGCTTTATGTGCATGTTCCACGTCTTCTTCTTTGTTTTGTTGTGAGAGCATTACAACGCCACATAAAGGCCTGGCATTGGTACTACATCATTTCCAGTCATTTTTAGTGGTTTTGTGTGGACACAGATATTTCCTGAAAGACTCCATGCATACGTAGAACTTTTTTGAAAACGACAAAGAAAAAGATCGGATAGGAAAAGATGCAGTTTCGTGTGGACGTGGCCTGTATCTTAGAGACACGGTTAAAACATCAGGGGAAGAAACTAAAGTAACAGGTGGAAAGTTATTCCCAGAGAAATGCAGGACAGGCTGTTTGCTGTGGTGTAATGGTGTAGGGTGCTTTTTTTGGCACGCACTACTCCCAACCATGACTGTCTGAGCACCACTGAGACACCACAGCATTCTTATAGACATTGCTACTGACCAGGTGCATCTATTCATTGTCACATTCTCCTCTCTTTCAAATGGATACTTCCAGCAGGATAACGAGCCTTGTCACAAAGCACTTCACATCCCAAAATGGTTCCAGGAACATGACAGTGATTTTAATTTACTACACTTTCTCCAGATCCTGGCCCAATACAGCATTTTTGAGATGTGGTGGCAAGGGGTTTTCACAGTGTGAACGTGGTGGCAAATACCTGCAGGAACTGTGTGTATTGAGTCAGAATGAACCAAAGAGTAGGCACCATCACTTTGTTGAATCCATGCCTCAAAGAACTTGGCTGCATCGAAGCAAAAATCTCTTATGCAATTCTAGCTATGTTTGTGTCATAAAATGAATGTGCCCTTGTGCAGTGTCTGTATTTTCTGTAATGCTTCTAATATGTGACCATGCATATCTTGACTGTGAATTAATCACAGGAGTAATTCAACAGCTCTTGAATGCATTAATGTCGAAGAAACTGCCATGGATGAAAGCAGTCCTTTTTCATCCAGCTGTTCTTACTCACATCTTAAATGTGTGGAGAAAAACTCTGAAAATGCTTATATATGAATAAGATGCAAATATGAAGTCAAACAGAAGCAAATCTGAGAGAACTGGTAATTATAGTGTGTGTGGAGCAATAAGGAGACTGTAAGGGCCACTGATTTCATACATTTATATTTAAATTATATACTAGATTAGAAATAGCCATAATAAATGCCCACCTGGGTTTTGACAAACCAGCAATTCTGAGAAAGATGTGGATGCACTTGAAATAACATGTATAATCCACACCAGTAGTGTGACTCAGGAAGTAAAAACATAACCTTTTGCTTTTTAACCAAACAAACATTTTTGTCTGTCAGCTCCTCAAATATGAATAAATGATGATGAGAATGAGAACAAGAAAAACAAGAAGGAGAAGAAGACTGTTATTTGTATAGTTCTTGTCATAGTACTCATAGTACACTTTACATGAAATAAGCAAAGTAGAAAACAGAATAATGGGGGTAAAAAAATAACAGCTGTGATTTTCTCTCATTGAATACTGTATAACTTCCTGGTCACTTGCTGCTGGCACAACACTCAAACGTATAGTATCACTTTTTAACAAAGCCATAAAGATTTTGACAAAAAAAAAAAAAAATCACCACTGCATTGTTTTATACATAAAAATATCTTAATTTTAATAATTTTTTGAATTTTAAAAACGCTTGCCTAATATTTAAAGTATTGCATTGTGGACTCCGCCTCCTCCCTTGACAGATTTAATCAAATCCTGGTCTGTCAGTGGGAGGGGCCACCAGGCGTACTACTGTTGGACAGACTACACTTTCAGACACTGGGACTGAATACTGGAACAGTTTACCACTCAACATAAGAGACTCACAATCATATGCTTCCTTCAAATCACAACTTAAACAGCGGATGAAGGAAAACCAAGCTTGTGACCATCAGTAGATCGTCCTCACTGCGTTGTTTTGTGTGTTTTTATCATGTTTTGTCTTTTGTCAGTTGTCTTTCTTGTCACCTGCCTAGGGACTACAGATGGAAATTAGCACTGTTGCACAGTCTGGCATATTTACAGCTGCAATTGTTGTGGATGTTCATTAATATGCACTGTCCCTAATAAATAAACAAATAAACAGCAGCATTAATGTATAATACACAGCAATGATTAACAGCTCACGAAGTATATTATTGTACACGACACTCACTGGCAAAGTTTTGAGCCATAATGTTGATGAAAAACTCTTAAAACTCTCATACCAGTAGCTGATAAATATGCACATACATTTGCATTTTTAACTGGAAATTCTATTAAAATTTGTGATATGGACAAAAAAATACTGGGATCACACCTGCAGCTTGTGGGACTTCCCATTCCTGTCGATGTGGAAGATTATCATTATCAGGACAGAAATGCTCAAGTCAGTTGTCAATAATTATTACACTAATTGCCAAATTGATATTTCTCTTAAGTTGAAAGGATATTTTTTTCTTTCCGAGTGACAGTTACTTGTGGTTTAACATGATTATATATGTTCAGAATGTGACAAATACTGCTGAAATAAACAGGTAGAACACTTAAAACAATTCAAATTATAATGTGTCCTAATGCTTTAGTCCATATATGGTGAACCTGGATGGGGACATGTTTGCCTCCTGTCGTATTTTGAAAATAACATTACTTACATAAATAAGGAAAATTAGATTACATCAAATGAGAAACCAACCTGTATATTTCTACATTATCATTACCCAGCAGGCCTAGCGGTCCTGAGACTGAAAAGCACTAATATCCTGATCTAATACTCAAAGTGGTATGTGATTGGAGACACTTAACTACTTTAGGATAATTCAAGGTTAAGATGCTGGCATAAAACTCTGGCCATTGTTCATGTGCGGTGTGTTACATTAGCATGACTAGACCCAGAGGACAAAAGATTCATCATAGTCCTGCATAAATTAGGTAACAAGTTTACAATGATTTATTGACTTAATATCTGGACGTGATTACAGCAAAGGAGCAGATTGGTGTCATGCATGGCTAGCTTTGGATTAGACGCAGAAATGAACGACACTGTACTTGTGAGAACGTGCGTACGCGTGTGTCTGTTTGAGATTGTGTGTTTGTGTGCTGGCGAAGCAGGGGAGTGTAGCCTATTCAACATAGCACAGTGTTGGTATGCTAATACCACAGCAGTGAGCTGTCCCTACGGGTAAAATCATCTCTTATTCAGACTCGGGTTCAGCCATAGGCATTCTCACTACTCAACAGATAAAGAAACAGGACTGTCTGTGCTGCTCTGTGTGAGCACACCTTATGTGTGTGTGTATGCGTGTATGTGTGTGCAGGCATTTGCATTTTTTGTTTTTTTGCTTTGTCAGTGGTTTTTGCCTGTCATTTGTCTTTGCCTGTTTTGTGTGTTCTGTTTTAAGTCACACAGAACTAGTAGTAAGGTACTCTTATTATACAAACATAGGGATGGTTTCTCCTACCCTCACTCTTCTTTCTGCTCACTCCAGCTCCTCAACACTGACGCCCGGTCAGACTCGTGCTTTCAGTCCAAAGCTCCCTCTCATGGGAAACATGGTGCAGCATTGCCTCCAGTGGCTGTAAGGGGACATTTGGATTCTTAGTTTTGGTTCTGAGTTTGCTTCTTGTTCTCTCTCTTTCTGCTTCCTTTATAGTTATGTGATCAGTACGATGGTTTTGAGGGCTAAACTGTGAGGCAGCACGCCAGAGGAGATCCATACCGCTACAAAGTGAAAATGACAGAAAGCTACTCCATAATTCATAGCCAGAAGGACAAACATATGCTGCTAGTTTTTTACCTTTAGAAGCTGCCTCTGTTACCCATGTTTTTTTTTTTTTTTTTCCTGTGTCTTTTTAGGTGGATCTCGTGTGTACTTTGCTTTAAGGCATGTGGATGTAACGAACACACTGGTGAAAACTATTACTGCGCCAACACGGCTTTACCTACTTTCATTTCACAGCGTGCCATTTAAAATGCACACCTCAAAACATGACCCATTTATTGTCAACCCGCATGTCTGTTTACCACTCAGAACAGATGCTCTGCCCAGTTGTCACATTCCCTAACTTGTTTTAGTCAGGTGTGTTATGTGCAAGTTCTCCAGTTCTGATTTGTCTGCAGATAGCTGAGAGAGCCAAGAAAATATAGGCTGGCAGTTGTTTTTTGGCTAGTCCCCCCCATTTCATTACAATATTAATGCTGCTAAAGCTGTACTAACTTTTGATATTAAGACCTTCCCATTTAGGATTACAATACCCAGCAGATTTAACTTCTATGAAACAGGATACTTTGCATTTTTATTGTCTCTGTGCTTCAACAGTGGAAGTGTTAATTATTAACTCACTATGTGAAATGGAGTTAACCTCAGCACCTACTGAATTTTTGAAACTGGGTGAGATGGTTAGGAATAAAATATAAGCACAGTGCTTCTTTTACATGACAGATATAGCACTATTTTATTATGAGATGGTGTGTTGACAGTTTGTGTAGATAAAGTTTTTTTGGTGTATATCTTATTCGGTCATTGGGAGTTTGGCTGTAGATATAGATATAGATATACATTAATAGAATAGGCAGTGCAGTTGAAAAATTAGCCTTTTGGTTTGTATAAAAATAGATTCATTGTGAGTATTATGATCACCATCTTTATCAGGATAAAGGGAAGAGAGGGGTAAGTGCACAAACAATGACTGTCGTTCTTATTTTGTGTTTGCACCAGAGAGCATGGTAGACAATGCTCTCTGCCATTCTTAATACATATGCATACTACACATGCACAGCTGCACAGACACAAACACACCCAGTATCAAAGAAGTAGTGATCCAGTCGGCCATGTCGTCATATCATTTGAGGAAGATCACATTATTTTCAAGGGTGTGTACACATTGATATAATCAGGGATCCTTAATTGGAAATATTCATGCCCGCATTATTTAAATAATCCACTGTTCATTATCATAAGCTCTCGGTACTTTCCTGCCCTGCTTTTTACTCAGAATAAAATTCAATTATTACTTTTGTGATCAGCAGCACTGATCTAACATGCCATGTCATTAGGTAAAGGCACTTTGATTAAATTAGAGGTTAGAGTTGACACAGACATTGTCTGTATGCCCTCCTCTTGAATTTCACAGGGTGTGACATATCTGCTGCCCAGACTCATTTGGTAGCCTGTAGAGTGATCATTATTCATGATTTATCATTTAGTCACTGGAGCTGAATATAATAATAGTTAGGTTAAATAGTTTAACTTGAGTTTACATTTATTTTTGTCTTTTTTGAATATTTTTATTTTAGCTTTTTAACTATAGCTCACAAAGGCTATAACATAACAGACACAGATGGAAGGGCAATTGCCAGAATACCAAATTATGAATCAATATACAGAATAAAACAGTTTGTGTGAAAGGGGTAAACAAATAGATGAATAAATATCACAGAAGGTGTAGTTGTACTGTCTTGTTTTGCACAAATGGTCTCCATGCGTTTTAATAGTAGTATTGTTTATAACATCATGACGAACATGTTCCATCTTACCAATAGAAAGCCTCTCATTAAGCCACTGCTTCAAACATTTTTTGTTGCTACAACCGTACCAGCAATGACAACCTGTTTTTGATTGGATTAAAAGGCCCTTGTCCTTTCAAAATTCCATTCTGTTTAAAACACCAGTTGAATATATCACCCCTTAAACTCCCTAATACTTGGCAGTGCCAGAATAAATGTGCGAGTGATCATTCTGTAGTGCCACATCTATCACACAAGGGAGAAATGGTATCACATATTTTACTGAGTTTAATTTCATAGTAATGCAGTCTGCATATAATCTTTTAAATAGAATTAATCTGTATCTGGAATGAATATGTCTCATATCAAGCTTGTACTGAAGTATTGGGCATTGAATTAGGAAGAGGCCATTCTTTCAATGTTAAAGGTCATGGCACATGAGACTGGAGATGCACAAAAATTGAGGTTATCTGGATTTGTTCATGAAATGTCATGTAAAGATTTTCTCCGAACTGAGGCTGCTTCGCTCGAAAAAATAGTGACCTGTAAACAGGAAATGCCACAATATTTTTTACTTATTTATTTGTAATTTTCATTTGTTTATGTTTTTTGTCAGTGGGATGACTTCCTGTTTTGAGGCCTTGTATGTAACAAACCCATCTATGTGTGTGTATAAAGCAGCACTTTTTCTGCTTATGAGAGCTAAATGAGGGTGAAAAAATTAAATAGTTCTGACAATTTTAATATGAGACATTTTAAGTTGTTTCTCATGCCTAATTGCTCAAATTGTCGTTGGCACCCATGTGAAGAAATAAACACGTGTTGCCCTTTAAGAAAAAGGGGTTTCAGTCCAGTAGAAGAACATGAACCTGCAACTTGTTAAAGTTGTTAAAGCACAAACCAGATTTTTGAAGACTGAACTGCGTGCTTTTTAAAAAATTCAGCTCAGCTTTCCTGATAATTGCCTGCAGGGACAAGACGTTGATTGCAAAAAATAAATCTACTACCATATTTTCTGACCCTGTTGTGTCTCCTCCATCCCCTCTTTTCCTTGCAGTGCTTTTTGGTCAGTTTGTGGTTTTCCAGACACTGGCTACCGATGTGGTTGAGATCTATGACGGATCCTCCATAGATTCTGCCCTTCTGTCCTCCATCTATGGCTCACACTCAGGTGAAAACATAAGTCTGCAACCCAAAAGTATAGTCTTATTTAAGCCGTAAGCTCTAGGTATGAGTAGTTTTGTCAAGCGCAGCATTTTGCAGCAGGGCAGTCAGGACAGTGCACATCTCACTTCAGATAAAATACACATTTTCCCAGGCAATTTAAAAACCTGAAAAGTTAGCATCTTTATGCTGCCAAGAAGCAATATTTTTTTCTTCCGTTTCACTAATCATAAAATGAAACACATGGTGATGCACAATGCCATATGATTGCGATTGAATTCACCACTGAGATTCCAATTAAAATAACAAACGCAAACCAGCTGCTGTAAATTGTTGTCACAGTCTACTTGCTGAGGCTGTGACACAATGTAAACGCTTAGAAAATAAGCAGATCTGCTTTCTCCCAGTATGACACAGAGGATGTACTGATGTACATGAAAATAGCGGAAATATTTACATATGAAATTAAACTCAAATAGAATCACATTAAGTTCAAAGCTTTTAATTATGTTTCTTCTTGCATTTCAGGCGAAACTCTGCCTTTGAGTTCGGGAAATAAAATCACACTGAAATTTACCACGAATGGCACAGACACAGCCAAAGGATTCCATTTTGTTTACCAAGGTAAGACTGGCTGTTTTGATATTTTACCCGATTTTTTTTTTGCGTGAGCCTTGCACTCATCACCTCAAGGACTGTTCAGCTTTGTGCCATTTGTTTTGGCCGGGCATGGCTGAGCAGAACAGGATAATGTAGAGTCAGAAAGCCTGTCCTGGCAAAGCAGATGAGGGTGATTAACGGCGTAAGTGGAGATACACCGGGACATAACCATTTCTTTCAGCCGTTTTGTCAGTCAATCTCTTCGTGTCCCTGTCGTCTTTCTGCCCACCACACCCACCCACTGCTCTTTGTCTTTGTAGTTCTTCCTCTCATGGTCTCTTCCTCCCCTCTTATCTCTAGCTGTTCCCAGGACAAGTGCCACACAGTGTAGCTCTGTCCCCGAGCCCCGGTTTGGGAAGCGGATAGGGAACGACTTTGGCATCGGTATGGCCGTACTGTTTGAATGCAATCCAGGCTACACGCTGCACGGCTCCAACGCCATCAGGTGTGAGGCCGTGCCCAATGCCCTGGCCCAGTGGAACGGCACTGTGCCCACGTGTGTTGGTAAGCGTCCTCATCCTCCAACCTTCGCTTCAACCATGCACACACACAAACACACAGACACACCAAAATTCACATCCAAAAAGGATGGAGCAGGTGCACCAAAACGGTTGGTGTCTCTTTTTTCCCGGTCATTACTTATTCTAATGTCTGTCACCCACTGCATATAGCATCTGCCTATCTATATTGATCCATCCAAAAGGAGCACATTTTACCCACTAATTTAGGTGGGTTTTACCAGATTATGACAGATTACCTCCTACAGAGAGATTAATTTCTGATCTTTGGCTAACTTTTCCATGCATTTCTAAAACTCTGTGCCGTATATATTCATTACATTTGTCTATGATGATGCAGTAATTAAAAAAAAATTAATTTCCTTTTCATTTAATGCTGGTTAAATAAATTGATCTTTTAAGCATAACAAATACCTTATGAATAATGGCTCAAAGGTTGTTTGAGATTCTTTTAAAAACCCTTAGGCAAATGATTTCATTTGGGGGCATAGATACAGTATACCCCCCGTCTACCAGTGTTTTTAATTTGCTGAGCAAAATGCATACCAGTTTCAAACCCCCGGTGAGTGATAAAAACAAAGCAATTTAATGAATGTTCCTTCTACAAGTAATGATATTCTAGTACAGGTCATCCATAGTACATGTGTTCGATTAACAAAAAAAAAAAAAAAAAAACAGAATGAATATAACATCAGCATTACATATTATGTGTCCACTCCTTTTTTTTCTGACATATAAAGACTTAGGTATGTGGTATTTGTAAGGTCATTGTTTCATTTATTTACGTGCACCATCTGCTCAAGAACTGGCTTTTCTTCTTCATATGTTTTTTTTGGCCAGCATACATTGAACACGCGTACGTAAATTTGCCTGCATAAATATGCACCAAGATACACACTTGACATTTATATCCAGGCACAGATTTACATGCCTTTTCCTCGCATACTGTGATCTCAACCAGACAAGAACAACGACATAAACTTAGTGTCACAACAACACCCACCTGTCTACCTTGGGAAGATAAAGAACTACAGAAGAAGTAGGGAGAAATCTATTGAAGTCAGGCTTTGTGCCAACCAGCAAATAGTCCCAGCCAGTAAGTGCGGGAGATTTCAAGCCAGGGTTCATCCAAGTTTACTGCCAAGTGGGAAAGGAATAGAAGTGGCACACGCAGTTCCATTTTAAACACAGTGATTTTTATCTGGAGATTGAATCTGGCTGTGGCATCTCTCCCAGAGGCAGTGTACTCGTCCAGAATAATGGATATAGTTTCATGGAACCTTCCACAAAAACACTATGCTCAATTATTCAAGCCCTCTTTACAGAATATGACGGCATCAAACACCTCTTTCCTGTAATACCTGCTTTATTGAAGACACATCGCTACCTCCTTGACCAGCTCTGATTGACCTGCCGCTTCATACCAACCTTGTTATGCTTTCAACTTTATTAACATAAACCTGCTGAATTAAAGCTTTGAGTTCCGGTAGCACCACATCCTATCATGATTTAATTAGCCTTGCCTGAATGGGTGCATAATGTGTGGATGGCCCCTGTTGGTTTCTCTGTGGAAGTTATTTTGAATGATTACATATTTTTATTTGCTTCAGGATGGATTTAGACTCCATCATGAGCCTTTAGAAATTAAAGTTATGGAGATAAGTGATTACTTTTTTTCCAATTTATTGCACAAACAGTGCAGTCCCTTTAAAGTGGTTGTGTGTAGTTTTCATATTCCAGACTATCAACAGCAGGGGCAAGGCATACCACATCACCAGCCAAAATGACTAATAAATTAATGCCACATCTTCACAGACGGTATCAGTCACTGAATGAAATGTGACGCTTATTATTAACACATATTTGCCTCTTGTTATCATCAAGGTTTCCCCTTCAAACAAAAATGTATTCTGGCTATTTTCACAGCTGGCCAAAATAGCATTGTGTTATTACAGTCCCCATATAAGTTTCTGCTTCAGCTGATAGTTTACATTGTAGCTCTGTTAGCTTAGCTCTATTTATAGACAGAATACATCCACAGTAAAACCACAAATCACCTCAGTTTTCTGGATGGTTTGTGTTGTCAACAGCTGCACTAAAGATCTGTTTGGAATTGTCCAAACAAGGTCAGAACTGTCCCAGTTTAGTCTGAACTGTGGATTAACAAGCGGTGAACGTAGCAAAGATAATAACATCGCATAATAACTTTATACATTCATAAGCCTCGTAATCAAATTCACCTGTGTAGAAGAAACATTATGATTTCAGCCTTAAACTCCATTCTTTTCATTTAGAGCTGTGTCCATTGTTGATGCCAGTGCCACTATTTTTTTTTAATCACTTCGTCACTTTCTTTAGCCACTTTTACACAGAGATCCTGGAAAAAAGGTGAGATGTTGATCCCACCTTTTTTCCACCATTGACTGATTTCCACAGCCAAGAAAAAGGAGTAACAGAGGTGAAACGGGCTGGACTTTTACTCAGTGGACCTGCATTCTGGAATCAAAGGGGTGGTGACGCAGTGCAGTGTATAGTGTGACGTATCACTTCCGCATCAGAAATACCCTGAGTATAGCGGTTTTGCTAACCTCTCCAGAGTTGGTCTTTTACCATTCCACAAATGTTAGCATGGATAGAGTCCTCTGCCCGAAGTGACAGCAGTTCACAGGTCTCGGCATCTCCCCAGTTCGACATCTTTCTGGTCATGTTGATATGTTGGTTTACTGTACACAGCCCGTGCTCATTTTTAAATCCCACCCCGGCACAGGGTTTGCACACGCAATACGTCATCAAAACGTCACATCTTGGTTGCGGAACGAGAGGTGTTCCTTTTACATAGGGTTCCAGAATCACGAGTCCACCTTTATCACAGCTCTGTTCCTACCTCCAGAGGTGTTACAGAGCCGCAATAAAGGTGGGACCAAATGATCCACCATTTTGTTTACACAGATGTCTTTCCAGAATAAAGGTGAACTATTCCCATAACAGAAGTGTTGTCTAAAAGGGGCTATTGACCTCATCCTTATCCCTCATCCCATCTTGACACTTTCAAGTCGAAGATCTTTTGCTGTTAGTTCACTGCCATGGTAGACAGCGATACATCTGCCTGCCCTTGTGAATAAATTTGGTACTTTCAGTCCTGTATGTCAGTGGCATTTTTAACATATCAGCACTTTTAGGTTATTTTTTAATATTTTAAGGTAGAAATATTACATAAGGGAGTCTTTAAATTATTTTCTCCCTGTATAATTCCATATTTAATTCTATCTTCTTGCAAAGTAAGTTTTAAATAGTAACAAAGCTGTTGTATGTTCTTCTTAATAATAGTCAACACTGATAAATAAGGACTGCAATATTATTACTTTTATTTTCAACACAACAGAATGTAAGGCAGCTGAAACCAACACACAAAACCCACATCTAATAGTACAAAATGATGAATCCCTGATATTATATAAGCTCACAGATTGCCATGATTCATACTCCACATGCCCACACCAGTTAACTCACTGTTGGCTTAAACACTTTTTCTAATGTGTCAACAAGTAAACAGTGTCACACTGCGCTTGTTTTTAAACAGTGGATTCTTGTTTTGAAATAGCCTCCCATGACCAATTAAACATCTCAGTTTGGGGGTGTGTTGTAGTAAGGCCAGGCCACAGAACCTCTCAGTGCAGCAAGAACTGGTCTGGAGCATGAGGCCACAGACTTCTGTTAGTTTGCTGAAGTTTTAGTTAAATACAGAATACTTTGGCTCATTCCAGTCCTTTTTTGTCCATCTAGAAAGTGGACATTAAACACATTTTTTTTTGCAGTTTATATTCCATTATTTACCCTTAAAATGTTATTTTACAGAGATGTATAGAGTATATGCAGGTGGGTTTTTGGTAGCTCTCTTAAAACACTTATTAAAGCACAATTAAAAGTTGTTGTGAATCTCCAGCTTATAATGCGGTGCAAAATTGTGTCTATAATGTCTGTAGTCCCTACGCTTGTCAGCCTGCGGTAACTCTGACATATGAGCTCGCCACAGATTGAGATGGGTGAGAAGCATTCATGCTTTTATGAGTGCCATGATTTCTAATCTTGCTCAACCAATTACATTAACTGACAGCTCAGGGCACTCAGAGGGGCTGTTAAATTATACTGAAATACTGGATCAGGTCTCTTCCCTGTTGTCACAATGGAGATCTGACTTAACAGAAGGATTTGTTTTGGAAACATAAACCATAAGTTCTTTTGTGTGAGCATTTAATTAGCACGACCAATACGTATTTTTGGCTCAATTTAATTGTGTAATGCAAGTATTAATGTCATGTATTCAATCATTTTTTATTTCCCAGGCTTTTGAAAGATGAAACTGAAGATGGTTTGATCTTGGAAGACTGCATGTATACGTTTATGATTTACCTTTTGTATAACACAAGGTTTCTTGTAATGATAAGTCTGCCATACAGTCTTGTGCGAGCTGTTTTTGTTTTTTTCCTTTTTTTTCTCAGCATATGAGCACTTAATGCTTGCCATAAGTGCATGCAGGACATGGGCTTCTCACAACACTATTTTATAGATACTGACCTTCATATACAGGGTATAGAATTCAAAGCAATTACACAAGCAGTTCTCATTCAGCCATGATGTGGGGATTTATGGATTTCACTGAACACGGAGAATGACATTACCACAGCAGGAACTGTGTGAAAGTGTGATCATATGAACAGTAATGTAGTCGCAGTGCAGCTTTGGCACAGTTTTACTTACAAGCTGGACTGCAAAAATACTGATGAGTTTGAAGTTGTTGCAAGCAGACGGTTGTTCTTGTTTTTCACACTGGGCCTGTATTTCCTGGTGGATATGGAAAACTGTGAATATCATTGACCTTTACAACGTAAATCCTTGTCCTTGACAAATGGCCTCTAATTTCACATAGTAAGAACACATGTAACACTCTGTGGACCATCTGAAGCACCTCTGGACCTCCCACCTGTGTTTCCTTATGGCTGTAGTAAAAGCTGGATGACCTTGAATATGAAAGCGTGGATAAATCAACAGCAACACATGGGAGTGTATAGAAAATCAAACAAAAGAAGAAATCTGTTTCTTTTGTTGTAGCTACTCGGCCTAAAGATTAGACTTTTATGTACTTCTCTTTGTACTCTACAGCATCTGTCAATGTTAAAATGTGATTGATTGTTAGTTGTCTGACAAACAAATTCTAGGTGGTGACAGCATATGCATTAATCTCAGTCGAGCAAAGCAGCAGTGACAACCTCGACACACTTTTGCATTGCACTCTGTTCTTCTGACAGTGTAAATGATTTTGTTGGCTCTCAGCAAAATCTCACAACTGCCCAAAAGGTAATTGCTTGTTTCTGAATTAGCCAGATGAACTATATTTCAGTAGAGAGGGAGAGTGTTTTGTTCTGGGTTTTTTTGTGTGTGTAATAATCCAATGACTTCTGGTCTGCAAGGCTGAGTTACCACAATCCTTAATGGACAAAAAGTGCAGCCAAACACACTGTAGAATGTAGCTGTTGGGATACAAGGCCAATTGGCACCAGTCTGAAAAGCAATAAAGAAATTGTAGCTGTTGTTGCCCTTTTTTCATTTTGTTTTTTTACTCATTCTCAAATATATCACAGTGCCTGACAATGTCAGCACAACCTGGCCAGCGCCTCCAATTCCGCATTCATCTGAGAGCTGAGAGGCTTGACAAATACGTTACTTGTGGCACCGGTAGAGGTGTGCTTAGAAAGGAGAAGTTTTTACAACTGAAAGATGCAGTTGCTGCATGTGCACTAGAAAAGATAAAATTACACCTCAGGCTTTAACTGTTTATCTTCACACAGAGCTGGAGCGACACCCATGGGATCATGGACATCTGAGCCAATCAAGTCGTATTTAGCAAGAAATGACATCAGTCTTATGCTGACAGTGATGCATGTTATGGTTTACACTTTCTCTAAAATGGGTCATTGGTATTATTTACACTATGTACATCCTCAGTCCTGTGTCTTCACTGGTCATAAAACTCTAATCTGTCCTTGGAGTATGTAGATATGACTTTGCATGAGGTGATGTTGCAGACTTTGGCAGATGCTCATTTGAGAACAATGAGGAAAAATTCTTGCAGAGTCTCACTTACTGTTGAAAATCTATCAAGCTACAATGCTCCGTTCCCTCTGACCTTGATAAGGTGTGTGGGCAGCGATCAACACATCATCCTCTACTTTTTAATTTATTTTACATTAGAGGGATGATGAAGAATGAATTCAGAGTTAACTTGGAAATTGTAGCCAATTATTTGGGTGACTGTATTCTTGACTTATGAATACCTAATGTAATTTTGCAGGGAAGGATATTTTTGATGTCGTTTTTTTTCCCTTTTCATAACCAAGGTGTTTACTGTTTGAGTGAATGATACGTTGATCGAGGCAGTGTATTTACTGTATTTGTACGTACTGGATTGAGGTCAGACGAACGGAAACAGTGCAGTTAACTAGATTTTTAATAGTAAGAGAGAGGAGTGTGTGGGAGTTTTTCCTCATTGTTCTCAAGTGTAACACTTCTCCAGTGCACCTGTCATTCATTCAGGTGTACAGAGACTTTTCTTTTTCAAGAGCAGATGCTGATTTGAATTCTATGAACCCATCAGTGAATTGAAGAAGTTGATACGATGCTTCATGGTTTGCTGCTTCCCTACTGTGACCCCTTCCCACTCCTATCACTCAGCCTAAACTCATGACTGACTCTCTCCCTTGCTTTCTGTTTGTCTTTTCTCCTAAATCTGTTATCCTATGTCTAGTTCCCTGCAGTGGGGTGTTAACCGGTCGCAGAGGTACTATCCTCTCTCCTGGATACCCAGAGCCGTATGCCAACTATCTGAACTGTGCCTGGAAAATCTCTGTTCCCGAGGGCGCCGGCATCCAAGTGAGTGTACACAGATTTCAGCAATATAATGTTTTATGAGACTTTAAAACATTTTCTGGGTGGACGCTTTTCCAGATACATGGCAGTTTACTCTTTGTAATTAAATTGTGCCTTTTTACAAACTTACTTCAACCCTTAAAGACCCAGTGCGGGTTTTGTGACAGTTCCTAAATTAATTTTTCTGTATTTTTAACCTTTCTTCAATGATTTATGACTCTAATATCATGCGCTGTATTTTGCATTTTTAAGTGAAAATCCAGTATTTTCCTGTATTTAATTTACTGATTATGTAGATGCTCATTAAAGCTCAGCTTTAAGTTTGGGATTATTATATCCAAAAAAGAGAAAATGGAACAAAAAGATACATTTCTCTGCAAAATCTGTCATTAACTGAACATAAAATATGTATCGTCAGCCATTGTCATTTATCAAACTCCATGGGTTTTACTGGTGAATCAATGTTGTAGAAGATGACGGTGTTTCCATGTTCACTATGGAGCCTCTGAACATCCAAATGGATCATATCTGAGGACCATGAAAAGATGACAAACTGCATTTTACACCAATTATTTACATGTATTGATAGGATTAGTGGATCAAGAGGTATTAAACATTTTATATCAGTGAATGGTGGATGTTTGGGTCTTTATGGGTAAAGTTTTGTTTTTTGTTTTTTTTTTGTCTTTTTTAGATTCAAGTTGTGACCTTCGCCACAGAACACAACTGGGATTCCCTGGATTTCTTTGACGGGGTTGATGGCAATGCTCCAAGGCTTGGGAGCTACTCAGGTAAAACTGTTACAAGTGAATTTTAGTTGTCAGCTCCCGCTTGAATTTCAATCAGACGTCACTGGGCCCCAGCAGCAGACAGATGTGGTGATGGAGCTGATGACATTTGGCATGTCCTTTGAGAATACTGTCTTAAAACTGGTTAAAAAAGTCAAGGAACAAAAAAAAAATCCCTCACCTGTCTCCGCAGGAGACATCTTCATAATCTAGCACCTGTTTCAGTCTGGTGCTTAATAAATGTAGTGTCGCTGTAGGGCTCATGCTAATGAAATGAGCACTCTTGCTACATAGTAACCAAGTAAAACAGGCCATGGTATAATTTTAGGTACCTAGACCTTGTGAAAGAAGAACCAGTTTAACATAATGACTTCGACTTTCATATGAGCAATCACTTTTATGAGACTAGGTGTCAAATTTTTCAAGTGGTCGATGGCTCGTTTTGGAACAAGCTTCTTTATATTGTAATAGCTTCACTGTACAGCTGTGATGTGCAGGGCAGCCCAAAGGTGAGGCATTTCAAGGAGCAGGTATCATTTTTAATCTGGCTAAACTTTTCAGTGAAATAGTCTGAAGCACAGAGGGTGATTTGAGTCAGATTTGAGTCAGTGTTTCCACACTTGCAGTATCCTGTTTTTGTTTGTCATGTTCATCGGCTGAACTTTTGGGGTTTTGATGATTCTGACAGAAAGTAGAAAGTAAGTATGTTTCATATGATCTCTGCCTAGTGGAAATGAAAGATGAAATTCATGTAGTTTAAAAGACTGCTGGTTAAAATATCAAGCGTAGACCATAATAAAGTGAATTCAGTTATGTCACTACATATTGTAATATTGTACCAGTGTTCCTTTTTATAAAATTCACAGGATTTGACATCTTATAATGATTAGATTTCGCAGCCTGTCTTTAGTATAAATATATCAGCTACATGCAGTGATATGCAGATTTCATTTAACAAGATGATTGAAAGTACCTCTGTTATTGTTATAGCTCTGTTACTTGAATACCATTTTTCTTGTCAACCCAAGAAAGACACATCGTAACCCAATTTTTTCCAGAAATTGAGTATTTGATGATTTACACTAAAAAGTAATTTTGTCAACAAAATGACTTAGGCACTTATTTTAGGAAGCTGGCAATCACATATTATCCAGAATGAGAGCCATTTGCTCACCATGAAACGCAATTATTCTGAATTTTAGTTTTTAAGGTACACTCTACAGTTTTAATAAATGTTTATTCATCCATGAGCACCTATTATGTGAGATATTTTGTAATTTATTATTGTACGATCGTTCAAATTTCTAAATCTTTAAATGTGGTAAGTTATGCAGCTGAAACATTCACTTCAAAAACAGGTTTTCATCACATTGTCAGTCAAAAACTTTATGTATTGAATGTACTGGTTCTAACTCAATCTTTGTTTATTTGAATTATGTTTGCAAGCCTGAAAGTATAACATGGTTGAGACATTATATGAACCATCTTCTGTATATTGTTTATTACAGGTACAACAATTCCCCAACTGCTGAACAGTACATCCAACAACCTGTACCTGACCTTTCAGTCTGACATCAGCGTATCAGCCGCTGGCTTCCACTTGGAGTACACAGGTATGAGGAGAGACGGCTTGTCTGCCTGCCTGTCACTTTGTCTGTCGTCACTTCGTTTCTATGTGTCCATCTTCTACTGGCTTCCAGCTGCTCCCCAGGAGTACAAAAAATGAGAGGGACAGCTGGTCGGGAGTGGCACAGTTGGATGTACAAAGACAAAGTAAAAGGGAGTGAGGCAGTGAGCAAACCTTAGTCTTCGCTGTATCTCTAAATTTCAGTGTGTGTATCCTCTTCTTTGGCGTTCAGGTGCAGTAGTCCCCAGTGATATAAAACTGTCTTGTAGTGTAAAGTTAGCAGACCTCCATTTCTTTTCATTTGGAGACTAAATGTGCTCAGCTCTCAGTAGGCTCTGTAGGTTCACTCAAGGGTGAACTTAATAAAACACATGGTAAACATTTGCTATCAGCGAAAATTTAAGTCAATTCAATTTATTTCTATAGCCCAAAGTGTATGTTTATATAACAACACCTATTTTGAGATATTCAGAAAGAGTTAACAGACACAGAGAAAGGAACCCTTTTCCAAATAAGATCTTCCTCCATTAAACGGGTCATATGTAGCTAAACCCACTTTTATTCTTTGGTTCATTTATTTGTGTATTTGGACCCTAATAGTTCAAAAAGTTTGAATTTGAACCCTCCAGGTGCTGCAAAGCTATCTTTATATTCATCCTGGCAAAAATTGAGTGGATTTCTACAACCTGTTTTAATTCCTGCTTAATTTTTTATGTTTTATAACTAGTTACGTCACGACATTTGCACATATAAAATCAAAACTTCCGACAAACATTTCTCCAACTACGACATCATTTTTTGTCAGCAGCAGCGGTTGTAGTAAAAACTAAAATATGTCCAAACTTCAAGCCGATTACCTAAAATGTTCAGTTGTTGGTTGTATTAATGAACAGAAGCGGCTGAATGCGACAGAAAGTACGGTCAATAACCTCGAGGGGGTGGGGCGTGAAGTCGCTCATTTGCATTTAAAGGGCCAGCACTCAAAACGACCTTTCTGGTGCCATTACTCAGAAATAGGGTTGAAGATGGACCTGTGGAGTTGAATTAATGAAGAATTCAGACCCAAGCATAACATTTACAGTTTATGTAGACCACAGGGAAATGTTTGAAAATGCATAATTCCATTTGAAAAAGTTAAATATCACTCCTTTAACTGTTATTTGTGCAGAAATGTACATGTATATACGCTGTATACATTAGTAAATATGCAGAACATAATCAAGAGATGCTGCCAGTGGATCAGATATGAGCGTTAGACTTTCATCCAGAACTAAAACATGACAACATAAAGACTGTATCTGGACCCAGTGGAGCGACTGATTTACTGTGTCCTTCTGCTCAAAAACAGTGTTGCAGAAAATGAGCTAATCGTCAACAATCGTCTAAAACCTGCGGATGTCTTTGCGCTTGTCGTCGCAGTTTCCCTTCTGTTATTTACTAAAGGCATTTTCGCTTCATCTCTTCCAATGTCATGGTAATTTTCTTTATTTGGTTCTTTCTCCTCATATTTATTCCTTCTCCTTTGTTTTACCACTCACCTACGCGTTAGTAGTTTTCAGACTGAAATACGTGACCTTTGATAACCCATTGGCTTTTTTTGTCTTCTGCAGAGGACATCAGGGTCAAAGCGGAAACGTAGCATTGGAAATAATAGGTTACTCATAGCCTCTGACAGAAAAGAAAAGCCATGATTACAGACTACACCATATTATAACTGTGTAATGCATTCTTTCAGTATAAACCGCTCCTCAAATGTATTGCAAAACAAAAGAAAGCATAAAATATTGCAGTCAGTGAATGTTTTCTCTGTCAATCGTGTCAGTCCGCAAGCATCATATCACAGCTGAAAAAGACTTCACAGTCATGTCTGTCGCAGTCAGAGCTTCATTTCCCAAACACCCTTGTGTTGCTTGGAACTGCTCCATTGCTGTGTCTCTCAGTGGGCTCTTTTTTTCTGTGCTAACCCCCTCCCCCACGACCAGTACCTACTGCTGAGAATCACTCCACTGCCATGTCTCACAGTCGGCTCCTTCCTCTATGTCTGTCTTGCACTTTGCCGCTGCTGTTCTGGTAAAGCACATTCCCTAATGCTTTGTAAACCAGCCTCCAGTCACCATTTTTTCGACTTTGCCTGTTGCAGTTTACATTTGTTAGCTTGCTTGCCATATAGTTCTGCTTTCTGCCTATTGGCAAACATTTGAGTTTATGTATTAAGCTGTCAGTATAACTGCTTAACACGAGTTTCCTGTATGTATCTTTGTATTTTATTTCAGCCTGTGGTTGGCTTTAACCACCCATATCTCCTATACAAACATCAGTTTTAACTACAACTTCATGCTCTGAATGCTCAGTGCAGTGGGAAGAAAAAGGGACGAGGGATTGGCACAGAACCAGCCAGCCAACCATCTGTTTTAAAATGTTTCCTTTGAGCGATTACAATCCATTGAGACCAGCCAGAGTGTTGTCTTTCATTATCACCAAAAACTTCTTAATACCAAAGTGATTAACATGCCCTCGTAAGGCGGACAGGATACTGTCATGACTTCATGTGCAATATGGTGTTCTGGACTTCCAAATCTTGTAGTGGACACAGGGCCTGTACTTTCACATGAACTACAATACATGAGATGATGTTTGTTTTATAATAAAAAAAAGAATGAATCAGCCTTTCAAATATCATATTTAATCAGTGCAGTAAATTAGCATTATTTACTTTTTTTTTTTGCTACACGTTAATATTGGCTATACGCATAATACTGCATATAGAATTTATGTTCTGTCAATGCCAAGCTTACATCAGAGCATCCTTTCTTCATGTATCTACACTTCACATGTTAAATAAATACACATTTTTATACTTAGTGCTATTAAAAACACATGGTCCAAATTTGTGGTGTAATTTCCAGAAAATTATTTGCTCAGGTGTCTATTTTGTATGTGTTGCTCACGAGATGAGTAACACAGTTAACACTTGTATTTTTTTTCATTCCCGATGTGTGCAACGTCGGACTAATCACTTAATGTTGGACATTGAGTTGAATCTCTTGTACAAAGTCATGTTTGACTGGTAACTTTAGGTGTAGTCAGTAGCCGATATAAAAGCAGAAAAGAAAATGCTGAAATGTTTCTTCCAGCTCAACATGCCACGATTTGCGATACAACAGAGAGAACGTGCCATTGGCATGTTACACACAGGTCTGAGCCGTGGTGAAGTCGCTCGCTGTCTGCGCTGTCATCACAGTACAATCAGTCGTCTGAGTGATTGGATCCCTCAGGACAGGATCATCAGACTTAGTTACATGTGTCGTCGCTGCACTGCTTGTTTGGAAGCCAAAGGTGGACACACCTGATATTGAATAATGACACTTTCAGTTTCTGAGTACCTGTATTCAGTGACTGAATTAATGTGTTAAGTTGATCACAATTTGTCCACAATTCATTCTCTGAAGACCAATGCTTCCCTCTTTAATATGAAGGTAACCCCAACCCAGTTAATTTAATATATCTCCAAATATACATATTATTCTGACCCATACATTTTTTTTTCAACAAGTGTATTTATTTATTTTGAAAGAAAATAATCCCTCTACAACAAATAAGTAATGATAAATAATACAAATAATACAAATAATAATACAGGTGTGAAACAGAACTATCACACTCACAAAAAAAGCTGTAAATCGCCTACAGTCCATGCACAATGCAGCAGCAAGGCTTTTAACAGGAACCAAGAAAAGGGATCACATTACCCCGGTTTTATATTCCCTCCATTGTTTGCCAGTTAATTTTAGAATCCAGTTTAAGATTTTAGTTCTTACCTTTCGAGCCCTTCATGATCAAGCCCCTCTATACATAGCAGAACTCCTGAGACCCTATTCTCCACTGCGCTCATTAAGGTCATCAAACCAGAGGCTCTTAATGGTTCCCACTTTAGAACCCGAGGAGAGCACTCTTTCCAAGCCAGTGCTCCACGCCTGTGGAATGCACTACCTCTTACTCTACGGGGCATCAAGTCCATTGACTCCTTTAAGAAGGAGCTCAGAACGTATCTTTTTAGTCAGGCGTTTAGCCCGGGCTGATGTATTCTGGGCTTGTTTTTACTGATTTTATTGTTTTATTGTGTTATTGCGTGTTTCACATTTTATTTATTTTGTTTTAAGCTTTTATTAACATTTTATTCTGAACTGTAAAGCACTTTGTGATTTTATCTGTGAAAAGTGCTATATAAATAAAATTTACTTACTTATTATCACAGTAAGGCTCATCTTCAATAAGATAAATATGACAGGGCAGTAACATGCAATAATTTGCACAGTCCAAGACATAAATCATCTTTAAAAGTCACTGATGGTCCAAGAGTTAACTTAGTGATCTCAAAGTGAAACGCATTTCAAATAGAACAAAACAAAGACAAACGGACGTATACAAAGACAAACGGACGTATACTAAATACATAGCAATACTCATTTGTTGATGGACGTACACAGAGAACATGCCTCCAATGCTTTCCTCCCCTCTAAGAACACTATAAAAGATATCCACATATGGTCAAAGATGAGAGATTTACCCTTTAACATAAAGCTGAGTTTTTCCAGTGCTAGAATGTCTGACAGTCCTGCAAGCCAGGCACTAACACTTGGTTTGATAGTGGATTTCCAACATCTCCGTGCATTTCTTAATGGTGCTAAGTAGCCTATATATAACTGTGCTGGATGCAGGCACTCAGTGAGTACTGCTGCTTGGTCAATCACTCTTACATTATAATTATTGATCTTGATAAAATTGTCCTCATCAAATATCTAAGATTGGTGATTGGACTTTTAAGTCTTTTTAACCCATGTACAGTTTGGCATTTCTCTTGAACTCACTGAGCCTGAATTTGGAGCAGTTTTCTGATTGACTCTCACTCGGGGCTAAGCTTAAAGTGGGTCTCTACACTCCTCTCATGCTGACCAAGCCTAACATTTTAAGTTTCTGTTTATCAGGGATGTCTGTTGAATCTACTGGGAACTTGAAGCTGTGCGTTTGTGTTCATATGGCTTTGTGACTGTAACATTGAATACAGATGGGTCTTTGGTCCACACACAAGGCTTGACTCCCCGCGTGGATACATTTTTCATTGATTTCATACACTACTCTCTTACTGTCTTTGTCAAAAACAAAAAAATACCATCTGGAAAAAAACAATATGGCAAGAAAAAATATCCATAGTACATTCAGTGTCTGCTTTAAGGAATATATTTCATCTAATATGTGCAGGTTCTATAATAGCATGTTTGTCTCTGTGGGATTTAATTAAATTTGCACAGAGCTTTACTTTAAAAACATAAGACACTCGTCCAACAGGGAAGGAGCACAGCAGGCCTTTTTAAGAGGCATGCCTTATTCAGAAATGCAGTACATTTCCTTCAAAAGCATTGCTACTAAAAGGATGAAAGTAGCTGATGTGATTGAAGATTATTAAATTTATTCAGTTACATAAGTAGACAGTGTGTCAGTGTTGCAGTATTAGGACTGGAAATGTCATGATGGGAAGCATATTGATTGTGTTTGCATATTTTTTGTCTTCTAATTTTGATTGAATGGTGCAGGCCACCTGGCTGTCACAAGGAGAGAGCCAAGCAGTTTATTATTTAAGATTAAAAATTTTAATTATATTGGTGATTAAGAATTAGAATCTTCATTGTGATAAGGTTTGCAAATGGTTATCTCTTGTGTCAAGAAAAGGGAGTGTACCTCCGCCAAGGTCCCACAGTCCTGTAATTCTGTAATTTAATCAAATACCTCATTGATGTCACAAAAACATGATTAAAAAAACCATGCTCTCTTTTTACCCCGCCCCCAGAAGGGGAGGCAAGGGGTATTGTTTTTGGTTGTCTGTTTGTTAACACTCTAGCAGTAAAACCATTGGTTGAATTCATACAAAATTGAGTTTATAGATTGCCAGTGACCAAGAATAGATCTCATTACATTTTGGGAAAAGTAGGTCAAAGTTCAAATTTTTTATGAGTTTTTAAAATATTTTTTTCCTCTCCATTTACTTATAATAGGCAAAATTTCAAATGTCTGTAGCAGGAAAACTATTGGTTGAATTCAAACCAAATTGGGTTTATAGATTGCCAGTGACCCAGAATAGATGTGGTTACATCTTGCAAAAAGTTGGTCAAAGTTTAAATTTTGTATGAATTTTGTAAACCTTTTTTCCCCCCATATAGTTATAATGGGCGAAATTTCAAATGTCTATAAAAACATCAATTTTGTTTCAATGTACTTCAAACTTGGCACATATACAGAGGCAATTGATATGCTGACATCAGCACACACACAGACATGATGAAGGCTGGATCGATGCCAAAATAAGCTTGGAGGGGCGTGCGAGGGGCGGGGTTTGTTGTGCTTGGCACCACTTGTTTGTATTTGCTCCAAAGCTTAATGGGTTTGTTCTTGACCCATACCTCACTCCTCCACTAAATTTAATGAAAATCAGTGACAATGTACATTTCTGCGTAATCCTGTTGATATACAAACAAATGCAGGTCATTACATAACATTTTTGGCAGGTAATGCTAAATACACTCTATTTAAATTTCCCAGATATGTCAATGTATTGCAAAGTTGATCTTAAACAAATCTGAGATATATTATTCATTATACAGCTATTATGTAATCTGTAGAGACTTTGACAGATAAATGAAATTAAATCTTTCTGTCTTTTCCACTATTGACATGTTAGCACCCACATAAAGTACAAGTAAATTCCTTATCTTAAACTCAGTTTTCTGTGCTATGACAGCAAACGAAGAAAGAGACTAAGAACCATGCTTTGTAAACCCAAACTTTCATGATACTGTTTTGTAGTGTGAGGAAGACACATTTTTTATTCAGTGAACTTGCTCCAACATCTACAAAGTTGCTTTTATTTATTTCTTTCCTACACTTTTTTTCCCCAAGTTTTATCTTTTTGAACTCTAAACACTACCTGATTACTTTGAGATCTTAATACAGAATTTTGATGCTGAAAATAAATCAGGACAAAATAAAACTCCAGGGCATACACATTTTTATTGTTGACATCCTAAAATTTCATCAGCGAGAGCAGTGTAATTGTCAAGGATCCCCACTGAAACTATCAGCTATGTTTGATAAGGACGGGACTGCTTCCAGATATGGCTGCACACTCAGAAACAGTGAGTGTCGACCTTTTCACAGCGGGGCGACAGCGGACCCTGCCAGAAAATGTATGCTGACAGTTTGACCAGAACCCATCTGTAGCACAATGGGAACACTTGCCATCTGTTAGCGAGCACGCACACTTAACCTGGGCAGAGCACAAAGTTCTGTCAAGTTTTCTTGGAAAACGATCTGACGCGCTGCTGGATGACTGTTCGATATGGAATGATATGACAAATATTGGCCCTAATATGCAATATATGCCTGAAATTAGGTTGTACGAGATACATAATCAACAGCAAAAACTATACTTGAGCCACCTCTCCAAAAAAAAAGAACTAATAAGGTGTTGTAATTTTTTTCCCTCTATATTTTAATCTGGTGTGCTGTGATGTGTATATATTCAGGGACACTGTGTTCATTGTAGCGTTATGGCAAATTAATTTACAGTGGAAAATTAATGAATAATGCAAGTCGCCTAACTCAACAAATTATTCTGCAACAGCGTTTCACCAAAACTAAATCGTCCCACCTTTATGTGTTCTTTCTATCCGAGCCAGTGAGTTTCAGTACAAGCTGATTGTTCCCTGCAGTGACAACATGATGCTTTCATCAAAGTATTTATGTTTATGGCTCCATTGTTCTATGATGTCAAAGCCTGTAGCAGCCTTAGACTAAATTAAAGTAATTTCACTATAATGTGCCTTGAAATCAACTAGAAGAATCATTGTAATATCAATATGAAATAGTTATATTTTTATGTAAATGTATGATTTAAAATCCCCAAAGTGCCATACACCTAACCCTAACCCCCCTTTGTCTTCTTTAGTTACTGTATCTGTCTGCTCTCCTACTGCTGCCTCTTAGGTTAGCATCTCCTCCCACTCAAATATCTTCTCAAACTTTTAGTGCACGCAGCTCCACAATGCACAGAATGACTGTTCACGGTAGTCAGTGTTCTGAATAGTTCCCTGTGATTCCACTTGGCTATGCCTGCTGTTATGTTTACATTCATCCACCCACCTACTTGTTTGGACCCGTTAAGCCTTTGAGTGGGCTTATGTGTGAATTTTTGTGTTTCCTATTTCACCTGTGTATGCTTTTCTATGGTTGAGTGATATGTGCATTTGTTTATGCCTACGCAGTAGTTGGAACACATTTTTTTTTATAGATGTGTGATTGTATATATTTCTTCCTACTTATTTCCCTTTCAGCCGTCCAAGTATTTATGCAAAATCACCAAAACTGTTATCTTTATGTGGTGTATGTATGTGTTGTTTTTACACTTAGTACATAGGTCCCCTTTCTTACATTTCTTGTTCATACTTCTGCCGCAACAACTTAAAAATACAGTATAACAGTATACAGTTATACAGTATAAAGAAGTATATGTATAATGAGTTTCTCTGTTCTGACGAATAATATATGTGTGCTTCTATGAAACTGGGTTCATTTTAGTACCTGGCACTTTGCCAGCTTTTTTAGACCCAATAATACAAGAGAAATTTAGACATATGGATGTACCTAATGATGACCTCAGATGAATGAAAAAAAATTATACTCTTGCTCTGAGCCATCCCAAAATTTATGAATGTTTAATAAAATATTGGGGCCAAAAATAGGACCAAAATTGGGACATGAAAAGCTACCTAGGTGTCAATGTGTATTTGATGTGGAAAACATGGCTGTAAATGGTCATATATAGCACCATAAATAAAGACACTGTGTTAAATTTGATGATCCTAGTGGGTTTTCTAATCCAGACATGTGGGTTTTTCATGAATCTCAGTCTCATTCCAAGTTTTGTGTGTAACCCATCGTGTCCACTCGCGTTACCCGTGGAACCTGCCCATTTAAACGCATATAAATCGTGAGTGATTTTGCAACAGTGGCCATTTTTGTGAAACACTCTGCCTTGCATAATTAGGTTGATTCCCAAAATGTACCTGTGAGAGAATAAAAATATATTCAAAAATATCGTAGCAAGTAATTTTTGTGTCCTTTTTTACCATGTTACACGTGGACTTTGGTGTAAAAAATAATGTACGAAAATATAAAAATGTGTTTTATCTAAAAAATAGTTTTGCTTCTATCTCAATAAATATTTGTTTTTAAAATAGACCCAAAGTGCTTCCAAACTTGCTTCATAACATTAATCTACATCTGGTTTTCATTTTTAGCCCCATGTCCTGTTTTTAGGACCAATTTCATAGAAGCACCCATATAACATTATTTCTGTTCTTATCACCATGTATGCTGAAATCAAATGCGTTTCATGCAAAATGTCCTCTTTTAATGTCACCCTAAGCAGGAATCATCACTGCTTTTAAGTCACTTAAACAGTATCAGACCTCTCTACCTGTCAAGTAGTGCTGTAATCACTGTGTTCCAATGGCGCTCAATGCTTCTGTCAAGTAATACTTCAGGGATTGCTTTGTAATTTCACAGTGATTGCTTCAGATCACAGTCGGAAGGATTTTGCGATTACAGCCACTAGTAGAATAGCTTTGTGACTTGTCCCACTTTCTTAACTTTATGATGAAGGAAATGAAAAAAAGAAACTCAATTATTATGTAATTACAAGAACATTAAAATGAGGCACCGTGTAATTACACTTAAAATTTGTTTTAATTTAATTATTCTCTTCTCACAATGTCGGGTGGAAAAAAATCCATGTATTTCTGGTGAACATACATTGAATGTTGAATTGATGTGTTTGCAGTTTAGGTCTTGATTGAAGCCATTTTGTGCAGAAGAATAATCGCTGTCTACACTTGTGTGTTGTGACTCTTTCCTAAGCAATAGGTTTGGATTCGTGCCCAGAGCCGCTGCCCCCCAGTAATGGGCAAAAAGTGGGTGACCGCTACACCGTGGGCGACATGGTGTCCTTCCAGTGCAGTCAAGGCTTCACATTACAGGTATGGAACAGCATGCAGTGCTGGTGAAGCAGAAACCCTGCTCTTACATCACAAGTGAATCAAATCTACCTGCCTGGAGTGACAATTTCAAGGGAATACTCCAAAGCATAAGTCTGTCAAGGCACCGTTACTAAGTAGTTTTTCTGTGATGTTTATGTATGTATGTGTGTGAGTGGCAGAGCAGGAATATAATGTATGAATGTGTGTGTTGGGTCACCGTGTATTTATACTTGCATCTTCATTTACAAGAATGTGTATGCTGTGGATGTGTATGTTTACTAGAGTGTTCATCTGGCTGAATGTCTGTTTGTGTGTATGTATCAGTTACAAAGCAGCTTTAACTTCCTCCAATCCTCTCAGAGTAGATACTGTAGCTGTAGAATTTTGAGCTGTGGAACCATCCAAGGCCACGGGCGATGGATTGTGTTAACAGTCGCCTCACTAATCCTGCACCGATTTTTTTCTTTTTTTCCCCTTTCCTGGCTTGGGTATTCACTTCTTTTCACACTCTCTCAGGACAAACCAGCAACTTCTTACACACATCTTCAGGCTTAGTGTCTAAACAGCAGAAATAGACTAGAGGCCTTTGTAGAAACAACAGTGCTAGTGAGATTGAATCTTTCAAGTTCAGGTATGTGGTAGATGTCGGAGTTTTTCAGTCTGTCATTAGCTTTCCAAAAAAAAACAGGAGGGGATAAAAACAACAGCACTATGAATATTTTACAGAAGATTAACCAGCAATACCCATCACTTTTCAGATTAGTTTTGTATCCAAAAGAAAACAAGTCTGGAAGCAGGATGTTTGTCTTTTTCATGTTCTCTCAGGCTGTAACACATCTCTCTGTAGTTAGACCACAGGTGGTACTCTTGCTGCCCAACTAGCAGCAAGTGGTCTCTCTCCTGCTTTAAAACCATCAAATATTTACACACAAGACCCTGAGAAGAGGATTTGGAGGAATTCAAGAATATGAGTGTTAACTAGTTCCACAGGTCCAAGATCAAATCTGCTGCAACCACCTGGCGTTTTGATCTCCTGGTGTTTCTCTACTTTTTTTTTTTTACTTTTTTTTTTTTACTTTGGTGTTTTTGGAAGTTGTGAGAACAGTGTTGTTTGTTTGTTTTCTTCAACAGGGTAATGCATTTATTACTTGCATGCCTGGGCCTGTCAGAAGGTGGAATTACCCCGTGCCGCTATGTTTAGGTAATGTATTATTTTATACACTCTGACATTTCCAGTGTACGCGACTTCAATTAGGTGACATGGTAGACAGTAAAGCATTTGTAGCGTCAAACAATTCCAGTCCTCTTTCCTCTTGTGCTTTTCACCTCTCCTCACTAACCCTTTTCTGCCCATTTTCATTTTCCTATAACATTGTTTTACCCATATATACAGAGGCACACACATAGATCAATGGCCTCACAGAGGACCTGTTATTGTATTGTGGAAAGCAGCAATTTCATTGTAAGATCAGGGGTAGGGGGTGATGGGGACTGGATGGGTTTGAGGGGTGGGGAATATGAATTTTCTGCTTTCCCCCTCAGTTGAAAATCAATAAGGCTTTGCACCATCTGAGTGTATTGTTTGATTCCTGATACCCTTGATGAGTCTGGAGTCTCACTCAACACTTCTTCTGATGTTGATTGCCACCGTGATACGTTCCAGAGATTATGAAGGAATCTCTTTGCTTTCGCTTTTGATACCTCACTGTTCTGTTGCCCCCAATTACACATGTACACAACGCAGGCGCCAACACACACACACACACACACACCTACACACACACACACACACACACACTCACTCACTCCATTTTTACAGAACGTATGAACACACACAGCATCATGAGCTTAAACACATCCAGTGCTCTTCATGTAAATGTTTTGTCCCTATGGTTTTCACAGTTCGCTGCAGACATAAATCCCAGCTTTACTGTTGACAGGCCCGTTCTTCGGCTTCTCGCTCATTTGCAGTACATGCACTCACCCCAGCACCCCATTATCTATGTTCTCTTAATAGCTGATAAACGCACATCAAAGTAGTTGCATGCCCCTGCACAAACACTATAACATCCTTTAAGTGCCTCTCCTCTCAGCTGCCTTTTGAATTTATTCACAAACAGGTGAAACTACTATCCCCACCGGCTACACAATTAAATCCCTGGATAGTTATTGTGTATTTCTGGCTTTGGATGATGGACAATACTCCGTGTGTTTCCAACCGTTTGGCTCATAAATAGGCCTGGTGGGGTTGTGATGGAAGCATGGAAGTTTACATTGACGCCTCTGGTGGCTGTAATTACATTACACCTGGGTGTAAGAACAGGATGTGCTCAAGAAAACAGAGGGATGAGTGTAACCTTCACAGCATGAGAACATGCTCTACATTGCATTCAATGAAGAGAGAAGCATTGCAGGGGGAGGGTTGTTAATCAGCACCACCACTGTATAATACTATGGAACTGTGCTGAATATCGAGTTGCTCATTTATTCTAATTTAAAGCACCAACAAACAAGGAATGCATGTGAATCTGTTACCTTTTCACAAATGCCCTTATGGAACATAATCCACACAGTTAAGCAGAGATATACAAGCACAAGTCACAGACATGTTTAAGTATCTGCCTCCCACTCCCTGCCCCCACCGCAATCCCCAGTGTGTAAAGCACACTCACAAGCACTTCATTTCTCACCCACAAAACTGCCCCTTTTTAGTCTGCATAAAAATACATGAACATACATGCACATGAGTGCATGTGGCAAAGGCACTTAAGCACCAGAACCTTTAGTCCTTTTTATTTTTGTACATATTTGCTCAATCCCACAAATACACAAAAGCACAGTCTTTACCCTCCCTTTGTATTTACCCCCTTTTCTTTGTTTTACTTTGTTTCCCCTCTGAGGTTTCCTTTGGTGAAATGTTCTTTTTTTTTTCTTGGTTTGTGTCCCTCAGCTCAGTGCGGTGGCTCTATGACAGATTTCAGCGGCGTCATCCTCAGCCCCGGCTTTCCAGGGAATTACCAGAGCAGCCTGGACTGCAGCTGGAGAGTTCAACTCCCTATCGGCTTTGGTCTGTCATATCCTCTACTCCCCTCTCTATTCACTTACCGTGTATTTACATGTTCTTCACTTACCTTATTCCTGGCATTAACCCTTGTTTTGTATTTGTGTAGGAATCCATCTGCAGTTCCTGAACTTCTCCACAGAGCCTGTTCATGATTACCTCGAGGTCCGCAGCGGGAGCTTGGAGACGGGAACAGTGATTGATCGGTTCAGTGGCTTGGTGGTGCCCAACTCTCTCTTTAGCACCACCCACGAGACCACTCTCTTTTTCCACAGCGACTACTCTCAGAACAAGCCCGGCTTCCACATTATCTACCAGGGTGAGGAGCAATCTCATCAGCATCTGAAAAACAAATCCCACAGCTCTATCAGTCCAACCAGACACATAATAGTCAAGTCATCTTGCAGGAAGGCAGGCTTTGTTACTGACAACTGGTTAAAGAGATAAAAATTGGAATCAATGTTGACCTTTGTTGATGCATTCAGAAGCAGAAAGCCTCGAATAGTAAGATCACTGCTTCTGTCAGTACAGCATTTTATGTGATAAGCAATACATGAAATAAGTTTGTAATGGCCTTTCAGAACAACACCATTTTTCATTGTTGTTGTGATACTAAAATCTCTTACATTCCAAAATATTTTCTCAGCAAGAAAAAAAAATAATACAATTTTTAAAACATTGTTCTGTTCTTCCCGAAGGGTTAGAAAAGTTTTCACATCAGATCAGGATATAAAAAAACATCAGAAAGGATAGATGTTTTTGTCAACCAGCAGAACAACACATACACTGAACAAAGCTAAAGTGAAACTCGACATGAAACTCATCCAGCTCTGGCAATAATAAGCTGCTGTGGAGTGGCTCGGAGTTAGTGACCTCTGGCAGCACAGAAGCAAGACTTTGGTTCCTCCAGACATCAAAGATGATATATAAAATTCTAGTGGTCGTGTCTGTATAGTGTGAGTAGCAAATGTACTCTATATTTCATTAACCCTCTGGCTGTGAATGGGTTTATTTTTTCCAGCGTACGAGCTACAGAGGTGTCCAGACCCGCGGCCATTTCGTAACGGCGTTGTGATCGGTCAGGAGTACAGCGTGGGCATGACTATCTCCTTTGAATGTCTTCCTGGTTACACTCTGTTGGGAGAACCTTCTCTTACATGCCTTCATGGAATTAGCAGAAACTGGAATCACCCAATACCCCGCTGTGAAGGTGATTGACAAGTCTGTTTTATAAACCAATCCATTTATTTATGCCAGACTTTTTAAATCACAATGAGAAAACAACTTGAAATCTGATTGACATGTTATTATTGAACAGCCAATACCCAAACATTTACTTGCAGTAAGCTTCGTTCGTATTCTCATACATAACTAATCATGTTTATCTGTCATGTAATGCTTTTATTTGCCATTTTTATCCCTCAAACTCAGTGGGAAACTATTTATATAACGCACACTAACAAATCCTTGAGAAAGCCATGCATACTGAGAAGCTGACTAAAGGAAAGATAGAGATGAGCTTCCACCATTATTACCCACTAAAAATAAGTTCTTTGAAGTTATTTGAGCAGAAAAACATAGGCTCTTCAGTCTGATTGTAGTCCTGTCCTTTATTCAAGCACACTGTAGCATATGGTTCACTTTTACCACCAATGTAGCATCACTTTACTACATAATAAACTGGTACAGCCTGTTATAATGATATATGGAGCATTTGTAAGTCTTTATTACAAGGCTGATTATGCCTGTCTCTTGTAAATTTCAAGGGGACCCTGCAGTTGTAGCTCAGGAATGATAAATCACAGCCACCCTCTGATCAGTTAAGTAAGGCAGGAACAGAGTTTAGAAGTCCAATACAGAGTTTGGGAGAAAGTGACAAATAATGTTGTTTTGCTCCTTAGACACTGTATTGTCCCTATTGAGTCTGCAGTCCTTATTTCATCTTGAGGATAGAGCCTTGGCTTTGACTCCCTGCACAGTCAAATTTTAACACATTCTTTCTGAAGGGGTATGACAAGGGAGTTGTAGTGTCAGAACCACTCAGTGTCATCAGCTTCACAGCAACCAGTAACCATCCCCTGCAGTTGTTTCTAACAGGTGCATCCTCTCCCCCAGAATCACAGTGATAACCCAATAACATACAGTTATAGTTTGTATTATCACAGTTAGTGGTGATAACAGCCATAAAAGCAAGTTTTATGACATGAGATAAATCAAACACTGACTTTCTATTTTTATCCAACCTCTCAAACTTTGTTTCTCCCTGCAGCTCTCTGTGGTGGAAATATAACATCCATGAATGGTACAATTTACTCTCCTGGACACCCAGCTGAGTATCCACACTTCCAGGACTGCATGTGGACTGTCAGAGTTCCCCCTGGCTATGGCATCTACATCAATTTCTCAGTTATCAATACTGAGCCAATCTACGATTACATCACTGTGTGGTAAGTTGTGATTTTTTTTTTTCAGTTCGACATTATTCATCTATTGTCAGCTTAGGGCACATATCAAACATACTGTTTTCTGAGCAGAGCTGCAGACAAAGTTCCATTCTGAGGCAATCTCTCTGAATTATTTGTGTTTAATAAGCTTTACAAACCAGTGAAGCAGACTTAGCAAATAACACTAGGCAGTTTCTTTAATAAAAAAAAAACTAGTGAGTGCAGAAAAGAAAAAGATTTTCAGTCTTGTATTTCAGCACATACTTACCATCATCACTATGTAATCATTCAGAAGCTGCACATTGAAAAACAATGCTCATTGCTTTTGGTGTAACACCCATAGTACATGAACTAATGGATCTCTATCCAGATATGTTGACCTTTGGACATCTGTGGGTTCTTTATACATTTTTTGTCAATTTATATCCTCAGACTTCACTCACTGAGCATAACTGATTTTGTTACATATAAGAGACTCAGACTGACCAAATGTCCTTTTTCTACTCAGTAAAGCGACAGTATATGTCTAATAAACAGCTCCCTAGTGAATTTGCAGCAACTGCTACAAACAAACTTTCACTTTTCAGATAATTGTGCAGAGGTAAACTCTATCATATGTCTCACATCGCTGTGGCAGCTGTCTGTCTCTTTCAGTCTGTCTTTCCTTTTCCATCTACATTTCTGTAGCCCCTTTGTAGTAGAGTAAGCCTTAGGCAGGCATCCTCTTGGGTGATACAGAAGGGAAATGCCTTCTAGCATCTGGGGCTACCACTCATAGTATGGGAGGAGGGAGCCACCGGCACTACTGTTTTCAAATGAAACAGCGCATAAACAATCAGTCCCCTGATGGCAACATTTCATTTCCCTGCCTGACTGCCGTCTCCCATTTTGCTGATCACTCTGAAATGAAACTGCACCATGACTTTTTAATATAGGATATTCAAGGTATACATAAGAGCAAAAAAGCCTTTAGCATACATCATTCAGGTGAATAGCTATCGTAAGTGCCACTAATGAGATGCTTAGATGCTCATACAGAAAAAAGAAAAACAAAAAATATATATTATAGAATAGTATAATTTAAGTATTAATCTAGACATTTTTTGCTTTAGAAGCAAGAAGAAGCTTTAGAAGCTATTTTTATTCAGGGAGCATTCTCCAGATACAGATCATGTCAGTGTTTTAAGAGGTTTGAAAGTTCTCTGCATTTATCAGCAGGGGTGCTTCTGCGTTTTTGCAGCTGGTAGCTAATGATGCCACATGAATGGCTTCATCGCTAATGACAAGTTCTATTATCACCCCATAGCCATTCATCCATTCTTCTTGTGGAGGGTGATTAGGATGAAGAAAATCACGGTGAATGCTGCTTTTTGTTGTTGTGACATGAATGCATGTCATGATACAATATGATGTTGTATATTCTATTAATAATTCATTTATATGTACAAAGTTGATGCATACAGCATGAAACGCACAAGCGATTTGTCTTAGAAGTCTTAGAAGATCCTCAGTGTGAAAGAAACATGGTCATAATCACACAGTAGTTCTAAGATGACCATTATTACAATTTTCTTACTAAAGATTGCTTGGGATAAAAATCTGACATTTAGGATGATCTTCTCACAATGGTGTACCAGAGTTGTTCCAAGCTCAGTTCCATTGTTTACTCCTATAGTAGCACAGATGGATGATACACACGTATAATGTTTTATTGATGTATATTGATTTAGTGTGTGATTCAGTGGGTGAATTCTAGGTGAAATCTGATTTAACACCCAAGCTTTTTAGATCCAGATCTCTCAGTCTGATTTGCAATAAGTTATGAGCTGCTAGACACTCGCTGTCTGTAGGCACTTCTACATACCTGAAAGATCACTTCACCTCACCAGTGAGAAAGAAAAAAAAATCTAATATAGCCATGAGTCAGTCCTGCTCATTGAAGTACAGTATTACTTTCTGAAATATTGCTAGATATTTCAGTGGCCTTAGCTACCTGAGGAGAGGTGCAGCAAAGCCTCTACAGGTCTCCAAATCTCTACAGTATCACAAGTAACATACCATTGTATTTTCTGACCCTCCATTTATCGAACCCACCCATTTTGAGCCCCTTCCCTCCAGCTTCCAGCTTCACCGGCAGACTCCGGTGTCCTCCCCGGCCAATCTGTATATATGTATGTATATATATATATATATATATATATATATATATGGATGTTCTAGGCATGCCCGCAGGGTCTTCTCCCAGTTGAGCATGCCTGAAGTGGCTCCACAGGGAGGAGTCCTGGAGGCAAACTAATTAGATGTCTGAGTTACCTCAGCTGGCTCTTCTCAGGATAAGCTGTGCAGTAGCAGGACTACTCAATGCTCTTCCGACACACAGGCACCTCATTTCAGCTGTTTGTATCTGTAAATCAACAACGTTACCTTCAAGCTTAGCTCCATTTTCAACATGACATTTCAGTACAATGCCACTTGTCAGTTTCACACTTCATTGTGCCCTCATTCGGAACAAAGCCCAAATATACTTAAACTGCTTCACTAAGGGCAGCAGCCTCAACCAGCAAAGGTGGAAGCGATCCAAAAGATGGGTCAAACACAGCACTCTAACAGCATTCAGGATGTTCAGCATCTCAGGGTGAATCTCATCCATCACTGGCATAATGCCAGTAACTATTTCAGTAGCTGTTACTTCCTTCTCCTATCTTATTGTCTGCTTTAAGAGTTAGACTTGTCTGTGAAAGATGATACTCTGGTTTCCATCACTTACAACAACCACCACTGTCATGTTATTTCCTGATTTTGACGGTAGAATGACATTTAATGCAAAACAAGGTGGATTTTTTTTTTTTTTTTTTTTAGTGTGTAAATTGGAAATAAGTTGACCTGTATTATAACTACAGCTATGTGTATCTGGGCATCTCTTACTGGATAAAACCTGTTAGTAATGTTTAATAATTCTGCTTTTTTTTTTTTTTTTTTTTTTTTTAGTTTAATGATGATATGCTAATCAGTCAGAGAGGTTTTAGCGTATTGATAAACCTACACATTCTCAGTAGCAATTTGAAGCTATTATAAAGTAAATTCAGAGGTTTGTTTTTAACTTGCAATTTTTTGGTAGTATTTACTGAAAAAATATGTTAATTAAACTGTTAAACTTTTGTTATGATTTATTTATTTATTTTTTTTGCATTTTGAGTTCAGGTCAGAGCCTTAATGAATGTGACCTGTATCTCCTAACGTTAAGCGATTAAAAAGCAGAGAATGTTGCTGAGGTTTTTAGGATCTGAAACTTAAATTTATTTGGATTTTTAATCATCATCATGGGTACTTAGGTTTCTTTGGCATAAAAACCTCAGAACTCACTTTTATTACTCATTTACAGTATTTTAAAGTGGAAAAATTTGAGCCCTATCCATATGTAACATGGCTTAAGGGGTCTAAAGTTTCAAGCTCATCAGTTAGCACATGCCCAGCTTCTACTTTGACACTGTTAATTAATGCAAAAAAACAGTCAAAGTTGTGCTCAAATCCTCCAAATGAGCATCTACAGGTTTGCTTGAGGACAAATAGACCTGGTCTTTGATCCCGGTAGCTGATTGCTAGCGTTTATCCATAAATCATGAGCTCACCCCTCCTCTCTGTGTCTCAAACTCACTTTACAGGGACGGACCTGATCAGGCCTCGCCTCAGATCGGTCAGTTCAGTGGAAACTCTGTTCAGGAGGGTGTCTCCACCACCGCCAATCAGATACTCATCAAGTTTCACAGCGACTTCAGCACCAGTGGCTTCTTTGTTCTTCACTACTACGGTAACCTCCCCTTTAATACTACCTGAGTAAAGTCCTCATTGCGTACTGCGGTAATGACCCTTATTCATTCGGTCCGCAATACTCTACACTGCAGAGGCCCTGTTTGTAATTTTCCCTTTTAATGAGTCATTATTTGGCCTTTCTCATTTTGCTACATACTTGATGTTGCTTCCAATTGCGTGTAACTATAAATGATGAATGCCTTCTCATGCCTGTTTCCCATCAGACTATTAAAAACGCCCCTTTCGAAAAGAATTGGATTAATAATAAAAATGTCCCCAGTCTCAGCTAAATTAGCGATTGGTTTTTGAAGATCATGAATACTGATAGGTCACAATTTATGATCTAATCAAGTTTCGGTACAATGGAAGAGGAAGGGATGTGCTGCAGTTGAATAGAAAATGCGTACACACCCACCCTCTCTCATGTCTCTTCCTTGAGTGCACTAATAGAGATTTGAGTGTTTGTCCTTTTCCCAACAGCGTACCAGCTAAGAACGTGTCAACCACCTCCTCCGGTCGCCAACGCCACTGTCCTAACTGATGATGACGAGTTTGAAATAGGTTTGTCTTATTTTATACTGCTTGTTTACCGGTCATGGACAACACATAATCTAATAAATTTTCAACAGACACAGCTGCGAAGTAATTTGCTTTGACAGTATTAGACAGTGGTTTCAAGAATAGAAAAAAGACAGTAATTGTTTTTAATTACTTAATACTTCAGCTATTTGAATAATACTTTTAGCTCACCGGAGCCATTGTTTGTACACATTTGTTTTTGCTTTGTTTTCTTTTATACATTTTACATATCTGTTTGCAGGTTTTATCGTCTCTATTTTAGCACATGCATTTTTAGATGATTGACTGTAACAGATGTTAATTTGATTTCATCGTTTTATCACAGGCACATCCCACCTCACCTTCTTCATTGTTGTACTTTACATTTAATTTTCTTCTTATTTACTTGCCTCTTTTTTATTTTATTTTTTTTCCAAACAGTTTTGCAGTAAAATAGTTTGAGGGCAAGGCTAATTAGTTTTCAGTATAAGCTGTTGGTATATTTCAGTGTTCAAATGTGATTAGCAAAGTAAAGTGGAAATCATATGGCTAGTGGCTCCTTTACTGTGTGTCTTTGAAACTGACTGTAATTGTGATTTCATGTGTTTGTGTATGGGTATGCTTCGATGCAGGCTGGCACTGTAAACGTAATGAAGTGCCTTCAGAACTCCATCTAGCTAAGGGGATGTCAGTCTTCATTAAGAAATGTGTTGTTGATTACCGTTTCAAGTGCTGCTACTGAGGAGGCTTTAACTAACGCAGCTCTGCCGTTATGTGTTTGTTTGTGTGTCTGTATGATTGCGGGTGTAAATGACCTTACAGGGGACATTATTCGTTACACGTGCCAGCCGGGCTTCACCTTGGTAGGCAGTGAGATTTTGACCTGTCGACTTGGAGAAAGGCTGCAGATGGATGGACCCCCACCAGTCTGTCAAGGTTGGTCTTAGTCAATATGTGAATGTGCAAATAGGTCTTGGTGTGTCATAAAGGATATTTAAGCACATTTATGTGTATGCGCGTCCATATGGTTCGGTTAATTCTGCTTATATATGTGTACCTGGCACCAGTTTGCCTAGGCTGGTCACAGGCTGCAGCACCCACTATTGATGCATCATTTCACAGACTGCCAGCAGGGCCCTAATAGCAGGTTTCTGATGGCACACAGCATCTGCACTTGCAGAGTAAGAACACTATTGACCCAAGATCATAGACTTGTGCTTCCCTGAGAGCCCAACACTTATCTGTGTTATTCTGTGGGAATGTTTAGTCTGTGTGAAACTGATTACAAATCTGTACTTTCAAGTGTAACAAAGTATATCATGGCCAGTCATATCTTCCCATTTTGGTGTGTTTTGAAAGAAAATAAAGCTTATATTTTACTCCTAATCCCTGTTCAAATGGCCCAGTGGGCCTGATTGATGTAAAATGTCTTCCTGCCCCTGATTTTTCAGAAGATGGATTTTCAAACAAGAAACAAAAAGGAATGTCTGTGTTGTCTGCATCAGAGATTTTGTTTAGACCAAAAACAAATGCCGTCAGCGTGCCTGTCGTGCCAATACATCTCTGCAGCAGACAACACAGTGCTCTGAAACCTTTTATTCCCTGTGGATAGTGTAGGCTCATTTGAAGTGCCCTAGAGTCCTTTGTCTACAAGTCTTCAGCTGATGAGCATTTCTGCCTTTATTTCTAGAAAACTGCAAGTAATCGTATTAGATTTGTGATCAAGCCATGAAAGACACTAAACAAACCCCAAACCTGCATTCATAAAGCATCTCAGAATATGAGTGGTGATTTGGAGCCTATTTTCTGCTCCCTCCCTGTTGTTATATAATGTTGGACTCGATATCTTGATTTCTTACCCTCTAGCATTTTTGCAGCTGACATTGTTTTTAGTCTTACTTTCAAGAATTTGGCTGCTTTCATTGCAGTATATGGAGAGTGCCACACAAGCAAAGCAAAACGCATCATAAAACTTGAGTCAAGTAACCTGACCTGTGATCCAGGAAGCCTACCCAAGTTCTCATACTTTATTCATCAATGCCTCACTCACATTAATAGCTCTGTTAGTGTTAGTTCTGACAAAGGTCAGCTAGACCAAACGAATGGCAATTGAGGTCAGATGTGTGGATTATCCTTGTGCTGCATTTGATGTACGGGGCATTTTTTATGAATTAAACATTTATCAAATGTACACGGGGTATAGAATCCTGCAGTATTTTATTAACGAGTTAGATGATGAAGAATGAAGCGAGATAGGGAACAGATGGAAAAGCTTTATTTGATACTGCATTGCATCAGTCTGGCATACAGATACTGTATCATATTAAGCCTGACACGAATAGAATTATAGTAGAATACTTTCCAAAGCTTTATTTTATTGTTTGTTTTAAAGTGATCAAATGAGCAAATTAGCAACAATGTAAATACTTTGGAATAATAATAATAATATTAATATTAATAATACTAATGTTTCTTCTCTGCCAAGGGCATTAAGACTCACTTGAGAATACTGGAACAGATTTCACATTCTGTTGTCATGTTGGTCCTGCCAGCTCACCTTCTCATGTGTTTGGAACTACATAGAGCTCTGCCAAATCCAACTAACTCCAATCAGCTAAAGCACACAAATTGTACTTGAAATATCCTCACTTGTTTTAACATGAGAGTGAGTTTGATTTATCCTGCCAATTACTGCTGGGAAAATCACACTGGGGCTTCCCTAGTAGGACAACACATCATTTTCAGTTGATTTCTTTTTTTTTTTTTTTTGTTTTTGGTCACACATAAGCCAGAAAGTAAAGACATGAAATAACAGGCTCACAGGAATGATAATACTGCACTATTAACTGCCAACATATTGGCTCCTCTTATTTAGGTCATGTCAAATAGAGAAGAAAGCAAAATCATTGTATATATTCTTTTTTTTTTCAGTGATAAATTGATACTGAAAAAGGTGAAAGCCAAATAGCCACGTTTATGTTTGCAAAATGGTCTGAATGATTAGTTTAGTCTTATTTAGCTTCAGCTTTCGTGAACACCGTCTTACGACCTGCTCTAAACATGAAATTTTCATAGATGGAACTATCTTAGGACGTCTGAGTTAGTAATTCATTGTGTGACATTTTCATGGATCATCTCATTATTTTAGTCAAGAATTCATTACATTTTCTTGTGTTGGATATGTAATGTCCTTGTGCCACCTCTAGCACAAAACTAATTGCTCTCCTTGGGACATGTAAAGTTGAACTTAATTTGAGTTGACCTGCTATTCACATCTAAGAGACTGCTACAGTAAGCTTGTAAAAGGGACAGTTCCTGTCAGCAGCTTGCCGATAGGGCAGGAAGAAGAATTCTCTTGTGTTCCCAGATTCCGCTTTTGTTTGCTGTCAACCCTTCTGTCTTGTACTGTTAATTGTCATTTCATGTTACAAGATAGCACCAAAGTGCCCTTGCACTGCCTTCTATTCACCTTGTATTTTTCGATATTTCCCCTGGCTCTGTCTTTATTAAAGGCTATGTATGAGGAAGGTTATACAGAAGTTTTGATTCAGGATAAGTCATAATTGAGTTGACTGCTGTGTTTACTTGGAAAACCATCTGCCACGCCAAGGCTGACTCAAACCCACTCAGTGTTGTCATATTGCTTACTGTGTTCAGAAAAAGTAGTGAAAACAATTCTTTGCTCTAACTTCATCTCCCCTCTGCTTAGGTAAGCTTTATTGTACAACGTGTCTTTAGCTTACAATATAACAGTTGCCATAATATTCTCATTTTGTATGTACAACAAAATGAAAAGAACTGGCAGTTTGTACAAGGCTTTACCAAGACATGGTTTACTGTTGTGCAACAATTGCCAAAGCCAGTTCTTTCTGAATAAATCAGGCTGGCTTGCTTGTTATGCTGACAAATGGTGATGTGTTTTTTATCAGTAGTTGCAGTAGTTACTTGGATGTAACTCATTGGCCACTTCAGGGAGGTTTGTGATTAATATACAGTACTAATCCACCATTTAATGCTCATTCCCTTGAGATGAGAGGGCGATTCTTTTTGGAGGGCAAATAAGAATTAGACATACTATTAGCTGTGAGTTTATGATTATTTAACAATTTTATTTACACTGCTCATCACTTTATTTACCAGCCCTCTATTAAGTGTGTACTCGACATACTTTACAGTTATATTTGAGTCCATATTGAAATAACAATCTGTAGGACATGTTTTTACTCAGGCACTAAAGTCAACATTTGTACTATTTCAGCACATTGTAAGCTTTCGCATGCTTACAGAAGAGTCCCTTGCTCTTATCACGGTACTTGTAAAACCCATCCTAAAAAATAGCAGCACTGAGGTGCATCAAACAGTTTTAATCCTTCCCTGATTCTGATTGTTTTTTAAAATCCCTGAACCGAAAGTCTGGAGTCAGGACTTAAAGCCTCTACTGTCCTTATTAGATGGACCTATGTTTGTTACCAGGCAACGTTGGCTTATTAAACAAGTACTGGTCTTTCAATTATTTCAGTAACAAACTTAACTATTTTATGCACAACATATCAGATGGTGGCAAATGAGTCATTAGTCATCTTAGTACAGTAAGGGAACGGAATGCAGGGAATCTAAATGTGTAGATTAGAGAGGTACGCAAAAGTGTTATGGCTATGTCAGTATATTATTATTGTTCAGAAAATATGCAACTGTTATGTGCAGTAGTTTTCAAGTTTCACATTATTCTTCTTCAGTGTTTGCTCTATATTCACAAGAATTCCCTCTGGCATCAGCAGAAGGGTTATAAATCTAACAAAGGTTCTATGAATTCTGAATGACACCCAGAGACACAAAATACCTGGATATGCATTGCATTCATGCACGAGATGGCAAGACATAATTACTTCATGCATGTAACGCAGCAACTCGATAAAGGAGCCAGGCACCCAGCAGTCATCTCCTGCAGAATCTTATCACCAAGACATAGTGAGTGACAAAGAGAGGAGACAAAACACTATAGAATTGTGAACTTTTTATCTAAAAAACTGTGTTTAAAGGAAAACAATGCTAAAGAGCATGAGGTATGAGGAATTGGTAGTGACAGAGAAGAATAGATCAGTGAGATGTGTTTGTCAGTGTTGATATTGATAAACAGAGGGACTGACCGATTCCCTGCTTTCGGACTCGCATTGGAGAAAACTCAGCAGACAAGAAAAAGGGCAGCGAAAACCCTCTGAACTCTTGTGTCATACACAATTTATAGAACAGTACATTCATGGCTCTGTTCTGTTTCACTCCTCTTGACCACCAGAGGCTTGATGTAATACTTTGGTGACCCATACAAACAAAGTCATGAAGAATCTGGTCTCACTCTGCTTCAACTGAGGGTCCGATCAAGCGAAAGTGAACATCAATATGAAAAAATAAATTTGCACACACCATTTATCAAGTGGGCAGATTTTTAGCTAAAGATCTCTATTTTATGGAACTGATATGCTTTTTAAAATACTACTTGTAGAAAAAAAAGTAACAACCGATTTTATCGATTGTACTTTTTACACCATAGCCATAGCTCGAATTTGATGCTAAAAATTATGTCCAAAAAAATTTGAACAGTCTGTTGATTATATAGATGATTGTTAAGTTTGAAGTATTAGATTTTCATTATTTTGTGGAAATTATTGATATTTCTGGTTTGAACATTTATGAGTTGCTTAAACATTTATGAGTTGCTTAAAAGGCCCTGTCCACGTGTTACCACAAAAATACCAATTTTTCATTTTCAAGTTACTTATAATTCAGATATTTGAATGAAACTTTCAGAAAGTAATGATCTTTTGATACATTTTGGGTGATGCATGCAACGGTAGAGTCATCCACGTTACTATGGCAACCTATCCACGTGTTACCACATTCTCATGTCAGTAAAACAGCGACTTTTCAATATTTTTACTCTAAAATGTATTTTCAGCATAGTTGAACATAATATCTTAAAGGTTTTTTCCTACTTGATATCAATTTCTGTGGAAAACCGCATGTTTTGAATGTTTGCGTAAAGCTTAAAACATTGATGTTTGTTGCAAGTCCACGTGTTACCGAGCAGTAATTTGACATTTTTCACCTAAAATTTTTATTTCCCCAAATTTTGCCATACATAATGTGAAAGTTCTTACAAATACCTGCTCAAATACGTCTAATACATGCATATATGTTACTCTGCTTACATAACAGAGACTGTTGAACACCAAGTGTGTCCACGTGTTACCGCTTGATCGGACCCATAAAGAAGCAGATTAGGAGGGCAGCCACAAGAACGCACAAGTCCAAGGAAGCCCAAGCTGCTGTAGCACTGGTGTCACACCCTTGAAGCCAGGGGTCTCAAACTCAACTTACCTGGGGGCCGCTGTAGGTAGAGTTTGGGTCAGGCTGGGCCGTATTAAGTATTCCACAAAAAAGGGTTGCTTTACTTTACTCACAGCTAGTAACATGCACTTTTTGATGAGCTCGCCTTCTTTGAATGGCTCTTCAGCCCTAGCAATCATCTCACTCACCACGTAGCTGCTTTAACTGCTGTTTCATTCTCTTTGTTTGCTTTCTTGAGTAAATCTTGTTGTCTCAATAGACATTTTTTTAGATTGGTGACCCGGTTCTTTCTCTCATCTCCCTGGTATTTTGTATACTGCTCAGCATGTCTAGTTGAGTAATGACGTCAGATGTTGTATTCCTTATACACCGCAACTTTCTCTGTGCATATGAGATTCGTAGGGGTGTCCCTGTGCTCGGCAAAAAAACATTCCGTCTCCCACTTCTCCTCAAATTGCCCGTGCTTGTTGCCAACCTTTCTCTTCACAGCATGTTTTGAGAGAGACATGACTGGAACTGGGTGATGGCATATATTTTCCTTCCACTTGGTGTCACTCCGGAATATGTTTCAATTAAGTGACTAACGTTCATACTTCCCCAAGTACTTTGCAGTTGGCTAGCATGACAACCATTGAGAACAAATGCCACTGTCACGAGACTATCTATGGTAGCCCATAAGTGATCAAATAAATAAAATAAAAGCATGGCAAGACTCAGCAAAAAGGCGTATTTGAGAACTCTGTGCAGTCGCACTAACACTAAACGTTGATGTCAAGTAGGGGGCCACAATATCATTCTGTGGGCTACAATTGGCCCCAGGGCCATGGGTTTGAAACCCCTGCTTTAAGCCAATCAATTTTAGACACTCCTGGTTGATGTTTCACAAAAAGATCCCTGAGCTTGTATGTGACATGTATTAACAACTTATCTTGAGAGTCACTACCTTGACAAGACGCAGCCCTTCCTATGTCGTCTCTTACAAACGGTGCATCAAACATATGGAATCCCAATGACACATCCACTGTGTACCTCACAGCCTGCACAGGACAAAGTAGTCTGCCATTAGGATGCATTTCATCCATCCTTGGCTTCGGGGGAGATGTGAATTGATTGTGTGGCTGATTGATGTGAGAAGCTGAAACCCTTTTAGGAAGAAATGAAGGGCTGGACCGCATAGTAACCCCAGACAAGACCCATAGGAATTCCAGTGCAAACAGTCCCTGGCAAGACAGCGCACGAAGCTCGCCAAGTGGCTTTGCAGATGCAGCAGTGAGAAGGAAGGCGGTCGTCCCAGACTGCCATCCGAGGTCAGACAATTCCTCGAGCAGTGCAGAACATAAAGATTTCAGTGCAGTGGTCGAAGGAGTGGTTGAGTTGCAGTTTGCCTGCTCTCAGGTTGGAGCACTTACCACATATGCCTGCTGTTCTTGTAAGGCAGAATCTGTTTGCCCTTGGCCTAAACAGGAGAAAATAGCACTGTAATACAGCGAGTAAAGATCCAAATGGCATTAAGAGCCAGAAGGGATGGTAATCAGCTTCAAGTCAGCAATCACAGGATGCCTACTCTTCTCCTCTCTCTGCCACAGCCATCAAAATGGTGTAAAAACATGTCTCTGAGATTGTTCAGTTAGTTTTATAAACCACATGGTAAAACAGCGCAGTAACTGTAGTAGTAAAACATACCAAATCTGCACATTAAGAAAAGGTGAAATGGTGTGACTGCTATGTGCCCAGCATCTTAATCAGTGCTCTCACCTCACCCAGAATACATGTAGCTTTGTTGGTATTACTGTATATAATTTATATGTCAATCTCCTGTATTTTTCACAGGATGCATAACCTTCTATTACACAGCTACTAGGAGTCGTAAAATGGGTTGATTGCTCTCAAAAATGAAAAGGCAAAAGCAGGAGATTAAGAAAACTTTGCATAAGGAAATGCTAGTATTTTTCATGTTATCCAACTGCCATGCAGTGGTTTTGCTGCTGATTTTCCCTCTGTAATGACTGAAATGTTTGTAGAAATACTGATCTACACTCCATATCTTGTTATCCTTCCGTAGCAGTGTTTACATACTTATTTCCTCTAATTTAAGTGTTTTCGTTGGTGTTGAGCTAATTTAGACAAAGTGTCCTGACCTTGTTGTCCAGAGTCAGTTTAGTGATTTAGTAAATGTGCTGTTATTTTGAAAACCTCTTATTTAGACTTCAGAAATCATATTTGGCTGTATTCTTTGAGCCAGAGGGTACTCTGGTTCAGCTAAATTGCAGCGTCTTCTGAGATCTACCAGTGGGAATATTCATACTCCTTTGTGCTACATTTCTCTCCCTGTGCCTTTTTTTGTATCTTGATATATGTCCGAATGTTTCCAGTGACCTTTTTATCCCGAACAGCTGTTCGCATTAACCTTTTATATACGTCATGTTTCTTCACTAGTGGCTCACAGACAAACTTGTGTTAGCAGCACACACGGAAAAGAAATAAAACTGGCTGTCATAGTTTCAGATATGCCAGCCTGCAGGAAATGAAGGGAGCGCTCTGAGCTGATACACATGAAGTCACTCAAACACAAACAAACACACAGAATTTTTCCATAAATACAAAGTAAGCCGTCTCACCTACTGAGTAGTATTATGTGATAGATAGATACCAGGAGAGCTTGGGGACAACAGCAGGCACAGCAGCTTGGCCCTTAGGTGCAGTAAGAGTCTTGAAAGGCTGGAAATGTACAGTAATTATTTCAGCACTCTATTTTTTTCATTACAATTTATACCATCGCTGTGGACCATTCAGAGCCTGCTCTTTAACTCAATTGCACTTATTATGAAGCCTTTCTCCTCCCTTTTTTCACCTGTGTACTTATCCACTTTCTCTGCTGTCATTTTATATATATATATATATATATATATATATATGTATGTATAATTTTACTCTCTCTTTTTCTAACCATATTAAGTCATAATTCTTTGTCTCCTGTCAGTTCAATGTCCTGCCCATGAGGTGCGTTTTGATTCGACGGGGGTAATCTTGAGTCCGGGCTACCCTGAAAACTACCCCAACCTCCAGATGTGCTCCTGGCTGATCAATGTGGAGAAGGGCTACAACATTACTCTGCACTTTGAACTCTTCCAGACAGAAAAAGAGTTTGACATCTTGGAGATATTTGATGGTGGGCTTTGTAAAATTTTTGATGTTTCATCTTATGTTATTCAAGTTTGCATTAAAGGAGTCATATTTTGCTAAACCCACTTTTATTAGTCTTTGGTTCATTTATTTGTGTATTTGGACCCTAA
>JAPQRP010000010.1:18372970-18387879 GCA_037367295.1 Apogon hyalosoma | reverse complement strand
TTTCTACCCTGGATTACGTATTCCTTCCTAATGCTTAAGCTGACCTGAGGGGCCTTGACCTCTACCTAACTTGACACATGCTAACGGCGATACACTTAGCTTGAAGTAAACTAACAGCTACACACCAAAAACTATGAAAAAATGTAAAAGAAGTGGTTTTTGATTGTTTTGTCAGGCTCTGATCACTTCTTGACATTGTGCATGAAAAAAGAATATCTAGGATCAGTGTGACCAAAACATTTTCTTTGCGTGAAACACTCTAAAATGACATTTTTAACCTGTTTCTCTTAAGTAGTGTTGGAAAGTGGGTTTATTCTGCCCACAAGTGGAATATTCAGTGAACATGTATTTAACATGATATTATGCTGTAAACTCACATCTCTACTCAGAAAGGGATGAAAAAATATAAAATAAGTTGATTTTGATTGTTTTCTCAGTCTCCAGTCAGATCAAGACATTCTGCAGGAAAAAAGAAATTCTATGATCAGTGTGACCACAACAGCATTCTCATCGTGTAAAACGCTCTAAAATGACCTTTTAATTTGTTTCTCTTGAATAGTGTTGGAAAGTGGGTTTATTCTGTCCACATATGGATGATACAGTGAATATGCATTTAACATGATATTATGCAGTAAACTCACACCTCTACTTAGAAAAGCACGAAAAAATGAAAACAAAAGTTATTTTTGACTGTTTTGTCAGTCTCCAGTCAGTTCGTGACATTGTGCATGAAAAAAAACATTCTAGGATCAGTGTGACCAAAACAGCATTCTCTTTGCATGAACGCTCTAAAATGACCTTTTAACCTGTTTCTCTTGAGTAGTGTTGGAAAGTGGGGTCATTCTGCCCATAAGTGGATGATACAGTGAATATGCAATTAACATGATATTATGCAGTAAACTCAAAGCTCTACTCAGAAAAGTATGAAAAAATGGAAGATAATTTTTTTGATTCTTTTGTCAGTCTCCAGTCAGTTCATGACATTGTGCATGAAAAAAGAAATTCTAGGATCAGTGTGACCACAAAAGTGTTCTCTAAGCGTGAAACGCTCTAAAATGATTTTTAAACCTGTCTCTGTTCAGTACTGGTGGAAAGTGGGTTTATTCTGCCCACAAGTGGATAATACATTGAACATGTATTTAAGATGATATTATGCAGTAAACTCAAAGCTCTACTCAGAAAAGTATGAAAAAATGAAAAAAAGTTGGTTTTGACTGTTTTGTTAGTCTCCATTCAGTTCATGACATTGTGCATGAAAAAAGACATTCTAGGATCAGTGTGAGCAACGCAGCCTACGCTTAGCGTAAAACGCTCTAAAATGACTTTTTAACCTGTTTCTCTTGAAAAGTGTTGGAAAGTGTGTTTATTCCACAGGTGAATGATAAAGTGAATATGCATATAACATGATATTATTCATTAGACTCACAGCTCTACAAAGAGAAGTATAAAACAAATCGAAAATAAGTTTTTTTTATTGTTTTGTTAGTCTCCAGTCAGTTCATGTTGAATAGTGTTGGAAAGTGTATTTATTCTGCCCACAAGTGCATGATACAGTGAATATGTATTTAACATGATATTATGCAGTAAACTCACAGCTCTACTTAGAAATGTATGAAAAACTGTAAATAAAAAAAAGTTGTCTTTTATTGTTTAGTCAGTCTCCAGTCAGTTCATGGCATTCTCCATGAAAAAAGAAATTCTAGAGTAAATGTGACCAAAACAGTGTTCTCTTCATATGAAATGCTCTAAAATGACTTTTAAACCTGTTTCTGTTCAATAGTGCTGGAAAGTGGGTTTATTCTGCCTACAAGTGGATGATACAGTGAATATGCATTTAACATTATATTATGCAGTAAACTCAAAGCTCTACTCAGAAAAGTATAAAAAAAATGTAAAATAAGTTGTTTTTCATTTTTTTCTCAGGCTTCAGTCAGTTCATGACATTGTGCATGAAAAAAGACATTCTAGGATCAGTGTCTTTTTTTATGCAGAAATTCATAATAAAAAAAAAAAACTTCTTTTGGGTTTTTTTTTCAAATGCTTTTTGGAGCAGAGCTATGAGTGTACTGACTAATATCATTTTAAATTGATTTTCACTGCATTATCCAGTTGTGCACAGTATTAAATCATTTTCCAAATGTTTTTAAGAGAAACCAGTTAAAAGGTCATTTTCGAGTGTTTCACGCAAAGAGGACGCTGTTTTGGTCACACTGATCCTAGAATGCCTTTTTTTCATGCAGAATTTCATGAACTGACCGGAGCCTGAAAAAACAACCGAAAACCACTTCTTTTACATTTTTTCATACTTTTCTGATTTGATCCGTGACTTTACTGCCTAATATCATGTTAAATGGATATTCACTGTATCATCCACTTGGTGGCAGAATGAATCCACTTTCCAACCGTATTCAAGAGAAACAGCGTGAAAAGTTATTTTTGACAATTTCATGCGAACAGAATGCTTTTTTGGTCAAACTGATCCTAGCATGTCTTTTTTGATGTACAATTTCATGAACTGACCAGAACCTGACCGGAGCCTGACTGGAGCCTGACTGGAGCCTGAGCCCTAAAATGGAAATTGACTTTATCATCCCCTTGTGGGAAGAATACATCCACTTTCCAACACTAATATACAGAAAAAGGTTAAAAAGTCATTTTAGAGTGTTTCCCGCAAAGAGAACACTGTTTTGGTCACACTAATCTTGGAATGTCATTTTTCATACAGAATTTCATGAACTTTTGCCTGACAAAACAATCAAAAACAACTTCTTTTCCATTTTTTCATAGTTCTCTGACTAGAGCTGTGAGTTTACCGCATAATATCATGTTAAATGGATATTTACTGTATCATCCACTTGTGGGCAGAATAAACCCACTTTCCAACACTATTCAACAGAAACAGAAACACTGTTTTAGTCACACTTACCCTAGAATGTGTTTTTTCATGCAGACTTTCATGAAGTGACTGGAGCCTGACAAGAAAATCACAAACAACTTATTTTACATTTTTTGTTTATACTTTCCTGAGTGGAGCTGTGAGTTTATTGCCTAATATCAAGTTTAATGGATATTCTCTGTTTGTGGGCAGAATAAATCAATTTCTCAACACTATTTAAGATAAACAGGTTAAAAAGTCATTTTACAGCGTTTCACGTGAAGAGAATGCTTTCTTGGTCACACTGATGCCAGAATTTCTTTTTTCATGCATAATGTCATGAATTGAGTGGAGCTTGAATAAAACAATCAAAAAACACTTATTTTGCATTTTTTCATTCTTTTCTGAGTAGAGCTGTGAGTTTACTGCATGATATAATTTTAAATGCATATTCACTATATAATCAACTTGTGGGCAGAATAAACCCACTTTCCAACACTATTCAACAGAAACAGGTTAAAAAGTCATTTTAGAGCATTTTAGAGAATTGCTGTTTTGGTCACACTTACCGTAGAATGTCTTTTTTCATGCAGAATTTCATGAACTGACTGGAGCCTGACAAAACAATCAAAAACAAGTTATTTTCCTTTTTTTCATACTTTTCTGAGTAGAGCAGTGAGTTTTTTCCCTAATATCATGTGAAATGGATACTCACTGTATTAACCACTTGTAAGCAGAATAAACAAACTTTCCAACACTATTCAAGACAAACACGTAAAAAGGTCATTTTACAGTATTTCACGTGAAGAGAATGCTGTTTTTTTCTCACTGATGCTAGAATGTCCTTTTTCATAAAGAATGTCATGAACTGACTGGAGCCTGACAAAACAATCAAAAATCACTTATTTTACATTTTTTCATACTTTTCTGAGTACAGGTGTGAGTTTACTGCCTAATATCATGTTAAATGCATATTTTACTGTATCATCCACTTGTGGGCAGAATAAACCCACTTTCCAACACTATTGAACAGAAACAGGTTTAAAAGTCATTTTAAAGTGTTTCACTCAAAGAGAACACTTTTTTGGTCACACTTACTCTGGAATGTCTTTTTCATTCAAAATTTTTATGAACTGATGCGAACCTGAAAAAACAATCAAAAACAACTTATTTTAAATTTTTTTCTTACTTATCTGAGTACAGGTGTGAGTTTACTGCCTAATATCATGTTAAATAGATATTCACTTTATCATCCACTTGTGGGAAGCTGTTATGCTTTTTTGGTCAACCAGATTGTAGAATGTCTTTTTTCATGCAGAATGTCATGAACTTACTGGAGCCTTACAAAACAATCAAAAACCACTTATTTTGCATTTTTTCATAATTTTATGAGTACAGGTGTGAGTTTACTGCACAATATTATGTTAAATTCATATTCACTGTATCATCCACTTGTGGGCAGAAAACCCACTTTCCAACAGTATTCAAGAGAAAGGTTAAAAGGTCATTTTAGAGCGTTTCACGTGAAGAGAATTCTGTTTTGGTCACACTGATCCTAGAATTTCTTTTTTCATACTGAATGTCATGAACTGACTGGAGCCTGACAAAACATTTTTTAAACATTTTTTCATACTTTTCTTAGTAGAGCTGTGATTTTATTGCATAGTATCGTGTTAAATTCATATTCACTGTGTCATCCACTTGTGGGCAGAATAAACCCACTTTCCAACACTACTGAACAGAAACAGCTTTAAAAGTCATTTTAGAGTGTTTCACGCAAAGAGAATGCTTTTTTGGTCACGCTGATCATAGAATGTCTTTTTTCATGCAAAAATGTCATGAACTGACTGGAGACTGACAAAATTATCAAACCAACTTATTTTATATATTTTTTAATATTTTTCCGAGTAGAGCTGTGAGTTTACTGAAAAATATAATGTTAATGTATATTCACTGTATCATCCACTTGTGGGCAGAATAAGCCCACTTTCCAACACTATTGAACAGAAAAAGGTTTCAAAGTCATTTTAGAACGTTTCACGCGAAGAGAACACTGTTTTGGTCACACTTATCCCTGAACGTCTTTCTTCATGCAGAATTTCATGAACTGACTGGAGCCTGACAAAACAATCAAAAACAACTTATTTTACATTTTTTCATACACTGTAAACCCTATTAAGTTCACTGAACTCAAAAATTGTTCTGTAACAAATTACTCAAAAATATTTTAGTGATGTTATAAAATGTTTTAAGTTTATGTACCTTAAAAAATGTAATTGTCCACAACTTACTATTTGAGAGAAATGCAGTCAAAATTTTTAGTGTTCTACAGCTCATGCTCTGTGGTAATACACTCAAATATTTTAATAGTCTAAGACCTATAGTTTGAGGGAAAATAACTCAAAGTTTTCAGTGTTCTACAACTCATAGTCTGTGGGAATACACTGAAATATTTTGATAGCCCAAGTTTTATAGTTTGAGAGAAATGCACTCAAAGCTTTTTATGTTTTAGAAGTCATAGTCCTTGGGAAAACATTTAAATATTAGTAGACTTTGGGGAAAAAAAGAAAGACAGAAATGCTCATATTTTTCAATATTACAGAGCTAGTAATCTGTGAGAACAAAATTCACAAAATTCTCAGGGATTCTAAACTCAAATACTAATGCCAACCCACAGCAACAAATTACAGTCAGCTAATGTTAGAACACACAAAAATGATAGTCATGAAAGCAAGTCACTGCTACAAATCGATAGTGTTTTTATTCAACACATAGGTGTAAAAGAAAGGCATTTAACAATATTAAACCTGTATAGTGCATGAACAGTCACTTTCCAAAAGTTATTCAGTGCATAAAGACTATCAGTGCAAGACAGCCAATCAGTACAATATATTAAATCTGAGGTAGTGACAGCAAACAATGTAACATCTTAAATCTGAAGTAGCAGAGGGAATTTCTTAAAAAATAAAATAAATATAGATAAATAATTAAATCATAATAATATTAAACAAAAAACTGGGGGAGAAGTTCCTCACTACTCAGCTCAATAATCAGTTTGAAGACACATGGCCAAACACAGTCAAACATATGGCTGAATATGACTCATGAACTAATATGCATTTGACACCCTGGGTTACAGTAGTTTTACTCTGTGTCTGAAAATCAACAAAGAAAAAACAGGCAAGTCAGACAGTACAGCCCTGATTCACTCGCTGAACAAGTCATTCCTCAGACTCAGTAGATACCCTTTCAGCGGTTTGTTGTCCTCAAGACACATCACAACCTTTTGGATGAATGTAAATGTGAGCTCAAGTTTTTTTTGGATACTGTATATCTAGTGCATAGATGTACCCGAAGAGCAGGAGAAATGAGTCTGCCGGATTTTTTAGACCACTTACAAGTATTTCATCCTCTACGACAACTGAAATGCTATTGGTGTTGAAGAGGGTGGTGCCGAAAATATACTTATGTCTCGTTGTATTTTGTCATCAAAAAGTTACATTTAGCTTGTCATTGTCTAGTCTTTATCATGGAAAAAGATCGTCAATGACGACAATATGTAGTCGTCATTGTCGTTGACGAAATTAACACTGGCTTTAAGTTTACTGCCTAATGTCATATTATAACCTTTTTTTTTTTTTAAATAACTTTTTGATGACAAAATATGACGAGACATAAGTGTATTTCGTCTTGACCAGACGAGGACAACAATGTTTAATGTAAAATTTAAATAAACTATTTCCACAAACTGAATATCAGTCAAAAGTTCAAAAGATAGGTAAAATGTATTTTGATTATTGTGTTCGTGTGGTGCTTCACTACTTAATACGTGTATGTTCCTGGATGTATGCTTTTTTGATCTTATGGCGGCACTTCAGAAGGTCTACTGTTTGATGACAATGATTCCAGTAAAGAGTGGGCGGATCTTAAGAGAAGAATAGATTTGTGGACGCATTTTATATATCGTCCCGTTGAAGGGAAAACAGAACACATCGTGGAGACAGCCGACAGCAACAGAGGTCTTTATGGCCTGAAACTTCGGGAGAATATCTCAAATTTGAAGAGGCATCTTAATTCTTTCCATGAAGAAAAATATTCTAAGGTAAGCTAATCGCGACAAGTGCTGTTATAGACTCCATACATAGGTTACAATCGATCTTTGAACAGATTTCATGCAAAGTTGGACAGTTTATGCTGCTAATGAAAAGCTGAAAGCTTTTAAGGTTGGCTTTACGGATCCACTGTTGAAGCACAGAGTCTGCTATTTTTAGCGATAGAAAGAATTTTAGCGGTTCCTCCTAGTGTGTCTTCACTGTATGTATGAAGACACACACAAAAAACATTTTTTCTGCCTTCTTTTTAATTTGTTCACACTTATGTGTAATACACATATAGTGTATGTATGAATGTGTATATATGAATTTGTATGTGTATTATACATACAGTGTATGTATGAAGAGTTAACATGTATATCCCTCTTAATGCTTCAAAACAGCACTCTTTGTTAGGGATCTATATTACAGTTAATGACAAAAATGCATTTCAGACTTGTCAAAGAGTTGTGGACACAGTCAGTGTCATAGAAGGTGTAGAAAGTATTTATCTCTATTTTGATTGGTGGCATTTACAGGCATTGGCAATTTATTGTTTTTGACTAAATTTCTAGACTAAAATCTTAAAGTATATGTTAAATAAAATTCAAGAGTAAAATTTGTTTAACCTTCATGGACTAAGACTAGACAAAGATTAAACCAGTATGCAATGACTAAAATGGGACTAGACTAATAAGCATTTTTGTCAAAAAGGTTAAGACTACAATGAAAATGGCTGCCAAAATTGCGATTGCTTCAAGCTCCACTCAATAAGTGTGAAAAAAAATAAAAAAGAAGGCAGAGAAAATTATTTTTGAGTGTTGTGTCAACTTCTGAACAGTTCATGATGTTCTCCATGAGAAACAACAAAAATAAGGTTAAAAGAGACAAACACAGGTTTCTTGTCACGTGAAACGCTCAAAAATGAAATTTTTTAACTGTTTCTCGTGAATACTGTTGGAAAGTGGGTTTATTCTGCCCTCAGGTGGATACTCCACTGTTGTGTAGTGGAGTACAGTGAATATCTATTTAACATGATATTAGGCAGTAAACTCAGATAAGTATGAAAAAATGAAAAATAAGTGGGTTTTGATTGTTTCTTCAGGCTCTGGTCAGTTCATGACATTCTGCATGAAAAAAGGACTTCTAGGATCAGTGTGAACAAAAAAAACATTTTCGTCACGTGAAATGCTGTACAATGACCTTTTAACCTGTCTGTCTTAAATAGTGTTGGAAAGTGGTTTATTCTTCCCACACGTAGATGATACAGTGAATATCCATTTAACATGATATTAGGCAGTAAACTCACAACAGTACTCAGAAAAGTATGAAAAAATGTGAAATAAGTTGTTTTTGATTGTTTTGTCAGGCCCCAGTCAGTTCATGAAATTCTGCATGAAAAAAGTCATTCTAGAGTAAATGTGAAAAACACAGTATTCTCTTCGCGTGAAAAGCTCTCATATGACTTTCAAACCTGTTTGTGTTCAGCAGTGTTAGAAAGCGGTTTTATTCTGCCCACAAGATGATGATAGACTGAGATTGCATTTAATATGATGAAAAGTATGAAAAAAGTTAAAAGAAGTATTTTTTGATTGTTTTGTAAGTCTCCAGTCAGTTCATGACATTCTCCATGAAAAAAGACATTCAAAGATCAGTGTGAACAAAAAAGCATTCTCTTCGCGTGAAATGCTCTGAAATGACTTTTAAACCTTTTTTTGTTCAGTATTGTTGGAAAGTGGGTTTATTCTGCCCACAAGTGGAGAATACAGTGAAAATGCATTTAAAATGATATAATTCAGTAAACTCACACCTCTACTCAGAAAAGCATGCAAAAATGAAAGGAAGATTTTTTTAACGGTTTTGTCAGTCTCCAGTCAGTTTATGACATTCTCCATGAAAACAGAATTTCTAGGATCAGTGTGACCAAAACAGCATTCTCTTCGCGTGAAATGCTCTGAAATGACCTTTTAACCTGTTTGTTTTGAATAGTGATTAAAAGTTGGTCTTCTCTTCCCACAAATGGATAAAACAGTAAATATTATTTTAACATGATATGAGGCACTAAATTCACAGCTCTACTCAGAAAAGTATATTTAAAAAAAAGTAAAGTAAGTTGTTTTTGATTGTCAATCTCCAATCAGTTCATGAAATTCTGCATGAAAAAAAAGACATTCTAGGGTGTTTGACCAAAACAGTCTTCTCTTCGTGTGAAACGCTCTAAAAAGACTTTTAAACCTGTTACTCTTGAATACTGTTGGAAAGTGGGATTATACTGCCCACAAGTCGATGATACAGTGAATATGCATTTAACATGATATTATGCAGTAAACTCACACCTCTACTCAGAAAAGCAATAAAAAGATGAATAAAAAAAAAAAAAGTTGGTTTTGACAGTTTTGTCAGTGTCCAGTCAGTTCATGAAACTGTGCTTGAAACAAAACATTCAGGACCAGTGTGACCAAAACAGTGTTCTTTTCACGTGAAACGCTCTAAAATGACCTTTTAATTTGTTTGTTTTGAATAGTGTTGGAAAGTGAGTCTATTTTGCCCACAAGTGGATAATACAGTGAATATGCATTTAAATTCACAGCTCTATACAGAAAATTATGAAATAATGTAAAATAAGTTGTTTTTGATTATTTTTTTCATGGAGAATTTCCTGAACTGACTGGAGCCTGAACAAACAATTAAACAAAAACTTTTTTTAATTGTTTTTTTCATAGTTTTCTGAGTACAGCTTTGAGTTTGCTTCCTCATAAAATGTTAAATGCATATTCACTGTATCATACACTAGTGGGCATAATGAACCCACTTTCCAACACTACTCAAGAAAAACAGGTTAAAAGGTAATTTTAGAGCATTTTACGCAAAGAGAATGTTGTTTTGCTAACACTGATCCTAGAATGACTTTTTTTTTAATGCACAATGTCATGAACTGACTGGAGGCTGACAAAACAGTCAAAAATAACGTTTTTTTTTTTTTTTTCATTTTTCATTCTTTTCTGAGTAGAGGTGCGAGTTTACTGCATAATATCATGTCAAATGCATATCATCCACTTGTGGGAAGAATAAACCCACTTTCAAAGACTATTGAAAAAAAACAGGTTTAAAAGTCATTTGAAAGTGTTTCACGTAAAGAGAACACTGTTTTTGTCACACTTACCCTAGAATGTCTTTTTTCATGTCGAATTTAATGAACTGACTGGAGACTGATAAAACAATCAAAAACAACTTATTTTACATTTTTTCATACTTTTCTGAGTAGAGCCAATAGTTTACTGCATAATATCATGTTAAATGCATATTCACTGTATTTATCCGTATATGGGCAGAATAGACCCACTTTCCAAAAGTATTCAAGACAAAAAGATTAAAAAGTCATTTAAGAGCGTTTCGTGCGAAGAGAATGCTTTTTTTAGCCACACTGATCCAAGAATGTCTTCTTTCATGCACAATGTCATGAACTTGACTGGAGACTGAAAAAACAGTCAAAAACAACTTTTTTTTTCATTTTTTCATGCTTTTCTGAGTAGAGGTGTGAGTTTTCTGCATAATATAATTTAAATTTTATATTCACTGTTTCATCCACCTGTGGGCAGAATTATTCCCACTTTCCCACACTATTGAAACAAAACAGGTTTAAAAGTCATTTTAGAGCGTTTCACGCAAAGAGAATGTTCTTTTTTTCACACTGATCCTATAATGTCTTTTTTATGCAGAATGAACTGACTGGAGACTGAAAAACAATCAAAAAAAACCTTATGTTACATGTTTTAATACTTTTCCGAGTACAGCTGTTAGTTTACTGAATGATATCATATTAAATGAAAATTAACTGTATCATCCACTTTTGGGCAGAATAACCCCACTTTCCAACACGTTTGAACAGAAACAGGTTTAAAAGTCATTTTAGAGTGTTTCACGCGAGGAGAACACTGTTTTGGTCACATTTAATCTGGAATGTCTTTTTTCATACAGAATTTCATGAACTGACTGGAGCCTGACAAAATACTCAAAAACAACTTATTTTACATTTTTTCATACTTATCTGAGTACAGATGTGAGTTTATTGCCTATTATCATGTTTGTAGTGGAAACCTTCTCAGTGAGGAAATGACGACAGCGATAAGGTTGTTAATTCTACAATTATTTATTACTGAAACAACCAGTAAGAATCAGCTGTACTGATCAACAATAATCATCAATCAGAATTACAAGAACCAACATACTGTACTGCAGACAGGGTTCAATCTTCCTAAAGACTGAACAACGAAAGTCTAAAGACACCAGATTTTATACAGTCACAGTTACGTATGCACATAGTTCATACACAGGTTACTGAACTCAGAGTCAAGGTATAGCACACAACAGATGTTTACATTGTTTGCTTTTGGAGCTTGCTGTTGGAGCTCATTATTGATTTGTCCTGTTCTTTAAGTTCAGCATGGACAAAGTCCTAGACTGTGAAACAGAGATTTATCTATAACAAGATTAGAAGAAGAATTAAATAATTTTCCTCCACACATTACATTCTGCAAGTCAGATTCATCTCATGGTACTCAACATAAAGAACATACTAGGAGACATTCTTTTTCCATTAGCTAACCATGTGAATATGAAGTTCCAACAATGATTAGTCTTATGTTGTCAAAGTCTTTTCTGAATATCCTTGCAGCAATAAAAACAAATGAGACTGCTGTCTGTATTCTCACATAATGTGTTAATTAACTGAATCATTCATGATGGCATTATGGATATTTTGTCTTGTTCTCATTCAGTGGTGAACTGCACAGATCCAGGTATCCCTGCCAATTCTATCCGGGAGAGTAAGATCGAGCATGGGAACTTCACATTTGGCAGCGTGGTCTTCTACGACTGTAACCCTGGATATTACCTGTTTGGATCATCGGTGCTAACCTGCCAACCCACAGGACACTGGGACAAACCTTTACCAGAATGCATCGGTAAAGTTTTCTTTTTAAAGTGATCAATCAAGTAGAAAATCATGAAATTATTCACATCATCCTTTAGGCGACTATTAGTCTTTTTGTCAGCTTATTCACTTTTCTGTTAATTAATTGCGGTTTGATTTGAAAGTCACACTCATGGCCATCCATAACCTTGTTTTCGCCCTTATTTGCTTTAGGAGTTTCAATGGTACAAGTTGCTAAATACCGTGACTGAGAGCATCTGTGCAATGTTTGATGCCCCGGTGCTTTATGGTTATGGTGCACTGTGCCTAATTGAGAAATTGGAAAACTGTCATAGGACCAGTTGTTCTGGCAATATTTAATGTTCCCTCCAAACAAATGCTGAAATTATAACAACAGCCATCTATGAAGTGTCAGGGTTATCTGAGGCCGTAATGTTCCCCAACACCTGGCTCATCATAAGCTCTGCTTTTGTACGAGGACGACAACAGTAATGACCTGTTTCTAGTGAAATTATCTGAAGTTAAGCTCTACACTTTGCATACAGGTTTGGAGAGCACTTCATTTCATGGTAGAGAGATGACGCACTGCATTTATTTTATCAAATGGAATGGTAATTAAACAGATACACAGGAGTGTCTGTCTCAGTGTTTATTCGCTGCTCCAGGCATCAGTGACTCTTTGTTAAGAAATAAGCTTTGCAAAATTACAGAAACTTAAGGTGCATTATGACACCAAGCTGATTAAACGTCAGCAGCAACAAAAGTACGTAAAAGGTCAAAGGTATAATGAAATAGCAGAACCAAATTAGATTTTAGCACAGAAACCAAACCAGTGGGACATTTATGATGTGCATGCAACATTGAATTAAAACTACACCTGAATTCATAATGATTCTGAGTAAACATATTTGTGCTTAAAACATCAATGCATGTTCATCTCCTTATCCTTTGTAACTGTTCTCAGACTTGATCTGAAGTTCATGGCAATGCCAAGATTCTGTTTCTTGACATGTTCATGTGATGTAGAGATGCGCTGACTGTGAATGTATGGCCTATTAATTAGATTAATAATTTGTTGTCTGGCAGTTGATGCTGATACAGATGTTTATTTTGTTTTTAATATTGCCCCCCCTCCATTTCGTACCAGTGGGACAAAATATCTGAACTGTTTTACACTCTTTCAGCTTCTCATCACATTATCGTTGAGTGAGCACAAAGTCTGTCATATTAATTTATGAATTAACCTTTAATACAACTCAATAGATAAACATCTGTCGCTGCTCTAAGTGTGTCAACAGTATTTGCCGATAGGCTGATGGCAGTGAAAAAGGCGGATTTGTCGGTGCATCTCTAATAAAGAGACTTCAGTAGAGCTTAATGTCTATTTTATTTAATATGTGGATGTCAATGGTATGGATTCCTGCCTACATGCCACAGTGATATACCACCTAAACTAAGATTTAGTGAAGGGAAATGCCAGCGTTTAATATCGTCTACTGTGAATAAATACAAATAAAATGTTCTGGTTCTGTGTAGATGTAGTGGCACAATAGCAGAGGTGGTTTTTTTTTTGAGTGTTTGGATGCATGCAGTGCTAATCCATCCATCCATCCATTCAGCGATAATCTCATTTCCTCTCTTTGCTCTGTCATGTAGAGGTGGACTGCGGCCACCCAGGTACGCCGCCCTACGCTGTGATGAGTGGGGAGAAGTTTACCTTTGGCTCCACAGTGCGATACACGTGCACTGGAGACCGCCAGCTCATTGGGGACTCATCACTCACCTGTCAACTCAACGGACACTGGAGCAGCCCGCTGCCCCACTGTTCAGGTACGCACACTGTCACTGTTACACAAGCATATGCTCATACAATGCATTTTTCTTTTTTCATCCTCCTTGGGACCCATTTTATATCAGATTTCAGGGCCTATCCCTATTTTTACCATTGTGTTATCATATTCCCAAATGTCTCAGAGCTCTATAGGAAGGAAAGCAGATCTGTCTGTACAGCTCGAGGCCACATGAAGTAAGTGAGGATAAATGTTGGATATAGCTGTTGATGGTAATGTATTAAGGCCCATTTATGCTCAATATTGAATACGCATATGGAGGGTTCCGTCTGTCCTCTGTGTTCATTATGTGCATATTTCTGTACATCCTCTGGGAGCTTGCGGATGCATACCCAAATGAAACAGTACCACTGGAAATTGCCAGAAATGGCAGAACTTCCTGAAAAGCAACTGTGTGACTTAGAGAAACTACTGCCTCTGTGGTTGCCATGTTTTTTTCTTTTTCTTCTTCCTCCTTTTTTCTCCTCCACTCATAAAAACCTCTACTCTTCCTGGAATTTAGCCAATATACTAATTCATAGTGGCGCCCTCTGATGGATTGATCGCCAAACACTCATTCCAACATAATGGATGCATGGAAGTATAAAGGCAGTGACTTTTACTCTGTTCACATCCATAGAGCATAAATGAGCCTTTAGTCCAACACAATGTCCACAAAATGGGAGAATATGCCCTCATTCTGAATGGATCAGCTGTGCCATAGAAACATTTGGTGAGTTCACATGACACTTAAAAAATGAAATATTGCCTTAGTCTAACTAAAACTGGACTTTAAAAGTACATGTAGACATGTTAGCTTGACTGAAATCAAGCTTCTAATACTTGGATTAACACACCTAGATAATGCAATTGAAAGTCGATCTACTCCTACATGTAAACATAGCAGTTGTAGTGGAATGAGACGTGTGTCACGTGTTTTGTGCCAAATCCTGACTCGGAAGTTGAACATTGTGCATCTCATCTGCACAAAAAGCAGAGTGGACAAAAAGTATGTAATGTACAAATTTACAGCAATGTCCATTGCTGTACCAGTTTACCTCTGCACTGGAAAAAATCTAAATTTTACCAAGTGTACTTTTCTCTTTTCTAGTCCAAATATCTCATCACACTTAAAATCAGACATAATCACCTAAAGAGTAACTTTTCAGTGAGATATAAGA
>JAPQRP010000010.1:18351780-18361854 GCA_037367295.1 Apogon hyalosoma | reverse complement strand
CTATCTCTCTGCCCTGCTCAAAACTACCAAACATTCAAAAAATTTCAGGATTTTAACCTTTCAAATGCCAGTTTAATCATTTGAATTCTGAGTGAGTTATTACAAAAAAAATATTTTCCATAAAATAAATAGGAGAATAAAACATTGGTGGTTATTAGAGCCTTGGATATGCCAAAGATTAGCAACAAAATAGATTTGATTGCATTAGTATTTTTTCTGTAGTGTCAGATTTACCCTCGTGGACAAAAATGCCCCATTGACCTCCATTATAACCACATTTTTAATCTCACTGCCATTACACTTTATAACCGTACTTTCTCTAATGTCAACATTTTAATTAGAAGAAAGCTAGTGATAATTTACTTTCATAGCACATTGCATGTTCAACAAGCTGAAGACCCACCTAAAATGTCTGTGCTTACAATAGGTTTAGCCAATGAGAAAATACTGTACATTCCACAGCACATCTGCTGCTCAGTCTGCATATGTTCTGTGTTGCTAGAGGGCTAGACTGCAACTGCAAGTTTTCTCATTACTCTGAGAATCCTCTTCTTAGTCACAGCTAAAAAAATGTCACTACTATCACCGTGGGACTTGATATACAAACTGCACTTTATTTACCGATGAGTCATCAATAGCGCGATGTGGATTTGTGTACCCCTGCACCACCACTGCTCATTAGCCTCTGTTAATAAAGCTGTTATGCTGTATGGATTAGTGGTTCTTGAGAGGTTTAGTTCACAGCTGTTCACACAGTGATTTCTTCCACCACCTTACATGAGGCGTATAGATAAAATGGAGAACTTAAACCACGTGCTGAAAGATTTCTGTTTGCCCTTTTCAGATTGTTCCACCTGAGTACCAATCATAAGCACAATTCTCAAACCACAAATATTCATCAGGTCAAAAGAAAAGCAGCAACCGTTTCATAAATAAATATTATTCACGTGGTACGAGACAAATATTTTTCACACCACCATTCATTTAATCGCCTTGAGACCTTCAGATATCATCTTGCAGCTGCCATGTGGTCCCCCTACCTCCAGATTGTGAATCACTGATATGGAAAATAGAAAATCCATTACTGTTTTACTCTTGTGACCTTCACCTCCCCGCTTTTCTCTCTTGTTTTGCAGCGGTGCAGTGTGGGAATCCAGGTACACCTGCTCATGGGCGTATTTCCCGTGTGGATGGTACAACCTTCTCCCACTCTATTGTGTACTCTTGTATGGAGGGCTATTTCCTCACTGGTTCACCCACTCGCCAGTGCCTCGCAAACGGCACGTGGTCTGGCACGGCTCCAAACTGCACATGTGAGTGTCACATCCCTATTACTTGCATATTCTAATGTGTTTTACATACTTAATTTTAACACTGTCATTATAGCAGGTGTCTTCGTGTTTTCTTTGCAATAAAAATATTTTTCACCAATTTTTTTGCCCCTTTGTTTTCAGGAAGAATTTCATTTCAATATCTGGCCATTAATTATCCCCCACCCCCAAGTGGTGGAGGTAGGGGTATTGTTTTTGGTTGGGTTTGTTTGTTTCTTTGTTAACACTTTAGCAGCAAAACTACCAGTTGAATTCATACCAAATTGGATTTATAGATTTCCAGTGACCCTGAATAGATGTCATTACATTTTGGGAAAAGTAGGTCAAAATTCACATTTTTTATGAATGTTTAAAATATTTTTTTCCCCATTTACTTACAGTGGGCAAAATTTCAAATTGCCATAAAAATTGCCATCAGTTTTAACTCAGTTTACTTAAAACACTGCAAAGATACAGATCCATTTTAGACACTCTGCAAAACATCTAAGTGATGGCTTGTTTTTTAAATTTTTGTTACATTTTAAAATCTTTTTCTTTTCCCATTTACTTATAATGGGCGAAATTTCAAATGTCTATAAAAACTTCAGTTTACTTCAAACTTGGCACATATATCATTTCTATATTTAACAAATATTAAATATGGATGAAGGAGTTGATCGATGTCAAAATAAGCTACAAAATGTGCGAGGGGTGGGGTTTGTTGTGCCTGGCACCACTTATGGTTATCATAATTATAAATAATAAATGCTTAAAACAGTGTGTTTTAGTAAAAAAGAAAAAAAACAGAATAGAAGTTTTTTGCATATTTATCAGAAACAACTGTAAATGTCCATAACAAAACTGTTTGAGATTGCAGAAATAAACTTTCAACTATTTTACATCTGCTCAAACATTCTTTTACATACATTCACTATCCATATTATGGCTTCATATTTTTTGTTTAAAGTCTTTGAAACAGTTCCTTTCTACTTGTAATGGAGTCCCACGTTGCTGCCGTAAAGTGTCATATAGTGTCGAAAAGCTCAGGATCTCAGCTTTCCGATGCCACTTGGATTTTGTGGATAGTGCAGACGGTTCAGGAGTTACAGTAATTTGAATGATGTAAACTGCAAAATTTTGAGATTGCAGTTGTTAAAGAGTTAAAATAGCTTAAGACACGATTCCAGATGCAGTTATATTGATAAAGTTTGCATTATTGTTGGAATGCATAGTTGTAATGTAGAGGGGAGTGTCATTTTACAAAATAAAAAGAAAAATGACATGCTCACTTTGAAAGAAAACTGTAAAATAATAAGAGGAGCATAGTCCTAATTATAAAAGTGATATGAACTGAAAAATACTACAGAGCACATGTAGTCTGTATTCACTCAACACTTTTAAGTCTGTTAACAATTAAAATCACAGGATTAGAAACCAGTCCTCTTAGAAATAGAACAATAAGTAAAAATAGGGCTAAGAAGATTAGGTGTCCCCGTGTATGGGATCCTCCACGTTGAACTTCATCGTCCTCATGGAAATACCACGCTCTTAATTACACACGACCAGGCAAGCCAGTCATCATAAGGGTTGAGATTTAACTAGAATGTACTTAAACAGCAATTAGCCCAAGAACAAAATAGACATGCACTTCCTAAAGTAGATTTACTGTCTTAAATACAGGTGAAATTAGGATTATTTACCTCCCTCTTCCTACCAAAAGGAGCGTCTTTGAGTGATCAGCAGTGGTGCTAAAATAGGATATTACATTTCAAATAGCGCATAAATCTCACTGAGTCTTCTTTCTTCACAAAACATCAAAACTGTCAGCCGTTTTTATTGTCTGGATCTGGGCAAATGAGCCTTGCAGTAATTAAGAAGTATGCCAATCTATATTCAATTTGCACCAGGATGACTATCAAACAAAATTACACATTGTTCTTCTTTCTGAAAATCACCATATTTTCTCTTCCTCTTTCCTTCTTTGCTTGTTATTGAATCACAAGAAAAGATGAATGGTATGGGCATAATTTCCAATTTTGGAATGAAATGAGTCTCTGGAGAGATACACTGAGAGGGAAGGAGGAGAAGAGAAAGATTGAAAATTGGATTGAATAATAATAATGATCAAACATGCAGAAAAGTAAAATGGTTCACTTGGCTGTTTTTACCACTTTCCTAGTGTGCTCATCACCGAATGTACGTTATCCTCCTGTACGCTATCACTTCACATTGCGTTTTAGTGGTCAGTTCAGGGACATCGACACTTAAGATGCCGAGATTGGCTCCGTGTGCCTTCATTAAGGAGGCAATCATTTTCACGGTTCATGGGTAATCGATCATGTGGGTTACCAGATCAAAGTCACACAACATTTTCAAGGGGAGAGAGAAAAGTTCTATTTGTTTATTTATTTATTTAACCTGCTTGGTGGTTGATAAATAAAATTATAGAGCATGTGAAAAAATTAGCAAATTAGCTCAAGTGCAAAAGGAAAGGTTTGCCCAGTGAACTGTGAAGTAAAGCTATGAAGTACTTTCTGAAATAAACAGTAAACACTGATTATTCAGAGAAACTATGTGCGTTGCTGTATGCCAGGATCCTGTTGATTTATTTTGCCTGTTCTCCCACACTCTCCTCTGTGTCTCGACTCCTTTCCCCTCAGTAACCGTCAATTGTGTTGGTCGGTCCCAGAATTATTATTGTTGTTGTTGTTGTTGTTGTTGTGTGCATATCTGGAGTCTCTCAGTGGAGTCTGGGTTATGGGGTGAGTGCATTTAAATAGTTTTTTAGAGCAAGTGCTTTCACTAAATATGGATCGTCTAATTCGCATTATCTAAATCCACAGAAGGAGGAAAAGTGAAACTGAAACACAGTAGATGAGCTTAAATTAGTAATTTTCCACTGCCTCACAACGGATCCTGTGCTTTGGTTATACAATCAGCGCCTGGTGTTGTGGCAAAAGAAAGTAATAACCTTTTGCAGCAGTAGTATATGTCATTTACGCACCTAAAATATGGTATAGTGCAAGGAATATTATACAGTACTTGATATATGAGAGATGTGATTACTGACCTGGTGCATTTATTTGCAGCTTTTATAGTAAGGTTATTGCAGAGCTTGTAAACTCTTTCTCTGTTTTGTTGCCTTAACCCGATTTCTTCCAGTAACTTGGTTTGTTGGGAACAAGTAAATGTACTGAATAAAAAAAGCTGTACAGAACAGTTAAGCTGAGTTGTTGAAGTCAACAGCCTGCAGCTTTTCCACATTGTGCTGACTGGCTGGGTTTTAACTTTCCAACACATAGACAAGCACATGTAAACATTTACATTCATGCACTCTTTGTTTCATCCTCTCATTTGATCTCTTTTCCTAAAGTAAGGCAACTTTTTCACACCCTCTTGGGAATTTTTTTTTCTTTTTCTTTTTTTTTTTTTTTTTTTTGTTGATACGATTGAAATTTTCATCAACTGTCTTTTATTCATGCCAGCTGCTTCTGGCTTATATTTAGAGAGACGTATCATGCTTAATTCAAGATAGTGCGCTTCCCTGTGATGTGTTGTCGTCAAGTCAAAAGAGTTATAACATGGTTAAAACAAACGCTTATATGCCATAACCCTAGAATATACTGTTTTTCGGCTTTACTTTTTGACTGTAGAGCCAGTTTGTCGGAGAGCTGAATCCATTAAGATGATTATTTAAGATCCCCGTCTCAAACTCAGACATTTTGATGTGTGTTGGCAGGGAACGCTCAGATATAATTCTTTTAAGTCAATATGGCCATGTCCTGTGTAGGTACATCAGTTTGGTTTTTTAATGCTGGCTCAGTGGCATAGCTTTCAGGGACACGGAACAGATCCATCGTTAATGTTTTTAGGATTGTCTATTTTTCTTACTGCGGCACAGCGAAACATCTGAAAAAAAAAAAGGTCTGTGTTGGAGGCTTAAATTTAAGAGTGTGATATTTATAGGCGAGCAGCTGAATGATTTTCTGGTATTGATACTTAACAGCAGGAGCTCCCTTTGGAATGATGAATGCATAAAGTGTCTGATTTGACTCGAAATAAGCAACAGAGATGCTATTTATGCAAACAGATTTTCTGCCTTAAAAAAAAAATCGAAAAAATCAGACAACGCATGTTAGTTAATTTACTGGATAAAATGCTCATAAAATATAAAACAGCAGTGTGTACAGAAAAGCAGAAAATATCATCTGCTGTGCTGTTTTTCAGATGGATATATGATTAACTGAAAATTCCTACAAACAGTAATCTGTAATGTGCTGTAATGTTTGACATCATTCAGCCAAACATCACAAATAACTTGTGTTTCTGTGGGCGGGTGCATTGCATTGTAAGGGTGCTAGTGTCAAAGTTGTTCTTCCCATTAGGAAGTACTGCCAACTATATAAAACCTCACTTAGTGCAAAAATAAAAGTGTTTTTTTTTTCTCTCTCTCTTTTTTCTGTAGAACTTCTCAGAAATACACTGTCTCGAAACAAAATTCATTTCATCTGCTGATAATAAATATATCTAAGTGTTCTTGGCAGCATCTGCAAATAAACAAACAGAAATTAATTAGAGGGAGGAGGCGTTAGTTGGGACAGACATATGCATCAAAGTGGCTGCTAACATTAGGGTGAACAAGTCAGAAGGAATTTGTCATAAAAACAGTCTCGGATTTGGTCTGTATGAATCAAGGGCTATGAAAAGGCAACTAAACAGAGGCTGGCAAGTTAAAATATTCACTCCTAGTTAGTACTAGAATAAGACCTGACAACGTAGTGGGGCCAGGACTCGGCCATCTGTTAGCTTTTCTGTGATGGTAAGCCAAGACCAGGCGTGCAAAAATGACCAGGGCAGGGGCAGTATGGTATAAGAAGAACATCATTATTATTACAAATGCAATACCAGGCATTTCAACATACTTGCAGTCAATTAATCATAGTCGCTCTGCATGCCTGCCAAGGTCTGTGTGGGTGTCTGTAACGTAAATGTCATCATCTGCCCAAGTCTGTAAAGGACAAAGTGAAAGTGACCATGTGGTCTTTGCTCAGTAGAAGCGTACAACGCCCTAGAAATGCAAACCACAGGCTTATTTTCGATACTGAATGTCCAAAGCCTTTAAAATCACTGTGGTGTGACTTCAGTACTCAGTATGTGTGGACAATATGCTGCATACAGTCTGTAGCTGTTATTTATGGTAATTAGCATTAGAAGTTTACATGAAAATATATTATAGTTTCCCTAATTTTTGTGAGATGCCAAAACTTAACCACAGCAATAAAAAGAAAAAAAAAAAAGAAAAGATTGTCAATTTATTTTAACCCATAGAGACCCAAAGAGCCACTGGTGACACAAACCATCTACAGATATAAACTGTTTAATACCTGTTGATCCACTAATCCTATCAATCCATGTAAATAATTGGTGTAAAATACAGTTTATCATTTTTTCATGGTCATCAGATATGACCCATTTGGACGTTCAGAGGCTCCGTAGTTACCATGGAAACATTGTCATCTTCTACAACATTGCTTCACCAGTAAAACCCACGGAGTTTGATAAATGACAGTGGATGGACACACTTGTTTTTACATTCAGATAGCAATATCTTAGCTGAAAAAGTAATTATTTTGCTCCATTTTTCTCTGTTTTGATATAATTAACTTTGAATTTACTGAGTTTTCATAAACATCGACTTGATATGTGAATCAAATATAGGAAGATACATGATTTATGCCAAAAAATGCAAAATACAGAGGATAATATAAAAAAACAAAAACAAAATGGTGATAAATCAGTTAAGAAAAGTAGAAATACATAAACATTAATTTAGGACAACTGCAACAAAAGTAGCACTGGGTCTTTATGGGTTAAAATCTAAGTTGTGGAATCTATTTACAATGTCTACACATGTCCCATATTTAATTTCTTTTTTTCTATTAGATTTGCAGAAAAATAGAATGAATGAATCCTCCCTTAAAGGACTAAGAAACACTGTTGACTTCAGGGCAGCTTTTTAACTGTTAACTTTAAAAATACTCATATCTGTGAGTTTATGTGCAATAAGGTAACGTTGAATTTCAGTGTATTTTTATATACAGTGACAATAAAGGAAGCCTGTCCATCTGTGATTTGTGACAGAATAATCTGAATAATTTAACTAATATTTTAATTATCATGATTTAACAAGGGAACTGTTAAATGATTACTGATGCCTGAGGCACGTGTCACTATTTCAAAAGGATCACAAATAAAAAGAAAAGCCAAGTGGGAGCGGTCTTTTCCTGGATGACAGTGACAGTTTCCTTTGTGCACAGTGGGTCACCGACGAGAAATGATGCAAATCATATGGTTTGACCTTCATAGTCACCACAGGCTCGTTTATTCACCATTTCCAAATCGGGCCTGAAACAGTTGTAGTCCCTGCACAAAAGCTGGCATCTATAAACCCAAACTCATATGCACACCAGAAGACACGGACATAAACTTTTCATGCGATTAAGCAGTGAACCTAAGTCAGACTGTTAGAGGTATCATATGAACGATATAACACTGCCTCTTGCAGATGAAATTTCACTTCAAATCACACTTAAGTTACTTTGTTCTACGTTATCACTGACATTAAAACCAACCAAATATCATTACTCATGTCTGCAGTAGTGATGCATAACTATTCCATAAGCACATATATTGCAAAGTCTGCTCAGTATTTCATCACATTGCCTTTCCATCACATTCTCCACCACCGAAATGCAGAGGAGAGGGTCAGACTGTAATGCTTCTGGCCAGTGGTAGAGCACAGCTGTCGAAATGTTAGGATGATGCCAGGATGTGGCAGGTGGCTCGATTCAGGAAAGTCTGGCTTTCCATTCCCTGATATTAAGGATGAGTATACCAAGTCACCTCAACCATGTTAACAAGGCTAACGGATGGAATTATCATCACTAGTGGTAGAAATCCAAGACATAAAGCACATCCTCTATTACTGTGTATATCACCAGGTACAGTTTTAGTTTCTGAATAGGTATTTGTATGAAACCATCTCTGTGCACTTCTGTCAAGTGCACAGAGCACACTGGAAACACTGTGGTGGCTGCCACACACTCTTGTTTCCCCCGAGTACAGAGGCCATTCGGGTTTCCGGCGGTGACAGCTCAGGTGTGCCCTTACCCCCCTCAGTAGCAGACACACTCTGACAGTAGGATGCAATTCTTTTTTTTCCCTCCACCTTCTTTTTTATTTCTGGTGCTGTCCTGTTTGATTAACTCAGCAGCATGTTGCCACTTGCTGTAATTTCTTTTGCTTTTCTTTTGTCACCCCCACAGCTGTGGCCACCAGACAGTATGTGGTTTCTAACCTTCACCTTCAAATACAAAAAACTTTGATTCCCATCAGAAAAATTCATTTCCCTGGTCTGCCTCTCAGTTGTCATCACGATTCACCGCCAAGCAGTGATCAGCAGGGTCATTTATATATATATCAACATTCATGAGATGCTTTGCATACATTTATGATTGTGTGTAGATGGCAGGATGTAAAGTTGATCCACGTGCGCACATTTTCAGATGGACTGAAGTATTAAGGGAACATTGCCTGTAGGTGTGCATGAGAACAGCTTCTGAAATCGATTCTTTGGTTTTGGCAGGCACTATTTTAGCTTTTGTGGTCAGGTACAGTTTTAGTAAAAATCCTGCACTGTTTTATAAATGAACCATGGTATATTTTAGTCCAAGGTGTTAGACAGTGCTGTAAACTACCATCATCAGACATCAAATGAGAGAACATCTTTTGGAAGAAGGGTGTTTATCCCTGCAGTAGGGCCAGTTCAGTCAAGGCAGAATTGAAGCGGTTTGTGCAGCTTGTGGTGTCCAGACACTTTACTAAGATACTTTTTGATCTGTATGTTGGTTTTTCCTTTGTTGTCATTTTGTCAACTGTATGTAATACTAGCAAAATTCCTCCTGTGTAGTTCTGTATTCTGATGCACAGCAGTTTTTGACTACTATCTCAGCTAATGGTGGCCTTGGTATGACTACTACACATGATGAAACAACACAACGCTTCTTCAGTGCTTTGTTTGATGAACCATTTTCAACCTGCACCATTGTACCTGACACAGGTATAAAAACTTTTGAAACAAAAAAAGTATGTGGTTCAAGGATAATTATTAATCATCACAAGCTCTACCCACATTTTTTGCCTGTAGCACATATGCAAAATAACAAGTAGATGGTTATGCCCTGGTGATGCAAGTGAAGAAAAATGATTACTGTAGGAGACTCCCAGCGACTGTTAAAAAGACAGCCAAAAAAAGAAATATGTGCTGAATTAATAACACCTCACCCCTCTGTTTTCAACATGCACAGGCATAAGAAATGATTACATCACACACTCAAAGAAATATTTAAATTAATATATTGTCTTTAAAGATAGTGAGTATTTCATGTTACATCTTTGCTTTTGCACCAGCCATGAAAAACATTTCTGACGATTTCTTCTGTTTGAACACCAATAACAGTGATCACCTGTGGAGACCCTGGGATACCAGCAAACGGACTCCGATTTGGTGATGATGTCACGGTGAACCAGAATGTGACATTTATGTGCCAGCCGGGATATGTGATGGTAGGAGGGGATGCCGCCGTAGCAAGAACCTGCACCAACAACGGCACCTGGAGCGGCACCATGCCAGCATGCCAAGGTAAACGCCCTTAAACGCACACACCTGCATACACAGCACTGTTCATGTTTTGCAAAAGACCTT
>JAPQRP010000010.1:18300993-18324787 GCA_037367295.1 Apogon hyalosoma | reverse complement strand
CCCCCCCCCCCCCCCCCCCCCCCCCCCCCCCCCCCCCCCCCCCCCCCCCCTGCACGTAAGGACACATTAAAATCCCTGCAAGGACCCAAGCATGCCTGTCCAATTGCACAATCCAAGTTTACATCAAAACTTCCTCTGTTCAGTGTGTATTTGGTAGCTTGGAGGTTTGAGCTTGACGTAGCAAGAGGGGTATTAACACTCATAGAGGAAGCAGGGGCAGGATTATTCCAACAGACTACTTTATGTTAGTCAGACTACCTACTTAGATCCCTTTCAGATGGGCAGTTTGCAACAGATATTTCAGGTAGAGTCATCATTTATTCCTTTGGATGATGTTATGAGGCTGCTAGGGTGAAGTATGTACAGTACATATTCATCCCAAGAGGCTGCAGAGAAGAAAACCACCTGCTTTTCTCTACCGGAATGAAAAGACAGGGTTCATACAGTATATATATCAATTATGTATGTAATATATGCTCTTTGTGTGTGAAAGGAGTGATGTTAAAATGCATCACAGTCAAAGAAATGGATATGACCGTTGGTGTGTGGCTCCCCTGAGATGTTTTTCAGCGGGCGTACTGTATATCATTTTATTTCTTCCCTGTTGCTTTTAGAGTGTCACTTACAAGTTAAGTGCAAACAATTTCTCCCCAACATTCAGCAGAATATCTGATCTGAAATTGTCCCAAATGAAACCAGAAGCAGCTTATTATTTGGATCACTGCTTGTAATGTCTGTAGCCGTGCATTTCTGCATTACTAAACGACTTCACCAATGACTCAACACCACTGAATGAGAAATCTCCGCATCAGTGGTGTCGTTAAACAGTCGACTGGGACGGCTGCTGAAAATGAAAGTCATTTATTAAGCGAACAGAAAATATTTTGAGTTTTTTTTTGGGTTTTTTTTTTTTTTTTAACCAAAAAGTCAAACCCTCACTTCCTAATGCCTGCGTAACACTCGAGAACACTAACATGAGCCATCGCCTCAAGGAAGAGTCTCCGTCTGCCTCCACACACTACAGATAATCATTAAAAAAAAGAAGAAAAAAAAAAACTTTTAGTGTGCAGTATCTTTTCCAAGCTCTTTAGATTTGATGCTGGGAGCCTATTGGCATTTGCATCAGTGTATTGACTCTTTCTGCTTTGTGTGCTGTCTGTTTGCGTCCAGGTGGGCAGCAGAATAGACTTCCAGTGCCAACAGGGACACCTACTGCAGGGTTCCACAACTCGGCTCTGCTTGCAAGATCTCACCTGGACCGGCATCCAGCCTACCTGTATCCGTGAGTACAGTTCCTTCACCGTATCCCACTGTCACGCCTCTGTTTTTCATCACCCACCTTTTGCATTACTGTCACTGATTTATCCCTTTTGCTTGCTGCTTGTTCTGTTCCTCCTCCCTCTCTTTATCTGCTCCCCGGTTCCCGCTGTGACCTTTGGCCTCTGAGTAGATTGCTGCCAACACCTCAATCAGCCTGCCACCCCAGTCATTTTAACAGGCTGGAGTTGACTGTGATTACTATCATTCTGTTTGAACTACTTGAACTGTCAACCAACACCAAACAAGAGCTAGTCCACTTACTTTACCTCACCAAGTTTTTTTTTTTTTTCCTAAACTGTCATGTAATACAGTGGTTTGTGGAGTCTCTTCTCAGCAAGAGGATGCGTCATGGGAATACTCTCATTTTAAATCCTACCATAGCCTGCATTTTACACCCACTTTGTTAACTAAATACTTGAGCTAATGAAATGGAGATTAAAGGGATCTTTTGCCATCGTGATTTCTTAACTACATCCAGATTGATCACCCATTTGAAGACATTTGTGCTGAGGAAGCAAAAACACTGTAACACCTACCCTCTGTTCAGTCTGCAGCACGTCTTTGTATTTTATGTGTATGGGTGAGTTTAAGTGGACAGAGAGGTTTTGTTATCCATGTGTAGCCTTTAGTATGGCCGTGCTGTCTTTGTGTTGTACCAGCTCATTGGATAGTATTAACAAAATACCCTGCAATAAAATCCACCTTTTCTGAGGTTATTATGTTTTTGTGTTTTCGAGAGGTGTTGATTAACCTTTTTAGAGGCTGTAGTCGTAGAGTGCTGTTCAGTTATATTGTGTTATACTGTGAAGTGTTTGTAATTTTCATCTTTAGCCATTGGAACGGTTGATATAAAGCATGTGATTGTTTATGTCACTTCAACAAAAAAACAACAGTCTATTGCATAACATTATTCACAAAGTATATTTTCTAGATTAAATGATCTAAAACTATTTCTTAAAAGAAGTGGAAACATCCTTAAAAACACTCCCACACTCCATACTTTTGTCAGCTGACAGCTCTTCTGCCTTTTTTGATCCTCCTGTATATGCAAAGTGTTGACTACATCATCCATCTCACTAAGGAATGATTCAGTAGCTTGTCCGTCTCCTGACTCCATAATGGCATTTATTGCCAGCACTGTGACAGGTCTCTTAACAGTGACAAGCAGTCAAAGTTTAACTTAAACAGAATTATATAATATATAAACTCCGCACAACAACACCTACATATTTCTTTATATCGAAAAAAGTCTGTTTACTGGACAGTTTTGTGACTGCTGTGTCCGTTCAGGAGGAATATCTGTATGCGGATGAATGGCTGAAACTAAGCAGAACGTTTGATTCACGGACCCGTACAGGATCACTTCGTGGGTCGTCCTTTTCAAGGTTGCATGCACGGCTGCCAAATTCCCGCTGAGAACGGTGGCCTTGGATGGGGAATACCAGTATATATAAGTCCACAACGGTGCAAGATAAAACATGAGGGTTAAACCTATAACCTTTCAATTATATTTCCTAAAGTCACTTTCAAGTTTTTAAACGTGTGCTCCCAAAAGGTCTCCTGAATACCCATAATGAATAATAATGTAGCTTACATTGTAATGGAAATATAAGTGAAGATGTCTGATGCTGCATGAAAGGCTTAAATATATTAGCCCTGATTTTCTCCATGTTACTGATGGGCAATGTACAGCAAAAAATTATAGGTTAATTGCTTTTGCAAACCCTGCTTCCCTGAATGAAAACAGTGTAATTTTAACCTGTTGGTATTTGTGTTGAGGGTTAATAGATGCTTCAGTCTGTATGAACCAGCAGCTTATAGTAGAAAATGTTTTGGTGTGATGTAAAGTCACCCGGTAAAGTGGCAGCTTGACAGCCAGGTGGATTTTATTTGGCGGCACAAGGAGCTTTTAACTTTTCTGACTTGCCCTGTTCAGCAGGTGCAGTGTCTTTGCCAGGTTTGTCTGTCTCTGCTGAGGTTGCGGCGTTTCGGGAGCTGCTCTCTGGCTCTGATCCACAACCTCTGGTGGCGGCTTAAACATGTATTGATTTTCCTCTACTCTGATTTTGTCATCGCAACTAGTGAAATTAAAATGGAAAAAATGATGACAATCAGTCTCTAAAACTTAGACATTTAGAAATTCATTCTTACATTATTCTTATATTCATTATATTATTCAGGACCAAAGAATTTTAGGTAAATATATGATTAACCTTTTCATGCATGACGTGCACATTTGTGGACACATAGTTTCAGTTCACTTTCCAGAGGGTTATAAAGGCACCCTGCTAATTTTTTTCAGATGCAATGAAAAAAATTAGCATCTGAGATTTAGAATTTGCTCTGTGATCTCCTAAAGTTAACCTCCTCAGACCCAGCTAAGAGTTTCACAGCTTTATAAAAAAAAAAATGTCCACTGCAAAGATCATTCCATAAAAAATCCATCTGAAAAAAACTGTTGCATCATGATGTTTCCAATATAAGCAATTATTTAATTTTTTAGAAAAGCCAAAATCTGTACTTTCCTGGGTCTCAGGAGGTTAAATTACTTCTTAATAAAACTTTTTTAATTAAAAAAAAAAAATCAAAATGCATTTCAACTTTAACCTAATTTTGAGAAATAAAATCAATCCAAAACAAATATAGATACCTTTTTTTCATAATTCATGCATGAAAGGGTTAAAGACGGTTACCGATGGGCTGCACCTACCAAACTTGACTGCATGCTTTTTTTTTGCTTTTTTTTTTTTTACATCCAAGCGCCCTCCATAACTACACTTGTTTTTTCTTAAGGTCACTAGACTCCATGTGTGCTAATAAAACAGGTGAAGTGTAATTTGTCCCATCCCAACAGGTGCAGAAAAGGAGGTCAGATAAACAATTATAATTAAAATCACGTGTGTTTTCGCTGTACGTGTGCGGAGCCTCCCAATGAGGTTTACTTAACACTATCATTAGAAGTCACATTCACATTGTATAGTAGTGTCTGCTTTCAGAATATATTTACCAACTCAATTTATTGACTTAAATGTGTTGGGCTGACTTATAAATATATGATTATGACTGCACAGAGGAGGCAAATCCTTGTACTGGTGTTTAAACAGCACTCAATTTAGCAACACACCTGATAAATTCATCATTTTAACCCATAATGACCCAAACAGCAACTGTCGACCAAAATCATCTACTGATCTAAAATGTTTAATGACTTCTGAACTACTAAATCTATCAATACATGTAAATAATAAACATAAGATGCAGTTTGTCATCTTTTCATGGTCATCAGATATGACCCATTTGGACGTTCAGAGGCTCCCTAGTGAACGTAGAAACACCGTCATCTTCTATAACATTGATTCACCAGTAAAATCCATGGAGTCTGACAAATAACAGTGGAGGGACACATTTGTTTTATGTTCACTCAACAATATATTTTACTGAAAAAGTCACTTATTCCTCAATTTTTTTCTCTTTCTGATATGATTACCCTCAACTTTAATCTGAGTTTTAATGAACAGCTACATGATCAGTAAATTAAATACAGAAAAATACATGATTTTCACAAAAAAAAAAAAAAAGAGGATAATATTATAATAAATGGTGATAAATCATTCATTTGGTAACTTCCACAAAAGTAACACTGGGTCTTTATGGGTTAGCAGTGAAGTGCATCCATACAACCATACCATTAGTTAATGTTTTGACACTATATGAACCTTATCTACAGGGACAGTGTATTTATGTTTGCAAAAGCAATCATATTTTTTCTTTAGCACATTGATGTATTTCATTATTTGTTGACTCATTCATCACGCGTACAGCCCAGAGAGACGTTTTTCAGACCCAGTGGCCTCTGTGGATTGTAATACATGAGGGTAAACAATGGTTATGTATATGTATTTGAGTATGACTGTTTTTTTTTTTGTTTTTTTATGGTTCTGACACCCTGCGCTGACCCTCGGTCAAAACAGGACCATAAATCCTTTAAAATACCTTTCTCTATGATTAAATGGCCGTCTGTACCTGTGAAACCTCTTAACTGGATTTTAAAGTGAAGCCAAGCATTTCTGCAGCACCGCCTGGAACAAAACCGTATCGACACAATAGATGTAATGGCCGTGAGTCAGAGTTTGGTATCACTGGAGTTTAATCACGTTACCGTCATCAAATTAAAAGTTCTGATACACTTTAACAAATCCCCCAATTACTTTCTAGTTCACTTTGAGTGTAGTTCACTTCCAAATTTCAGTACACGCTCAGGGAAATGTTAGTTTTGACAAGTTCAGTAGCCACAGTTTCCTCAAAATTCAAGATGGATGAGATACACTGTTCACTCCAGCGCTCTGTAAAGTATTCAAACTAAGATCTATTTCATTGTAAAACCTGAACACTGACCTCAGAACAGCTGCTGGTCTTTTTTCAGATTGTTGCCAAAAGGAATGCTAGCAATGCTATGCATAAAACAGGGGCTACAACCACAACATAAACGTTTCAGAAGGTACTTTGTCCTTTTTGACCATGCGGTGTTGTTGCTGTCAGTAGCTTTTATTGCAGAGAAATCAATCAGCAGGGCCCATCTGTGTGTGTCCCCTTCTATCGGTGTCTGGCTGTCCTCCTTCCTCACTATCACTCTCTGCCTCTATCAGACAAACCAGCTCTGAACTAAAAACAGTATATGTTGCTGTGTGACGGAGTGTCTTTTAAGGCCTCGTGTAATCTCTGGAGAATAGCCTGCTGTGCTGCTCCAAGTGTAAACATGGCACCGTCAACAGAACTTGATGGGGGATATGACATGTCTTTGATACAACAATTCATCAGCATTGTTAAGTGTCTTCAGTATTCATGGTCTAGAAACTCTACAACCACCCTGGACATGTGCTGACAGTTTGTCATTTTAAATCGCTGTACAGACTTGCGAATGTTCAGTCAGCGAGAAGTATGTTTATTTAATTATTTATCCAGTTATTTATAGATTAAAAATTGATTCATCAAGTCATTCCAGATATGTGCTGAGATGCACTAGAGGAAGAAGCGAAACAGAAGATGCTTTACTTTCAGCCCACAGCTTTAACACTTTGATTTAAAGTATTTGCACATTTGTAGATCAGTGGCAAATGTATATATAATACAGGCAAGATTTATTAAAAAAAAAAAAAAGTGTCTTGAAGTATGCTTTCATAAAACCTTGAAAGAGGGCTTCATCCCAGCATCCCCTCCACACCTTATTCCCACTAATGTCATTAAGACGCCATGAAGGACCGATTTGGTTCTGTAACTCCTGCAGCTGATTCCCATTTGACAGCTGGCAAAATATTGTTTAAGCCACACACCGCAAAATTATTTAGCTATTTTCACTTTTATTGTTGACTCCCCGGTGAATGTTGAACTCCTACATGTTTTGGCGGTGCGGCGTGATCGGCAATGCAATTTTGTTTAGTAGAGAGTTTGTTGATTTTTATTTATCAAGTATTTTTCAACCAACTCATGTGAGAAGATGAAAATAATTCATATTTGCCAACACACAAAATAATTTATGCCTTGCTTCTGAGTCAGCCAAAGCTTTTGGGTTATGCTTTTCAGACAGACAAAGCGAAGCAAACTAATTAAGCATATAATCACTCACCTAGTTAATAGAGAAGGAAGCATTTATTCAGCTAAGAACGTCAGGTTAAGTTCTGTCCTGCTGTTACTGTCAGTGTTTATTATCTTACTATGTCTACATGCTTATGACCTTGCATCCAAAGGCGCATGATGGGAAAACACTCTCGCAAGATTTTCCATTAGCATTTACTCCAGCACTATTTTGCAATGTTATCCCTCTAGTCTGGTCCTGCCCTTGAAAATTTTGATTAATTCCAGAAATACAAAAACAACCACACTGTTTTTTTTTTTGTTTTTTTTTTTGTTTTTTGTTTTACTCCACAGCTTCTACTGAATTATAATGAGCTCTGACACAGCATAATAACATGAAATACACTAGGTTTTGCAGTCCAAGGCTGGAGTTAAATAAATGTAGGACTTCAAACATTCAACAGTTCTTTTAAGCCTAAGCTAATTTGGATGAAATTAAAACAAGCCAAAAGCCACAACTTTCTATGTTTATATCAGACAAAGAGTTAGAAATATTAAAACTATCAATGTGCTTCTGTAACGACTCCCTGAGCTCAGCTCCATTGAAAAATGTATGTTCGTTTCCTTTTTTGACCCCATCCCCCTCCAGTGAGTGCTTAATTATCTTCCTGTCTGTTTGTCTCTGAATACATTGCTTTGTATGTATGTGTGTGTGTGTGTGTGTGTGTGTGTGTGTGTGTGTGTGTGTGTGTATTGCTCCATTTGGATGTGCCTGTACTAACAAGTCTGCCCTCTGCTCGCTCTCCAGCTCACTCCTGCAAGCAACCACGGAGCCCAGCCAATGCTGACGTTGTGGGTCTAGACCTGCCCTCCTACGGTTACACTCTGGTGTACACCTGTCAGCCAGGTTATTTCCTCTCAGGGGGCTCAGAGCACCGCGTCTGCCGCTCCGACGGCAGCTGGACTGGCAAGGTGCCTGTCTGCAGAGGTATGTGGTCAGCAAAGGTCTCTGGGAGCAGATGATAGAGGATGTGGCTTGGTGAAGGGTGAAGAAGTATGAAATAAAATGATCCTGAAGGAGGGAGCGGGTTGTAGGAAGTATAGAGTATTGAAGTGTGTGTACATTTGAGATAATGTCATATTTTAAGTTGCATGTGGAAAAACACATTCTGCATTTTACAGGTTACATTAAAACAACCCCTCAAGACATTGTTACTTCACTGTCTCAGTGTATTGTACATAGAGATGGGAATTGATAAGGATTTAGAGATTCCAGTTCCATTATCAGTTCGATTCCCATGGGGATTAGGGAATAAACGATAACACAGATGGCTTTGTTTGCATTAACTCAAATAGTCAAATATGCACTAACATTTTGCATTCGATTTGAACTAAACTCATAAAGGGTTATGAAAGGGGTATTTAAAGCAGTGTGACAGCTACCTGCTGCATCTAAATGGAATTATAGGACATGGAGATTATTCATAAACAGTAGTGAAAGCAGGCTGACACAGTGAAACGGTGATAATATTAACAGTATTGATAGTTACTTTTCCAACATCTCCTTCTATTAAGCGTCGCTGTGTACTACTACATCTTTTTAACATGCATATTTATGTTCCCTTGCAGCTGGTTCCAAATCACATGAGAAACCTGTCAAAGTCATACCAGGAACACCAAGCCCCAAAATAAATGGTGAGTTTTGAATTCTATAAACTATTTAGCTGGCAACCACAGAGGTTAAAAATCTTTTTTTTTTTTTCCCCACTGGTATCTGCTACAGAAAAGTCCTATGTCTTAATTGAAACAAATTTAGTTTCTTCTTTTTGCAAAAATCCTGTCTCACTGTAGATTATGCTACTTATTCTTTAAACTACAGCTTTTGCCTATACAATAAATATTGCATTATTTATTTTACCAATAATGCAATGTACAAATATTTTGCTACATATTGTCATATAGAGTAATCTGTTAATAACTCAATTGTAGAAACAAATGGAAATAATGTTGCACTGTTTTCATTGGCCTGTGATGTTAATGAAAGACTTAAATGAAACTAATCAGGCTATGTGGAACCCAGTAGTAAAACCATAGATGCTGGTGTTTAGTTTACTCTTAGCATAATATTTATAATATTTTAGCTCGTCTTTCACGGTGTCAGTTATGGTATTTACCTTGTAATAACAAGACACTTATTTTTAAAACACTTCTTATAAATCCTAATTGTTCAAAATAGGTGCAATATGCATCTAATACTATCCATAATGTCAACATAACAAAGAAATTACTTGTAGTCTAGGGCGCTGCTAGCAACTGTGGGCCCCATGAAAGGTAAACATTGGGGGCCCTTCATAAAATTCAGTATCTTGTTGATTTGTTGGTGTGTGTGTGTTTGTGTGTGTGTGTGTGTGTGTGTGTGTGTGTGTGTGTGGTGGTGGGGGTGATGGTGGTGGTGGTGGTGGTGGGGGTGGCAGCAGTTATATACGTGGGGGTGCAGTCCATAACTAACGTAACTAACGTTGGCGTGAAGCAAAAATTAAACTTAACATGCTTTCAACATCCGACTCCTGGCTTCTATGCCTCTATTATACAGCGGATCTTATACAAAATTTTTACAATTTCTAACTTGTATCCACTGGACCCCTTCCATTGCTCTGTGGACCCCCCCAGAAATGCTGGGCCCCATGAATTTGTCACGTTCACCCCCCTTACAGTGCCCCAGCTTGAAGTGCTCAAAAGTGCAAAAAACTATACGTTCAGCTTTTTTGTGTGTGTGTGTGTGTGGTTGAAATGAGCAGACGCATTTGTTTGTCTCTTTTCTTCAGATACAGCAAATATGTACACAGTTTTCACAACACACAAGCTAAATGCCTTCTACAGGCTAATGTCAGCATTTACAGTGACCTCTGTTCCCATGACAAACAATGAGAAGCATTTTGAAAGATCTTGAATAAAGCCAGGTAAAACACATAATGAACTCAGTAAATGTCATTGTTTGAACAAAAGAAAAAAATGTCTGAAGTGCAAAGGAATGTCATCATAAATATGTGACACTGGGTTTTTTTTTAGAAGCTAAAACTGTAGTGTCTAGTGCTCTACATATTGTACATTCTGGTTTATATCTAAACACAGAAACTGAGAATTCTCTTTGTGTGGTCCTTAAATCAACAAACGTACTGTTGGCTTTTGCCTGGTATATACTATAATATGCCGTTGCTAGAGTGATCTATCCTTACTGTATTTATTCAAAAAAACATCTATCTGTCTCGAAGCAGCAGGAGGTAAAAATTAGGCACCAGAATATGCAAACGCACACCTTCTTTCTGCAGTTCTCATTTCATGCTGTTTTTTAGTAGAGCCCAAATATCACAGGTGTAAATGCTGCCATGTTGCTTCTGTAACGAGCGACGGATTAGAGCAGTTGAGTTGCATTTGACAGAATCTCAACAGCAGAAGGCAATTAAAGCTGTCATTCATATAATGTATTCTCCCCACCTCTGAAACGCCCACGATTAGCATCGGTGCTGAAAGTCTACCCTGTGACAAGAAATCACTTGGCATCCACAGTCTATAAAAAGAGTCTAGAGATGGTGTAAAAGTCTAGTTTGCTCAAACTTGAATTGCAGTATTCTGCTGTTTTTAATTTCCTGCAGGTCCATTTGGTTGGAGTTAGTCATGTGAGGTTGTTGTCAGAATTTGCCAGACTAATTCTTAAATGAGAGACAAATTCTTAATGAGAATTGTTCTGGCAAAGTTAGGACCCAGACTCATTTTTAAATGAGAATTAGTCTGGGTCCTAATTCTTAAATGAGAATTAGTCTGGGTCCTAATTCTTAAATGAGAATTAGTCTGGCAAAGTCAGGACTAGACTAATTCCTAAATAAGAATTGTTCTGGCAAAGTCAGGACCCAGAATTAGTCTGGCAAAGTCAGGACCCAGACTAATTCTTAAATGAGAATTAGTCTGGGTCCTCTGTCTTATTTTTATTTCCAAGTGGTGCTAAGACAAACGGGCACATGTATCTGGTTCCCAGTCTGGTTAGTTTGCCCTGTATTTCTGTACCAATGTCCAGGGTAAAAGATAAATCCCAGAGACTTAAGTGAGGCCCTGAGGGTCAGCAGTTTCCCATGGTTATCCTGTTGAGTATCTCCAGAGCCGTTTTCAGATTGTCACTATGTTCAGAGATATTTCAGGGTAAATTCCACCTCAGGACTTCACTTTTCCGTTAGCACCACCTCCTCCATGTTGACATATCTGGTTCAACAGTTGGATTGATAGCTGTGACATTGGGTAAAGACGTTTATGAACCCCTCAGGATTAATTGAAAACAGCTTTGGCTAGTTCTTTATTTTTCTTTACTTTTCTCCCTGAGCCATTATTGGGCAAACATTTCTATCCATCCAAACAAACATCTCAGTTTGTTTGTTTAGTTTATAATCATAACTTTTTGTGTCCTGCTAATGAGCCAGCATTTGCTCGCTACCATGCAACGCCACGCAATATTATTAATATGGTAAACATTATGCCTGCATAAAAATGCTAAAGTTTAGCAGAAATGAGCAACTTATATACCTGTAATATTTGTCCTTCACTGAATCGGTGCCACACAAAGGAAGTAAACTACATTAAATGCACAGTAATTTTATCTGGCTTCTAAGTCCTCCTTTCATCTGACCAATCTTACCCTCTTACAACTATAATTATTGAAAATTAGTGAGAGAAAATAACAGGTAGTGCTAGTTAATCATATACAGTTTTGTGTCTGGTACTAATTAACAGAAATTACCTTTTTATGCCAAGAACTGACCGTGAATTTCTGAATAAATAGGTATCACTACATAATGAGTGTATTTGAAAAGTGCTGTAAAAAGTTTTATCTTTGTGAAAGTGTTAAGAAACTTCTGCTGAGTTCACAGAGTTATCGCTTTTCAGAATGTATTTAATTATCATTAATTGAGATTGTCAAAGCATATAAGGAACATGATTTTATTCATATTGAATTAAAAGATTTCTATCAGCTGTTTGATATGTTGATTCCACTGCATATCTAATTTCCATTATAAAGCGTGGGGGCAAACATTCAGTTTGCATTAAATTTGCGATGTTGATTTAATGTCGCAATAAAACGATGCATGTTTGACACTACAATTAATAGAAATTCTGGCCTCAGTGTGTTCTTTAACTGTGATTTTTACTTTGCTTTTCTGGAACATAATTTTAAAGGCATAATCTATTAACGTATTCTTTTATGTCCCTTTCCTAAAGTCCCTGACGACGTCTTTGCCCCTGATTTTGTCTGGAAGGGCTCCTATGATTACAAGGGCCAGAAACAGCCGATGACTTTGACAGTCACTAGCTTTAATGCTACAACGGGAAAAGTCAATGTAACTTTAACTGACAGTAGCATGGAGTTTCTGCTCTCTGGTGAGTCATCTATAAATCTTCTACTTCCTCCCCTCCGCCTCCTCTCTCCTCCTTCTACCTCTGTGTGTCACTTCCATTTATTTTGAGGGTGCCTCATGTCAATCAGTCAATCACCAAATGATCTCATGCATGAGAGTGGAAATTAGCTATTGGCTCTAAAGACGGATGTATTAGTGTGTGGTGACTGACTGTCTAACTGCCCACTCAAGAGTCGCTCGTCTCCTCCCATCCCTCCTCCTCCGGCTGTTTTCTCATCTCTTTTTACCATTTCCCTCCTCTCTTTTCTCTTCCTTCTCCCTCTCTCCACTGCCTTTTTTTCATTTTTGCTTTTATCAGTCTCCCCCACTCATTGCCTGATCTCTTTATTCACATCATTTCTCTCCGTGCCTCTTATTCTCTACCTTGTAGGAGTGTACAAGCGCCAGGAGGCACGCTTAATGCTCTTGCTGTACCAAATGAGAGCACTGGCCCACAGCTCCTTGAGCAGGATTACTGATGAGACCTGGGCAATGGACGGATTTGTGAGTATACACAGGAATTTGAAGCAGCTGGTCAGCGATTATAAGGAAAAAAAAAACAACCAAAAACCTGTAACTGTTTTAATTTTTAATTATTTTATTTTGTGTTCAGCTGGACAGACAAGTGGATTATTGTAGGCAATGGGGTTGTAAATAATTGGACGCTAAACATAAGCCTTCCCTGGACTGAATCACACCGAATAATCCTCATTATTAGTTTTTCTTCATCCTATTCACAGTGCCAGTGAAAAAAAAAAAAAAATCACAGTAAATCAGAAGAAACTGTGACAGTAAATGAAACAGACTGACTCACTCTCTGCCTTTATTTACATATGTTTACGTTGGCTTCACGTCGAGGCTCCCTGTGTGAATCATTTCAGCGCTTCCTGCATTGACAATTTGCTGAATGATCTCATACACACCTGACTTCTTAGGAGCCTGGAACGGCGCCACAGCAGTTTTGTTGCTTGAATTGAAGTTCCACTTCTAAAATAAACTTCAAGGGTCTGCTTAATAACGGCGTGTGACAGGTGACTGCACACCGCTGAGCTATTGATAGCAAACTGCACAGCGTCTAGAGTGAGCTTCAAAAACAAAGGGGTTATTTTTGAATGAAGCATGACAGAATGTGTTGACTCTCCGACTAAATACAGTGTATGTACTTTTTTGATGTGGTGTGGAAGAGATGCCACAGTTTCTTAGGTGCCAAGAATAATGACATTTTATGTATGCAGTTGAAACAAATGTACTTTTTCTCAGTCCCTTTGGTGTTTTTGTTCTGCCAGGTTTCGGCTGAACCAGAGGGAGGCAGCTATGTTTTCCAAGGCTTTATACAGGGTAAAGACTATGGACAATTCGGTCTCCAAAGACTGGGTATGTGTCTTTTTCAATACTCTGTTTTATTTCCTTTCCCCTTTCTCCATTTTGACATTTACAGAGAAAAGTAAAGAGAAATATGCAGTTATACTAACTTAAACTAACAAATGTGGAAATTTATAGCAATGAAAACACCTTTCCCATGTGCTTCAGTCTAAAAAAAAATCACCTTCACTTTCAAAAATGGGACAAATTCTATTGGTATTCAGCCAACTGTAACTGGTATTTACATGAACTCTGTAAAGATAATATCTGAACATTTTTTAAATACAGGGGAACATTCCAGTGAAGTTTTACATTCCTTTTTAATAACAAAAACTTGGATTTAGTAATGTTACCTTTTATTACGTGTGGGTTCTATGGTTTGTATTATAATCATTATATATCATGAATGAATTATCCGGTCTCAAATGACGCAAAAGCAAATGGGTCCGATCAAGCTAAAGTGAACATCAACATGAAAAAGTACATCTGCACACATCATTTATCAAGTGGGCTCATTTTTTAGCTACAGATCTCTATTTTATGGAACTGTTATCCTTTTTAAAACACCACTTGTAGAAAAAAAGTTACAACTGATTTTATCAATTGTACTTTTTACACCATAGCCATGCCTCAGACATAAAAATATAGCTCGAATTTGACGCTAAAAATTATATCTGAAAATATATTCAATCTGTCACATTTAAAAAGTGAACTGTGAAGTCTGTGAACTATTACCGAGAAATTGTTATTTACCTATATCAGTATGGACCACCACAAGTTGTAAATAACACCGTGTTAGTACTAAATACATTAAATAAAGCATTGTGATTATATTTACATTTTGGGTGATGCATACAATGGTAGAGTCATCCACGTGTTACTATGGCAACCTGTCTACGTGTTACCACATTCTCATGTCACTAAAACAGACTTTTCAACATTTATTTTCAGCGTAGTTGAATATAATATCTAAAAGACTTTGTCCTACTTGATATCAGTTTCTGTCGAGAACCACACGTTTTGAATGTTTGCATAAAACTTAAAAAATAGATGTCCGTTTCAAGTCCACGTGTTACCGAGCAGTAATTTGACATATTTCACCTAAAAATTTTATCTCCCCACATTTTGTTATGCATAATGTTAAAGTGTTTATAAATATCTACTCAAATTTGTATAATACAGTCATATAAGTTACTCTGCTTACATGACAGAGACTGTTGAACACAAAATATGTCCACATGTTACCGCTTGATATAACCCAAATTACAATATAATTTATTATATGAGCTGTACTGGCAGCATTATGTGATTATTTACTGTATATATTCCCATTGTATGTCAGCCACAGCTTTACAAAACATATACAGTGTACGTCCTGCATATGTTGTGTTCTACTGTCTTGCTCATCATTGCTGTCATCACCCGCTCCAACATGACTATTCTTATCAGCACAATGATTTACGATTTTCATCTTTATCAACCGGCTGCTGCATCATCGTCATCCTTGTTCTCATCACCATCACCACCGTCTGCAAATGATACGTATTTTTTCCCTTCTTTTTTGTTTGTCTTCACTGCATTGTTGTTTTTGCTTCATTTGAATACTATAACTCATCATTTACATTTAAACAGTCTATTTTACATACTTTTTTCCAGTCTTCTTGATTTTACTGATAATGTTTTTTTTTTTTTTGGTTTTTCCAGGTATGAGTGTGCGAGAGAATGTGACACTCACCGACCCCGAAAGCAACGGCTCCACCAACAGCAGTTCTGTTGCCGTTGCGATCCTTGTGCCTTTCTTTGCTCTCATCTTTGCAGGCCTTGGTTTTTATCTCTACAAGCAGCGGTATGTAATGTATACGGGAACCTCCTGTACTAGTTTGGAACCCAAATTTAGTTGCCACTGTAGTGTGTATCTGTTTGGTCCCACGTGAAAAAAAATGAGTACGTTTGCTTGTGTCCCGGGTTGAGTTTAAGAGATATTAAAAAAGTCGTAGAAACCTAGATTCATGTAGATGTTTGTACAGATGCAGCCAAAGGAAATGCACATCAAAAAGGGAGGTAGATGGTACACTGTGGCCCACTTCCACAGCCTGCTTTACTGCAGATAGGCTTCTCACAGGATTCAGAAGCTGTGTGTGAGACGTCAAAGCATGATGAAATGTTAGTCAACTAGTGACAGCATAAACCCCATTATATGGCAGCGTACGTCAGGCATTTGAAATGGGAGCAAATCAGCCATAACATGTAATATACTGTAAGTTCATATGCATGTGAAAATCTAGCATATGCGCTATATATAGATTGATGGGTTTGTTTTAATGTAAACAGAGCTGTTCATAGAGCTTGTGCACATGACCATGCATAAAGCTTTGGCTATTTTAACAGTATTTCCTATTCAGCCTAATTTACTTCCTACGGCGATCCACACCAAGATAATTTAAACATGTTTACTGGATCGAAAAGAGGGGAGATAATTGGGAGCTGGTCTCACGTCTAACATGCAACCCTCTGTTTTTCTCCAGGAAAACCGATAAAGCGCAGTACACAGGATGCTCTGTCCACGAGAACAACAACGGCCAGGCCACTTTTGAGAACCCCATGTACAACACAACCACAAAAGCTGCAGAGGGGAAAGTTGTCCGCTTTGACCCAAATCTCAACACCATCTGCACCATGGTCTGATGTACGCTGAATAGAACAGAGACAAGCTAACAGATGCAGAATACAACTTCTACATGTTCACTCAATATGACAATATATAGATATTTATACTTTTCCCTGTTTCTGCAGACTTGATGAAAAGACACAATTTCTCAGAAACATAAAGCACACTTTCAGAAACACTTGAGGCAGTTGCAATCGATCGTTTCCAGAAAGTAAAAGATTAAAGAGAGAGGAAGGGGAGGCTCAGACCTTTCCAGATCTTCTCGTGGTTTGGAGAAGAGAAGTGTTCTTTACACTCTGTGAGTGTTGGCTTTAGAAATAAAAGAGCCTCTGGCATATAGATAAAATAGAGTATTTTATGCTCTCTAGTAAAAAATACTATGGGGTTTCTTCACAAAGCCAGATAAAAAAATTTCTGTCCAAGAAATCAGCCCAAAACTAGACCTTTTTTGTCTTACTCTTACATTCATACTAATGAGTTATTTTCTCAGATGGAGGTGAGAAGCCTCTCAACTGTGAGTTGATCAATGTAATCTTTAGAGTCTATTTTCCAAGCAGTGGGGTGTGTGAGAGCAGATGAGGAAGTAAAAAAGAAGCCGCTTTTCTGAACAGCGTCGGCGCTGGAGTCTGTTCAAAGTTATATGGTCAATTATACCTCTTAATTGGATGTTACCTCCTACTGACGAAATATATGGCCAGGGATTTAATTACTGAAGTGCAGTACAATTTTTCGAGTGCCACTGGGAACGCTGAGGATTTTATTGTTACGGTGCAGGTACTCTGACAACAATATAGTATATTTTCTTCATAAGAGCTATGGTTACCATTAAAGTTTATTATGAAGTTGTGTGCAATGATCTTTTTTTGACACAAATATTATTGTATTTAAATATAAGAGTTTAAACTGCTGACTGGGCTGACAGTCTGGTCAAGGCACACTGTACTGTACATTAACATATTGCCCATGTGGGGCTGTACTTTAATCATTCATCTATTTAACTCTCCATACATTACTGAAATGGTCTTTGTTATTTATTTTTAGCTACTTTCTTTAAAATTCTAATAGCCCTTTATCCCAGTGCCCCAGATGAGCCAAATTTAGAGAGAATTAACCCTAGCCTTGAGCCGGCATATGTCAAGTGTCTCAAAGTGGGCGTTCCATGTTTCTTTATTTCAGGTTTTATTAGATGGAAAGGTTGGAAAACAGTACATAAAGCTGGCCAGGTTTCCCAGAAGTTTATTTAACCCTGGCTGTTTGTAAATCAGAGTGCAAGGTTGGTGAAAGGCGATGAGGAGGCTGAGGTTAGATTAGTTCTGTAGATTTGTGTTCTTAGTTCAATGTGAGTTAGCCTTACTAAAGAGCAGTTCTGAGGGGATACATGCAAGGTCCAAATCACCCGTGGTTTGACATGAAGGCCACGGCGCGCGTTGCTCTTTAATTCTTTTGGGAAACCGTGCCTTAGTGAATAAAATCTTGATCAGCACACCTACGCTGAGACACTTGATAAATATGCGACCTTGGCCTATTTTACTGAATCCCACTGATACAAATAGTGATTTCAATGTCTTACTTTGTGAACCATCAGCTTCTGCCAACAAATGTACAGAATACATGAAACAATTTGCACACATACATTTTCCACCACAAGTATTGTACTCCCATGTTGGTCCATCTGTTTTAAAAATGAAAAACAAATTTAACACTATCATCACATTTCTACATCATTGCAGTGCCTTGAATACTGTATGGGCATATGTTTTTACTGCATTAGTAAGCCAGTGCATCATTGTAATTTATCTGCACAGTTTGCAATGATTTAGCTGAGTGAAGTGAGCTCTGGCAGTTTATTTACGAAGAGGAGAGTCCGAAATGCAGCTCATAGTTTCATACTTGTGCATGTTGGCAAAAAGTGAACCAGTATAGCAACTGCTGCTATAGTACTTTGTACCACAACGTTGATTCCTGTCATTGCTGTTACATTTTGTACATTTATACAGTTTTGATACTTAATGGCATTCTTTGGAAAGATGTCTTGTGTTATCTATATGTAATATATTTTGCAAGTTCATATTTCTTATGGATGTGAAAAAAATGCATCTGGCAAATAAAAACAAAACAACAGTATATGGTAAGTCAGTTTCACATCCGACTCCAGAGTAGACTAGAATGCTTTTAAATGTACCACAAAATTGTTAGCCCATTCAAAAACCTGTGTATATGAATATGTACATATTACAAAAGTTTTGTAAAGAGATATATTTTTTATGCAAATAAAGCATTTGTAAGTTATTGAATATGTTGTGTAAAATTTCACATGTAAATGTCATGTAAGATCAAAAAATGTTTTGTATTTTTTCTTTATCAGCAATGTATAAATCCTTAATTTATATATAAAAATCTAAAATATTGAACTTCATTGTTGCTTTTCTCTTATTTCCCTCTGCACATTTCGACCTCTGCTACAGTGTGTAATGTACGAAAGGTGTTTTGCAGACTAAATCGCATTATGCCAGAGGTCTTATCACTCAGCCTGCTATTTCTCTGAGCTGCAGATATTTTTTTAATGAGTTTTTCACTTGCTGACCAGGGTTAGGTTTCATTATAATAAGCTCAGTACTGATCATCTCTGTCCTTGTAGATGTTTAAGGAATGTCCATGGTCTTGTATTATTGTTGCCAGTAATTCTCATTAACGATCACATCTGGTGTGAGCAAACATTTACTCTGAACTTCTAGAATCATTTTTAAAGAAACAGGCAACATTATTTTACTTCTCACATTTAACAGCAATTAAAAGTGTGACATTAGCTTCGCCACTCATTTAATCTGTGTGTCTCTTACTATTGGATACAGCGGCAATTTGCTGTAGTGAAGAAAAGTAATGGCAAAGAAAGAAATTAAATGTACTTTCCATGTAGATGTGTTAGACGTGTTAGATTGTTTAAAGTATAAAACATGCATAGGTTTGTGAAAATGCCATAGTTTGCTACACATGATCCTTTTATACAAAGTGGAAGATGCATCTTGTTCATTTTTAATGAGCCCCTTTTTCAAAACATGTAGTTACAGTAGGAAGAGATGTGTGTTTATTTTAGAAATCCAAACAAAATTTAAGAAGTGAAAAATCTGAAATTCTAATTAAAAATCTGCCCTAGTAAATAAATAGTACGTGTACGGTACCTACTGGTCTCTGCACTGTAAGCAGGTGTCATTTTGTCTTTAAGCAACAGAAGATGAAACAAACCGCAGTAATCAAAGCTGTGATGATCAGCAAGGGAGCATGACAGAGATCACAGTGTAAGCTTAATAAAGTATGAACAGGCCCAATAAAATCAAACAACTTGCACTTGACTGACAGGAAGTGGTTTGATTCCAGTCTCAGGTTAAGTTCGTACTTTAAAGTCTAAGCCTAGGATTTATGTATGGATTATAAATATTTGCCAGAAGGATTTTCCATTGAACTTCCTTAGAAGCTTCATCAAGCAGATTTTGCCCAAAGGGTGATGATGTAATATAAGCGGGTTGGCTGAGATGCCTAATAGGCTTACAGTGTTTGTTCTGTGTGGATGTTATACCCGGATATTCATACCTAAAAACGGACTTGACCCTCTGTTTGTTCTTACAACCGCAGAGCTTCATTAGGCTTCGGTTTCTGTGTCGGGGAACGCCTCGGGGGACTTTCCTGGCGTTCAGCAGTCTGCTCCAGCTCCGGTTTGTTCCATGTCATGCTACAAATGCTCAATTGAGATTGAGAGAGTGAACGAGTTAGTGCGGTAAGCTGATTTCGCTGTCGTGCTCATCAAGGCGTTTGTGGACTTGTGGCGTAGGCATGCGCGTTCTGGAGAAAATCCGTTTGCGGTGGTGCATGCACAGGTACAATGAAGGAATGTTCCCACTGCCTCTGATGTTCAGATACCCTGTGGCGTTCCTCCACTTTCATCAAGGGGCTCAGTGTGTACTGTGAAATCACACCCCACATCACCAGCCAGCAATATTGACACGTTGCATGATAGATGGAAGGGCGCGCTTTTGTACATAACAGCGGTTTCCCCACCAGCTCACAACAACAGGCATTTTTATTGATCTGAATGAGCATTGTTTTTTTCGCTCTTTATTCTGCATTGCACAATTTCTTATATTTACCAACTGAACAAACTCTGAGAAGTTGTTGGTTTTCCACTCTGGCGCATGTCAAAGCATAATGAGATGTGAGTGCTTTCATGAATCTTTTGGCACTAATGTGCTGGATTGTCAGTTGACTAACTAGCCTCTCTCTCGCTGCATATTTCAGTCTCTCACTAATGAGCCATTTTCATCCACTCTGTTCTCATTGGGCAGATGTCCTCGGGGTGGTGGACTGCGCTTGGTACTGACTTTCAGCTAGTGAGGATAAAAAAAAACCAAAGGAAATATCACTTATTGATACACTCAAAGCAAACAAAAGCCCAAAGTCGTGCTTTAATCGTATAAAGGCAACAATGTTTTAAAAAATCTATATTTTTAATTACACTCAGCGTTTCCTTCCTCACCTTTTTTGCCCTTAGAAATAACAACTCTAACCATTTCCATCTGCCGTGTATTTAAGTGTGAAAATGATTCGTACAATAAGCGGTGGCATTTTCACCTCTCGTAACAATGAATTTCACGTAACGCTTATGAATTGGAAAATAGGCTTGGATTTTATATTCTGTGAAACAGTTTCACAGAGCAGGACCTAGAAGAGTTCTACAGTTTAATATACTCTTTTTAATCTGAAACTGGATGAATAATGTAAATTATTCCATAATCATTTCAACAAAATACATTTTTAACCCACAGTTAAATCTCATGGGCATTGGGAAATAGCCTACAGTGGATCTAGACAGACTGGTTGGTTTGAAGGGAAGGATGTTAAACTGAGGGCAATGAGCGTTATCAACAATGTCTGCAATGAGACCAACGGAGGGGGCAGAAGTGAGGGGAAGGATGGCTCTAATTGATCCTGAGCACAGTGGGATTTGTCAGAATTACACAGAGGCGGTTCTTAGATGTGTATCATAAAGATGATTGGCATTACGTCGGGTTCTCATGACGTGTTTCTTAGTTTTCTTTTATTTGTCGTGTTGAAAAAGCGAACTAGCATCTGTAGATGTTAACTTTAGCTGCAGACGAAACACAGTGAACGTGTCCAACTCACACTTCGTCAAATCAGTTTGAACAGATATTTGAGCCATTGCATCTAAATATAATCAAGGTCATTAATTTCATAGTCTCACTAACAACTTCTTTATTGTGTATTTAGTATAAATCCACTGTGGGATGCATATTTTACTGCTGTGGAACAGTTTTTTCTCAACTACTGTAGCTCGAGGCACTATTTGAGTAATTCCATTTATGCTACTTTATACTAATCTTCCTCTACATTTCAAAAGGACACGTATATCAGATTATTTTTTGTACCCCAGTGCATTTATTTGACAGCTTTAGTCACTTGTTACTTTTAAGATGAAGATTTTACACATTAGATGATTTAACAAGACAAAATGCATCACATTGTTAAAGCTTAAAACAATGATTTCTAACTTTTTTTGGTTTCTGACATCTTACAAAAAGTGCTGTGTAGCCGACTCACATCCCAGAGGCCTGTGAGTCGTTAACAGCTCAAAAAACTTAATTTTTTTGTCTAAATTTCTCACATGGTTTAATTTCAATAAATGTTCAGATCATCCAATAGGTCACCAAAGATTAGAGGAAAAAGTCCAAAAACACCGTCTTTTCTCTCCCATTTAATCACGTTGCGCTCTCAGTTTTATCTATTGTCCCTTATATAAGACCAGATGTAACATAGTTCAAACCTGCTCCTCCTACGGCTACAACATGCTGCAGCAACACTGATGTAACACGTATGTAACATGAATCAAAGAGACAAAATCTATTCTTTTTTTCTTGTGTTTACATATTTGAAAGGGGTACTGTATATTACTGTTATTCCAAACTCTAAAACACAGATGGGAATCATGTACCAGAACACACTTAGAACTAAAATCACCAACAAATCAACACTATGTATCACAGACTGTATCAGTGAATGAAGTATAAAGCTCATTCTTTACACATATCTGAAGTCTGGAATCAAGTTTTCATCTTCAAATTAAATTCATAGCTTCTTATTTTGACAGTTGATCAAATTAACACTGTTGTATAATCTTCACATGCTGCATCTGCTGATAGTTTACATTATAGCTCTGTTAGCTTAGCTTTATTACCACGCCCCCGAAGGGGAGGCAAGGGGTATTGTTTTTGGTTTGGTTTGTTTGTTTGTTAACACTGTAACAGCAAAACTGTTGTTTGAATTCATACCAAATTTGGTTTATAGATTGCCAGTGACCCAGAATAGATGTCATTACATTTTGGAAAAAGTAAGTCAAAGTTCTAATTTTTAATGAATTTTTTAAATATTTGTTCTTCTCCCATTTACCTATAATGGATGTAATTTCAAATGTCTATAAAAACATCAATTTTGTTTCAATTTACTTCAAACTTGTTACATATATAGACGCAATTGATATGTTGACATCACCACATGCATAGAGACGATGACATCAGCTAGATCGATGCCAAAATAAGCTACAATACGTGCGAGGGGCGGGGTTTGTTGTGCCTGGAACCACTTGTTTTTAGACGGAAAACAGCCACAGAAAAAGCTCAAATCACCTCTGTTTTCTGTACTGATCCTGTTGTCAGTAGCTGAACTAAAGATCCGTTTGGAATCGTGCAAATGAGGTCAAATCTGTCACAGTTTAGTCTGAACTGTGGATCAATAAACGGTAACTTAGCCGAGATAATAACATCCCATAATAACTTCATACCTTCATAAGACTCATCATCAAACTCACCCGAGTAGAAGAAACGCTGCCATTTCAGCTTCAAACCCCATTCTTTTCCTTTAGAGCTGTGTCCAGTGGAGAAAACAACAACAATGCTTCTAGGTTTTATCACTTTTACTCTTAAAGTTCCAGGTGGGTTCTCATTCCTCCTGGAACTTTCAGATGCTTTGGTCAAAGGCCTTGTGGCGTTAGTTTTCCTCACCAAGGGAGACCGACAGACAGGTGTAAATAGATTGAGTTCATATCTCTACAATCCAATACTTTATCATCTTCAGGCAGAAGTTCAGAGCTCTCTAAGTAAACATGCCAAGAATAGAATACAATACAATACAATAGAACAGATCTTTATTGTCACTGTTACAGGAACAAGGAAAATCAGTTTAGCAGCTCTGTTTCTTATTTAGCAGCAAAAACACTTAAAGTGCAAAGACACTGTATACAAATATCACACACAGTTATACGGAAAATATACCCTGAAAAGTACTGACAGTAATAATAATGGATTAGATTTATATTGCGCTTTTCTATGAACGCATACTCAAAGCGCGTACAGTAGATCCATTATTC
>JAPQRP010000010.1:18257096-18267437 GCA_037367295.1 Apogon hyalosoma | reverse complement strand
AACAGCGATCAATTCAGTGGCTCGTCATATGCTGATATGCATCTGAGAGGAACTGTCGTATCACATTGATGTTCGTGCTGCAGGAGGAGGACACAGTGAACACATGTAAGACAGGAAATGCATTTGATTGTAAATAGAATACTTTTTTTTTTTGCTTTTCCTTATTAAAATCTTATTTTTGAATAACCCTGTATATTGTTCTAAAACCTATATATACGTATATTTCAGCATTGATGGTACCTTCCCAGATGTGCAGCTGTCCATTCTGTTGACACTAATGCACCCCCATACCATCACAGATTCAGCCTGTTGATCTGAGCTCTGATAACAAGTCAGATGGTTCTGCTCTTTTGTGCAAAGGAAATGTCGTCCATTGTTTCCAGAAGGAGTTTTAGGATGTGTTCACACCTGGATCGATTGGAGCTGTTGTTCCGGAACAAGTCTTTGGCTCAGTTCGAATGCGAAAGCAGTTGTCACGTTCTGTTCCAGAACAAAGCAACCGAGCTGAGACCGCTCAGAAGAGGTGGTCTCAGCTCGGTTGCAATCGCTCCAGAGTGGTTTGTTTACAGTGTGAACGTGACAACAGTGATAGAAATAGACCAAAAATAGACAGTTTTCTCTACCACTCTGAGTATGACACGCTGCGATGTCACAAACATTACCATAAAGCAGAGCAGCTCTGTCGAAAAACAGGCAGTGAGCTAATGAGCTTAATGAGCTTCATACCTTTCATCAGCTGGTGGATAAGCAAGTGGAGAAAATGAGTCGAGGAGCAATTTGGACGGAGGAAGAGATTGAACGCCTCATTGGCATTTAGGAAGATGAGCATATATTAGAAAGGCTCGATAACACGCACAAAAACTAAAAAAAAAAAATGTATTCAAAATTTTCAGCGACCACATGAAAGAACGTGGCTTCCACCTGTTTCCATGGGCGTGGTGTTGGGGTCGGAGCAGTGTGAACACGAACCGAAACAAGGTGATGCACAGCACTGGTGCACATTGGAATACAGCATGAAAACACCCTAAGAGTTAAATTTCTCTGACCTCAGAACAGTTCACTTTGCCACAATCCATTTTAAATTGACTTTGGCTGCGAGAAGCTCATGTTCTGGACCATGTTCACATCTGCATTTTACAAAATGTGCTCACAAACAGTGATTTCTCAGGTGTTCCTGAGCCCCTGCAGTGATTTCTGTACATTCATTTTTAATGCAGTGCAGCCTGAGGGCCTGGGAATCATAGGAATCCATGATTTATTTACAGTCTTTTCCTTGAACACAGAGATTTCTTTAATTTCTTTGAGACTTTAATTGATATTGTGTATTACAGATGATGAGATATTCAAAGTCTTGGCAAATTTATGCTGAGAAACACTATTCTGAATTTCTTCCATAATTTGTAGATGCAGTTTTTCATGGGGAAACTCACAGTTTGTATTTTGCTTCTGAACTTCTCTAAGATGCTCCATTTGTATCCAGTCACGTTAATTCACCTGTAAATTCACCTAATTTGTCAAATTTTCCACAGAATATTTCTTTTTAGTACCCTGGAGTTTTCAGGCTGTTGTTGCCTCCATTACAATTTTTTGGAGACATCAAAATCAAAATTACTGTATTTTTTTTCTTCAGATGGATTTGTCAGTTTTAACATTTGTTAGGTTTTCTGAGTTCTGTTGTGAGGAAAACATTGGTTTATGAGATTTGCAAACCATTACACTGTCATTTTAATCACATCTCATTGGACTTTGGGTTGTAGAAATAGTACATGTTCAGCGTTTCCACTTTTTCAATCATTTTTACTGCAAATGTAATTTTCTATGTATTAATATTTAGACGACTTTATATGAAACGGCACCGTATAAGTTTAATTTCCCATCGATGTGCATATTTGAGGAGACCTTAAGAATCACCGATAGCTCGGCGAGCTGCCGAATGAAAATGGCTCATTTTCAGAACAAAAGTGATCATACGGTCACTGGGGTAATGAATTAGATGAGTGAAAAGATGTGGGCCAAACTGAAATTGTATTTAGAGTCGCTTTTAATTGCTTCCAAATGCAGCTGAACATTTCCCACATTTTGTCGCTTACTGGATCTGAAGGAGCTGTGGACGTTTATCTCCTGTGCTCTGTGGGATAAAACAGGGAAGCTGGAGTTTTAATGATCATACGCAGAGTATATGTGCTCTGAAATGCTTTCTGCTCATTATTAATGTGCAGAGAAGCCTGTGTGCCAGGTTTAAGTAGCTGCGCTGTGCTATTCCTGTGAAAAGGGCAAACAGGCCAAAAGGTCAGCCTCCCACTTTTCTTTTGTGCCTGTGATGCATCTTGTTGATGTGATTGTGTTTTTCATTGATGCGTTTTCTGTCTGTGTCTGTTTTTATGTAGATCAGGCCCGTTTTCAGTAACACTTTTCAATAATTACTCAAGGATAAATCGTTGAACCTAAGTAATGCTTTATTAATGTATGTCTCAAGATAATTTAATGCATAATTAATGCAGGATGTATCTTGAATTCCTGTTGCTCACGGTGGACTAATGATCAAGTCACTGGAGCTTTATGTGATTACTTCACACGTACTTGATCATCAGTTAAAGAATCTTAATTCACAGTTATTTCCTATATTAATTGGTGTGTCGTATAAATTAAAAACCTGCACCATTTCCAGGACCAGGCTTTGATTTGTGACCACTGAAGCTTTACATTAACTACAACCGAAGTTTAGAGCAGATTTTTGAGCAAATCTTGGTGACTTTTACTCCCAATCTTTTGCTGCGTAGTTTCTTAGGGACTGTTTCATGACTGTGAAGAGCAGAAATGATTACAAAACTCTATATAAAAAGCTGAGTCTGTCCATATAAGTTAGAGCCAGTGGGTGATTTGAGGGGGTCAGAGGGAAAAAAACTCACGAGAAGATGAGAAAACTCAGCCTGAATAAACTCAGTGTGCTGCATAAAATTTCCCAACTACGTTTTTTTTTTTTTTAATATACAGTTATAAAAACATAAATGTAGTAGAAGGAAAATTTGCTGAAATAGAAATCTCCTAGTCATAGTTAAGGCTTCCTGCACCAGTGTCCTCTGGGGGGTTAATGGGTGTTGGTTGGTGGTGTGGGAGCAGAGCCGTGCTTCCACGGGGCCACTGACCCCATTAGAAATATACTTCTGAAGTATTTTAAACCATTCCTAAGGCACTAATAAGTTCTCCCTGTGCTGTTAGAGGCTGTTTCTATGCTATTTCAGGTGGTGGACATCTGAGTCGGTGAAGCAGGAGGGCCACACCGAGGGCCCCCAACAGTTTGGACTGGTTTTCATATCTATTTTTTAAGTGTTTCAGAGAATTTCCAAGGCTGTTCTAAGTGATCTGACCTGGATCAGGTATTTTCTCATGCTTTTTGCTGCTGGAAGAGGAAGGCTAAGGTCACTGTGGGCAGCTGTTGGTATATTTAGTTGTAGTATGGGATGTACTGTTAGAACTGGTCACTGTGTAGTCTGTAATAGGAAATTTGGTGTTTTAAGTAATGGATAAGGCATTCATTTATTTATTTAAGGCTTACATTCATTCAAAAAAAAAACCAAAACACTCAAACAGGAACAACTTAATGAAATACAGTAAAGCAAATGATTGTTTTGACTCTCGCAGTCCAAGTTGCTGTAAAGGTAAATGTTCAAATGCTTTAATGTTTATATGTTAAGGTGGAGCTTTCAGTTTGCTGATGATAATAATGAATTGTAAATTTGTATTTATTTATGTATGTATTTTGATACCTTGTAAACTTTATTTGCATTTTAACAGACCCCAAGAAGAGTAGCAACCGCTACGGTGGAAGCAAATGGGGATCTGAATAAACAATAAACGATAAACAACAAGTGGTTCCGGGCACAACAAACCCCGCCCCTCGCACGTATTGTAGCTTATTTTGGCATCGATCCAGCTGATGTCATCATGTCTATGCATATGTTGATGTCAGCATATCGACTGCCTCTATATATGAGGCAAGTTGGAAGTAAATTGAAATAAAATTGATGTTTTTATAGACAAGTAAAATTTCACCCATTAAAAGTAAATGGGAGGGAAAAAAGATTTAAAAAATTCATACAAAATTTGAACTTTGACCTACTTTTCCAAAAATGTAACCACATCTAGTCTGGGTCACTGGCAATCTATAAACTCAATTTGGTATGAATTCAGCAAATAGTTTTGCTGCCACAGACTTATGAAAGTTTGCCCATTATAAGTAAATTGGGAAAAAACAACAAAAAAAAAAAGATTTTAAAAATTCATAAAAAATTTGAAATTTGACCTACTTTTTCCAAAATGTAATGACATCTATTCTTGGTCACTGGCAAACAATAAACTAAATTTGGTATGAATTCAACCAATAGTTTTGCTGTTAGAGTGTTAACAAACAAACCGAACCAAAAACAAAACCCCTTGCCTCTCCTTTTTTTTTTGTTTTTTTTGGGGGGGAGGGGGAGGGTAATAAACAATAAATAAACAGCTGCTATGCGAGGGGTTCCAAGTTATTTGTATGACTATAAACAATCTGAGAACTGGACATGTCTTGGTATATTTGGTCATAGTGTGAAATTCGATGGTGTGGAGCAAAGGACGCTTCCAAAAAATAACCAACACCAGCAACAAAATGTACTGAGTTTAGTAAAGAGTACAAAATATACTATTCATCTTGCACAGAGGCTGATTAAATGCATGGATCTGAAATGAGCGCTTTTGGAGCTGATGCAGTGGTGTATCAGTAAATATATCAAATACTTACCGAAAATGAACTCCTTAATTGATGATCAAGTAAGTGTGAAGTAATCACATAAAGCCACAGTGATGCATTTTACATTAAAGCTCTATTTTTAAAGTCCTGCACTGGTTAAACACTACCTAAGTATATGATTTATAGTCTTATTATAAAGTGTTTCCAAATTTCCCCTGTAGCAGCAATAAAGTTTATCTCATCTTATCACCTAGTCTGGGGCAAAGTGAAAAAATAAGTGTTTATAGCAGTGGCCTCCGCCTCAGTGCATAAAAATGTACTTTTGTGGCCTCAGAGCGTGTCTGCAAACACAGTTACCTTTGCTTTATTTCCTGGACTATACTTGATGTTTACTGCAGCTCCCAGCAGCGCCTTTTCCTGTGCTGAACACGCTCGGTGCCGAGCGTTTTTGCCCGTCACTATGAATTAAATGTCATACAGATTGATTGACCTGGATGTTAAGATCATCGCTCCTCATGTGATCAGTGTTAGCGATTCTCCTGTTGCAACAGCCGTGCTTTCTCCATCTGAAAAGGGCAAACGGGCCAAAAGGCCAACTTCCCTCCTCTCTTTTGTGCCCACATCGCATTTCGCTGATTAATTATCCCGGATCGTTATATCCAGACTCATTAGTATTTTCTTGTAACTTATAGATGTGTGCTGAACTGCAATATGTCTTCATCATTTAGTAATCTGCCGCCTCACAGAACAGCTGCACTGCAGACAACCTTGAGTGTCCTCATTCTAACAGCAGTGATGACTAAATGAGAGAATTTTCTGTCTCCGGTTTTCAGTTTTAGGGGCTTCTCCCACTGGCGGTCTCTCTCCTTTTCCATTTTCTGATGCCAGTGGGACTTTACCTTGAGGAGTGTAGGAGCCTGTGGGTGTTTGCTTGGGCTTTCATTTCATTTGCATTGCTTTGTGCAATCCTCTGATCACAGGTAAATGAAAGAGTGGATGTGTTTACATCCGCGTTTGCTGTGAGAGAGGTTTGAAATTAATTGCAGCCTTGTGCCATTAAAAGCAGACAGGATGCGCAGCGTTACTGCTTTTATTCTCAGAATGTAGTGGCATTGACCTGTGTGCACAAGAAACCTCTGAGGAAATGCAGCGGTCTCAGACTGATGCAGTTCAATGTGCTCTGCTGTTGACTGACAGCTCTGAGTGCTTTACAATTCACAGAAATAACCATTCTGTCGATTTTTTAAACTAGATTTTGCACAAGACAAATGTGCAGAAATAAAACAAAGTCAGCTTAAAGGCAGGTGTGTCCGCTCTTTATCAGCCTTTACCACAGGGCTGTTAAACATGTGGCCTGCGGACCAATATCTGCCGCCAAAGGTTTCAGTCTGGCTCGTGGGATGAAATTGCGAAGTGCAAAAAGCTTACGTTGAAGACATTAACAGTCAACGGTGTCAAAAGTATCGTTCAGGGGCCACATAGAGCCCAAAGTGATCTCAAGTGGGTCAAACCATTCAAATAATAGCATAATAATCTATTAATAATGACAACTCCAAATCCAAACTCCAAAAATGTAACATTATGCCTGTTACTAAATGTTTTGTGCATTTCTAGATCAGTTGCGATCTATAATGCACATGTATAAATGATCATTTGAGGTGTAATATTGTTGAAATTGCACTTTTTTTTTAAGAAAGTGAATGTAAACATTTTCATGATTTTATTCACACTAAAACAAAACGAATAATAAAACTTGGGAAAATGTCAAATTACACGATGACTATGTTTCCGTCTATTAAGTATCCTTTAAAAAAATGCAAACACGAACAACCATAAGCCGCCTTTTATAGAAAAGTGAGTGCAATTTTAACAATATTATACCTCAGTTTATCATTTACACATGTTCATTACAACTTACAGACCACAGTGGATCTACAAAAGGCACAAAACATTAAGTAACAGGCAGAAGAGTGTTAAAACTGCACTAACTTCCCTGAAGACATTTCAGGTTGTTCAGATTATTCACATTTTTTGTAAGAGGATCGTTTGTAAATGTAAATATTTTCATGACTTCATTTGACTTTTTTTTTTGCACTAAAACAGAAAAATCTGGAGTCGTCATATTTACAAGTTATCATTTTAGGGTCCGATCAAGCGAAAGTGAACACCAACATGAAAAAGTAAATTTACACACATCCTTTATCAAATGGGCTCATTTTTACCTATAGATCTGTATTTTATGGAACTGTTCTCCTTTTTAAAATACCACTTACACAGTACAGGAGGAGTTCTGAACCTTCTGCGAGACTGCATTAAATTAAAAAAATGACATGAGAAATTAAAATTCTAATGTTGAAGTTTGTGAATTCATACACTGGTCACATTTAAAAAGACTATCTGTGAACTGTTACTGAGAAATGACTCTATTTGTCACTTATCTATGGTATTTATCTACAGTATGGAGCACAAGTTGTAAATAACACTGCATTAGTATTAAATACATTAAATAAATCATTGTGATTATATCTGGCTTGTTTTCTAAAATAAGTCAACATTTTGGGTGATGCATAAAATGGCAGAGTCGTCCACGTGTTACTATGGCAACCTGTCCACGTGTTACCACATTCTCATGTCAATAAAACACAGACTTTTCAATATTTTACTCCAGAATTTATTTTCAGCTGTTGAACATAATATCTAAAAGGTTTTGTCCTACTTGGTTTCAGTTTCTGTCGAGAACCGCATGTTTTGAATATTTGCCGAAGCTTAAAAAAACCACGTCCGCTTCCAGTCCACGTGTTACCGAGCAGCAATTTGACATTTTTCACCTAAAAATTTTATCTCCCCAAATTTTGTTCTATATGCTTATAAATACCTACTCAGATATGTATTAGGGCAGCACAATATACCGAAAAAATATCATTATCGCGATAACGGAGTGTGCAATATTCATATCACAAAGATGTGCAATAATTTATTTATTTTTTTTTTTTTCATTAACTTTCTGTTTTACACACCATGGGGTACCAGAGTGGTTTTCTCTATCACTCTAACATACGAGTTTTTCTGACAAAAACACTGAAGTAATGCTACTGCTGCTGGTTGGATACAAGTTTACATGTTATTAATGTAGAAAAGATGCGAATATTTTCAGAGCACAACTTTGGGCAAGGCCCGAACACTTATATTTAAAGATTTTATTTTTATATGCAGTATTTACCAAACCGGGCAAGCAACGGAATAGCGTTCTGATAAAGCTCTTACGTGGCGGCACTCTGGCACTTTTGTTATTATGAAATACATCTGTGTCATTTTCACTTTGTTACATGTGAGTAAAATGTCCAAATATTTGACAGTGTTTGTGTCTGAAGGTCTGTGGTTGCAGCATCACCAGGTTTTGGACAGAATTGTGTAAATGATTGCAGTAGTGCAGTATTTTGTCTTAAATTATAAATAATTAAATCAGCATACAAACAACTGGCTCATTTTAACATTAAGGAACATTTTTCTTAGTAGATGAAATATCTCAATATTACCATTATCGCGATGCTGTACGCCCCTATCGCATATCGCATGTTTTGCCAGTATGGTGCAGCCCTAATATGTCCAACACATGCAGAGAAGTTACTCCGCTTACACGACAGAGACCCTTTAGCGTTTTACTTTTCTGGCCTGTTTGAGATCATATTGGAACAGATGCGGACCCTGAACTAAAGTGAGTTCGACGCCGCTGCTTTTAATCAGAATACTCACCTCAGATTGGAGAAGGGGATACAGCGGTGCTCACCTTTCAGCCACTGACTCTAAAAGACCAAATGATGGCAGCTGCGGCGAGAGACCAAAGTGTATTATTTTCAGACAGAAAAATGCGCCCGCTGCCGTTTAATACCACTCTGCTTTGCGGTACGTTACCGGCGCATACTTCTGCCTGAGAGCTTCGCTGTTTTCCTTGGTAAGTACCGAATACGGTTTAGTTCAACAGAGCCCAGGTGAGTCAAAAACAGACCGAGAACGACCTTTGAAAATGAAAGAAATGATCATCAGAGAAGGCTTTAATGTCAAGTGAGTGGATGGGATGTAAGGCCAGGCTGCCTGCGTCATGTCTGTCGCAGCAGTTAGTGTACAGAGAGACACTGATGTTCTGGTGCCCTTTAATTTCCATTATGCAGCGCTTAACAGCAGTGGGCTTCATTTTCACAGCCACCTCTCTGCGTGCCTTTGGCATTAACAGCAAATGTTGTGACCCATCCAGTCAGCTGGTGGAACAAACTGCGGCTGCACACAGAGCTGAATGGGGCTGTCAGCACAGAGTCACAACTTCTTCCCAGATACACAACTTCCACTACACATTATTTATACGGTTTGTTTATCTACATGGAGCCCCTCTCAAAGATAAGAAATACTGGCCATGTTTTCTTTCAGACCGATTCCTGTAACCGGCTCTCAGTCTCTTTCATCACAGAAACAAGCTGCCTTCAGATGTCAGAGCTCGTAGCGTTGAAGTATCTCATCTCTCTCTGTCTCTGTGCGAACGCTTGATGTGTGGAACACGACTCATCCTGGATGGATACCACACACTGGATCAAATCCCCCCCAGAGGAGTAAGACACGGGCCGCTCTCAGTGTCTATGTGGATGTTATTGACCTGGACCTCCATGTGCATCCAGGGCTTAACCTTCATGACAGACAGTGAGCATCCACTACCCCCCCCCCCACTGCACAGAGAACAAAAGGCGTCTAGTTCCGTACTGAACGAACGCTCGCACGTCTGCTGCCGTTCAGAAATACGCGGGCGCGTCTGATGCTTCCGTGAAACAGCCCTTTGTCCTGTCGTCACGTCCCGGAGTTAATGTTTTTTTATGCTGCGTTTGAGATGTTTACTAAAGGCAGCTTTCAGACGTTTACCGTGCACTTACCCTGCACCGTTCACGGCCTTCATCATCGTTTTTCTGTCATATATACTGGGTTTAAAATAACAGGTACCCAGGTATTGCACATTTATGTAATATATATTTTTCTCTCAGTAATAGTAGTTTATATTCTCATGTGCTTTGATGCTTTTTCTTTTGCGTGACATTTTTACTCCTCGGTCTGTCCGTCCATTCAGTGACGCCGGCGCATTATCGGAAGAATACGTTGACATATATGTGAACCAGATGTAAACTGTGGGTGCATGTTGGCACGGAGCTGAGGCCTGTGGAAAATACGTCACCTTGACTTACTTTTTCAGTTGGTCAAATGGCGAAATGTCTTTTCAACGCTATATTTGGCCGAGGGGGTGTTAAAAGTGCACAGCATGCTATGTTCTTTAAATGTCACTTTGTTTTGGTTGTAATTTCCTAGTTAAATTACTCTATTTCAACTTTTCTACTTATCTTAAATTCTCGTGGCATTCAGTGTGAACGGCAAAGTAAGATTTTTATCATACAAACTGCAGACTGTGCACATGACAATAATACACTTTGAATCCTTTGTTTTAGGAGCAGTTTTAGTCATTGCCCAGCACTTAGTCTGTATGATCGTACACTGTAAAAAAAAAAAAATCCTGTTGTTTTTACGGAAAAAAACTGGCAGCTGCGGTTACCAGAGAAATACTGTAAGAAACACAACAAACC
>JAPQRP010000010.1:18199318-18222753 GCA_037367295.1 Apogon hyalosoma | reverse complement strand
TTTTTAGACTATCATAATTACCATGCCACCTTAACTCGAGTTCACTAATTTTGTAAATCCCCTTACACAATAATAGTTGCAATGTCTTGCTGTAAAATTGGTGGAATGTCGATGATAGTGTATAAGAAAAGACATATAAGACATATAAGAAAAGACTCGTCATATACGCGACCTCGTCACTTATTGATGACATCGGTGTCCCATTGTGTCAGTAGAAATCGCTACCGATTGCGACTCCATTCCGAAGTGGACGCCAAAAACAAGTAGACTCCAAAATGAGTGCTAGTTGTCAAGGGGGGACTTTGGGACAGGCCCTGTATTTACAGAGAATATAATATAACCACAGAACAGAAAACAGGGAAGCACAAGGAGCCTCTTAAACACAGCTGCCCCCAGTGCCATTTGTGTTGCCATGGCAATGCTTTAAGTGATATGTACATCCTATATGTCCACGTAATCAGAAGACCATCAGCTAAATGCTCAACAAAATCAAATGTCAGACAACAGAACACGACCCAAGCAACAAACACTTAAATGAGCAAATATCTAAAAAGAAGCTAATCCCAGACCAGCATGTGTAGCAGAGAAGTTCATTAAACCAGTGGTTCTCAAACTTATTACAGTGGAGTACCCCCTGAAATAGAGTTTTAAACCGAATACCCCCAACTTTCACTTCATCATTTTTGATTGAAAAAATTAGGCAAAATTTGTTCCTGTGCTAAATGTGTCTGTTTTTATTTTCAAAACTTTGTAAACAAACAATATATATTTAACTTTAATATATTAAAAATAACAACTCTTTATAAGCAAATTTTGTGTACAAAATATAAACTGGAAATTGCCCTCTTTCATTAATAAGAAAACTAAATTAAATGGTCATTAATGAATAAAGGAATGAATCAACAAAAAATTATTTCTTAATTACGCAAATTAACTCATCTTGAATAATATAAAATATAAATATTCTTAAAACGTTACCAAAGCTTAAACAAGATGACTGACATAATAATACAAAAAATAAAAATACTGAAATGACAAAAGGTCAGGGGTGTCAATTGTATTATATGAATGTATTTATTGTGCTTTATAGCTCAGCATTAATTCTCATTATTTATTTTGTATTCAGTACATGATGATATATTTCATGTATTTTTCAAAAAAAATTGAAGTACCCCTCTGGGCTTCTTCCAAGTACCTCCATTTGAGAAAAACTGCATTAAACAACAGACCAATGCGACAAACTCTGCACTGCTAAGCTAACACTAAGCAGACCCAACAGTTGAAGTATTAATTCTCTACTGGTAAAAACTCATCAAACGAGCCAAAGAAGCTGTTTTTCGAACATAACTTAGTTTTATATGAATGAAGCTTCTGCTATCGGCAAATCCATTGTTTTTTGTTACATTGAAAGGATTCCGACTGGAAACAAATGGCCCCGGGCTTCACAAGTTAAAGTAAATGAAAGAAGCTTATCTCTGTAGAAGAAGTGTACAGTGAACTAGAGTATAAAGCAGAGGAGGCTTTTCATTGTGGTTAGAAATAGTTTGTCATATTTGTAAGGTAACAATAGCTTTTCAGAAAATATCTTAACAAGCCTCACTTTTAATCCATGTGACGAATAAACCTATTTGCAAAACAAACCCTTATTATACCATTTCATATTTACAAGTCCATCCTATCCTTTATTTTTAAGACATGGTGAGTACAATGCTGAAAACAATAAAACCCACACAAATCCCACTCTGGTGACAACACCAACTAAGATTTTCAAATAACCAACAACATAGACCTGCTGCCATCTGGTTTTCTGTATTAGAATAGCGGTTCAATCTCACAATGGGATATTTGCACAAGAACAGGTTTCAGAGCTTTTCTGTATAAATATTGAATGAGCTGCGGACCATATTTTCTGACAAAAGTGTCCCCTCCTAAAATAAGGAACATGCCCCGGTCAACTGAGCAATTAGGCTATTATCAGCCTCAAAAAATGTTTCGCCACCAATCAAATCCCTCCAACTCTAAATGGCCTCGTTTAGATAATGAATATTGCAACAATTCTCCCCATTTCCATTCAATTAAAACTCATCAATAACTATGACCCTATCTCTCTGCTTCTGGCCATTAAAAGGAGGCTGGAATTAAAAGTCATCACATTTAGTTTTAAATATCAAAAATTTGCAAGGGAAATACAAATTGTCAGAAGGAGACAGGCGGGCAGTTTCACACTCAAGAAACAAGCAATGTGATAAGGGCATCGGAAAAGAGCGCTATGGAAATATAAAAGTTGGGGAGGTGTGGACATTTCTCAAAGTTTTTTTTTTTTTTAAACCAGAAATTAATGATGTATGAATTCATAGACTCTACTACTGAAGATTAACAAAAAAAGAGCAGACAAGTAATATTCCCATGACAGATGTGAATAAATATTAGCCCATTCTGGGGTCACTCTCTCCCTTCTAAGCTCCCAAAAGGACATCTCATATGTAGCACAGACAGCTCAGCAGCCAGCCCACTGAATTAAATAGTGAGGTATTCAAAGAAAAAAAAAAAAAGTCGCAACTAATCCAAACTTGTGACACACTTTTGTATTCCTGCATTTGCATAATCTTTACCGAGTTATATTAAGTGGGGTAATGACTTTCAAAAGCTTCAAATTAAATAACTTTTTTTTTTTGCATTTTTGAAGTTCTTCACACAAATTATTGAAGCCAGTTCGAGAGCTACTATCTGCCGGCTGCCAATTATATCCAAACCGTGACATGCCTATTCTATATATGAACACATTTACATTAAAAGCCTGTAGCCCTACTGAAACACAAAGCTACAGAGTGCATGTTGTTAGGTCTGACAACTCATTTGAATGTGTCACAAGAAATAGACAGAAATATATCTGGTTGTACATGCATTCAATATGTTTACTTTCACACTAATGTTTCACTATAATACGTTACGATACTATAATTCTATTTGGATATACACAACTGATCAAAAGTCTTGGGCAGCCTTCAGCTTTGTTGTTTTTGCAAGGTTGTAATGGGTGTGTGTCTTTGTACCGAGAAATATGCAGGAAATATGCACACAGCTTTGAACCACACAAAAAAAAAATTTCTGAAATACACAAACACACAGATGCATTTAACAGTAATTGTAGTAATATATGTACAAGAGGAATTTACAGCAAATATCTGAACAGTATTGTATAGTAAACGGCACATTCAAAATGTGTGTCTCAGCTGGATTTTTAACCACTGTTTGTGACACAAGTTTTACACAAATGTTACCAGTTCTATAAAAATCTCCTATCTTGATTTGATCAGGAGAAATGGCCATAAACAATGTTATATGGTATACTGTATAAGCAATATAATGTTGAGTACCTTGGTTGTAATGCCAAAATTTTTAGTGGTAAAAGAAAATATCTAACACAAAATACACTGCACACTGTGTATCTTAATAGTGTGATGTTCTTTATCATTGTACACTTTATAGTTTTGGATTAAAATGGGTCTTTTATAATATTAATTTATAGTGCCAATTAAGTTGTGTCATAATATCTTGGTACTTTTCAGATAATTATTTTCTATGTAAAGCACTGTGAATTGCCCTGTGTATGAATTGCGCTATACAAATAAACCTTCCTTGCTTGCTTGTAATTGTTTAATTATCAGTTATAACACACTATGAAAGTGACAAAATCACATTTGCTGTTATTGTTCTGCTGTGTTGGTGTTAAAAAAAACTGCAGCTCTAATCACAGCCAAGAGAGACTAGACAACACGGTATAACAACTGAGAAAAAAAATTAAGAATGCAACGATAAATATCACAAACCTGTTCCTGTGCACACTTATTTCACTATTTCAACAAACTGCACTGGGCGATATCTAGGGAATGGATTAGTCGACATGTTACCACCCTCAGTTGGACTGTTTTCATGACATGATTTGCACAACGCTGCGCTTGGAGGGTCATCACCTCTAGAAAATGAACTCAATCTCACAAAGCTGATCCATGTACTTTGCATGCAATTAAATCTTCATTGTTGGTTTTGTTTCCCTCCATTGTCTGCTGAGTTTGAGGAAAGTGGGGAAAGTTGCATGAGGGTGTGTGTCTATGTGCGTGCACACATCAATTAGCAAGAGAAAAAATAAGCGAGTGCTCCATTCAGCTGCTCTGTTCTAATTATTTGTGGCTGGTTCAAAACGCTTGTAGATGGTAGGAAATATTACGTATACTCAATGGAATTATTATGGAACAGTATCAAATAAATCAATTTTCTATTCAGGCCTATGTAAAATATACTGCAATGCTGACCTTTTCAAGAAGGTGGATAAAAGGAGTGAAATGGGAAAACTACAACTGGTAGAAAACTTCAAATCTAGTTTTGACACAAAGAGGCAAAACAGTTCAAGTGGTTTCAGCTACTTTTCCAAAGGTTGACATGATAACAACATGTTCGGCAATTGACAGTCTGAATCCACACATCTACGTAAACAAGATTATTGCAAAATATATTTTGATAAGCCATGAAAACAGCTTTGTAGGAATGCTGTCTGTTTTGGAATATAGTCATAAAACAGAATATTCTTAAGTGTAAATTAAGTCAGTGTTTGTGAAACTGTTGCATTCATACCCTTTGTCACCTTTAAAACAGAGCATGTGATTTTTGTACTGAGAATTTCTTAGATAACACAAGCCGTCTGTGCCTTAGCTTTTCTTGCAAGAAAAACCACTGGTGTGAACCATGAGGATTATGTGAGATCAACCCTATCTAAACCCAACATAAATTTAAGCCTGATTTAACAATAAATGTTCTCTCTACTATAAACACATATGGTGTGCACTATATGCGGTTCATTTTACCATGTGCACGTAGCAGTGCCTCTGCGGTGAAGAGCGGGGCCTGAAGCATGTCGGCTGTCTCCACTATCAGCATATCCTTCAGCCTACGTAGATCCTGAGGCCGCAGGCCCTCATACAGCTGAAAAAGAGCAGGAGAGGAGAGGTCAGACACAAGGACAGAAGAGGGAATGATAAAAGCAAAGATGGTTGGTGCAAAATGTAATGGAACAGCAGAAAGAATAATGAGGTGTACTCAAGGGAGGGAAAGCAAAGTTAGAACAAAGAAAGAGGGCAAAAAAGAAAAAAATGAACGAACAACAAATCCAGTATAAATGAATGGTGACGCATGAATGAGCAGATGAGCTCACAGCCAGATGATAAGGGTCACATGCCTGACAACAAACTATTCTGTGTGAGTAATTGAAGCTATTCTTGTGGAAGGCTATTAGAGTAAGGCAACTTTTTGTGACTAAAGCAGCCTCACAAAAATCTGTAGTTTTATTTCTTTTGTAACTTCTTATTAAAATTGCTTAGAAGTGTTCTCCTAAAAAGACAGTCAAATGTTGTCAAGATCAACTACAGTTATACAATTCAGATATTTTAGTGATTGTTTTCCAATGCATGGGGCACTTCAATTATAGAACACAATATCAACACAATACTTGTGCCCAGGGTGTAAAATTAACTTTTTACCTCATCTGCCATTGGTTTGTGACTTCCAAAAGTTCACCGGCCAAATAAAAATTACATACCTTATTTGACTTAAAATATTTACAATACATTTTTATTATGAAAATCCAACATAAGCACCACTTAAAGAATACAGTTATGTACAGATAAAATTAGACTATTGCTCTTTTATTAGATTATATTTCATTTCAAGGTGACTGCTGCATCATCATGTAATACAAAGGCAATCTTTGACATTGAGTGAATGAGTCAAATGTCTGTCACAGCCTTAACAGGAACATTCTGTTTAACCCACAATAAAGAGAAAAGAATAAAAAACATCATCTGGGACTGAGTCTAAATGAATGAACTCCACAGACTAGAGACATTTGTCTAGAATACTCTACGAATACTGGCGCTAGGTAAAAAAAAATATTTGATAGATTTTGGAACGATTTTATTTCAAGTTAGCATTATCAAGTAATGGTGGATAAGATTGATTTTTCAGAGCGGGTCCGCAAGTCCCTGACCTAGGTACCGTCAACACTGAGGTCGTGGACCCCTTTGGGAGATGGGACGTCTCAATCTCGCTCGCACTGGTTCTGACGCAGGACGGGCGCTAAGGAAGGGTGGGGAAAACCCCTCCGTGGGAGGTCCTCCCAGCCTCAAACTCAAACCTGCACACAGTGCAGAGGAGCTGGCTGCCCACACCGTCTAGCCAGGAGGCTCTCCGAGGCGGGTCACAGAAGCCAGTCGTTCTAGGAATATTAACGTGGATCCACACTCAGACATAGGTGATAGTATCACCTATGGCACTAGTCAGACATAGTCAGCCGAGTCAGACATGTCTACATCTGTGTCAGCAACCTGTTTAGAATGATCCAGCAGAAATGGTAGAATGTATGAAAACAAAAACTCACATGCAATTCAAAATTTTCCATCGGCCACTGGCTGGTGTGTGTTTTTGTTTTACATGCCAAACAAATTTTTTAACCGCCACTGGTGCTCGGCGGGTGTTAATTTTACACCCTGCTTGTACCCATTCATTTTGATATTTCAGCAGTTGAAATATCCTCTTAAAGGCAAAATAAGTATTCTGCAACTGCTTCACATGTGAGAATCTGTTAATGGTTTCCGAAGTGTGCACTTGGAAGATGAAAGTGGAACCAGTTGATTCCGACAAAATAAAAGCTATGGCATACTATACTGTATTTTATTCTGTACCTCTCTCCTGTCGAGGGCTGCATACTCCGCCTCTATACCCTCTGCCTCAGGGGCAAGAGAGAAGACCATCTGCGACTCCAGGCACAGGGCCAACTCCTTGTGGTGCTGCTTCTCTGCACAGTCACATGGAGTCTCGCGGTTTTCGTTCTCTGCAAATAGGTCTGCTTCTCTGTGTACCAGAAACTGAACAATTGAAAACAAAAGAAACATTCTGTGAATAAAGGGGCACAGATTCTATGCACAAACATGCACTAAAACACACTGGCTACTACCGTATATGCAATTGAAAAAAAGAACACAAAAACAGTCAGTCTGAGTTTCTATGAACTAATAAAAGAAAATTTCCACCAGCTGAGGTTTTGCATCATGTGCCTTCACGCTGCTTCCCCCACCTCTTAGCTGAACCACCAAGATAACTTGTAGTTGTGGGGAATGCACTTGAACATTGTCCAAAATACATGTCCAGAAATGTGGCTTTATTATTTACAGAACATAAACAGTATTGTTACCACAAAGACAGCATGGGAGAACTTACTACATATTTCTCTTAAGCATTACTATGCAATTCAAGTTTGATTTTTGCCTAAGTTGTATTGTCGGGTATCTTTAAAAAGTTCTTTATTTCAAATTTACACATACTTGTGTGCAGTAGCTCATGCTGAAAGTCTAATTATTTATATACTGTGCTGGAAGATGAACGCGTACTGATGATATAACTGTACATAATGTTGTATACTGTTAGTGAAAGATGAGCAGAGGAAAGGCAGTTAAGAGGTTGGGAGAGTCCACTACATAGGTATAAGTGTGTATATATATATATATATGTTTTTATCATGGATGTAGGTGACCAAAATCATTGTCAGCTTAGTAATAGAGTTCACTAATCAGCAAACACATGCACATATCTTCCAAAGCACACCTTTATGGAACAGACATTCAATTAAAGATTTTGCTGCATATGCCACTTTGTGACTTTAAAGAGAAATGAGAAGAAATAACAAGTTAATAGTGGGCTTAAACTTGGTAATGTGTCAGCAATTTATGAACTACTACGTCCCTAGTTCATTTATCTCTGTTCAAAATGTCAATTCGCTTCAGACAGAATACAGAGGTGGGGTCTACACACACATTCCACTTCAAAACTAACTCTGCAGATTAAGGTACTCCCAAAGGCAGACACTGAGACACACAGCTATAGCTGTATAAATTTTGTATGTGATGCATCCAGTCCCAGGCATTTGTGAAGATGTATTGAGTTACATGGCAACAGCCCAAATCTCACCTGGGAGTGTTTTGATCTAACTTAATATAATGGATGTGTTGAGCACACAAATTGTTGTCCCTTTACCAAGGTCACAACAGCTCTACTCACTGGTAGAGCAGTAGTGACACTTTTCAAAACATATTCAGAGTAAAAAAAAAAAAAAAAAAAAGCAGATATTGAATAATTCCTTCTTATATCAGTGTTACTGTGGGCTCTTTTATCTTCCATTCACTGAAATTGCTCCCTGTCCTAGAGTCTTTTGTTTTCATCTATATAGTCTTTCATCCATACCTAAAATGAGAATATTTTACATTAGCCAAACTGAAATATATCCACATGATTGTGTAATCTCACCTCAACACAAGTTTTCATGCCTGAGGCGGCAGCATAGTGCAAGCAGGTGTTTTTCTTGTTGTCAGTGGCATTGATATCAGCACTTTCATACTCTCCACGGTCAAGCTTTGCACCAGTCCAAGAAAGGATGATTTGTAGACACTCTGCACGTCGCTGTTCATCCTCATATGGTCGTGAGATGCGGGGCTGCAGAGCCCCCTCTGAGGTCATGATCTGAGGTCCCATGCAGAGAAGGTGTAGTGATGTTTCATTGTGCACATTACGCTTATTAGGATTTCCATCTTTGCTTAAGAGAAAAGACCTAAAAGTATAAAGCAAACAAGGATTTCACTGAGTTTTGATTTGTTCCCTATATAGTTTTACATATTGATATCTGGTCAAGCAAACACATTTCAATCATATTCAACTTCAAATTCAAGCAAATTCACAAAACTGACTCATAAAAACCCACACCGCACTGGTTCTGTTCTGTATATTATGAATGCAACAGTTACTTGTTTGTTCATGCATTGCATGGTGCAACTGCACCACCCTGTGATTGTTCATAATAACACATCTTAATCTGTAGTAATATCCTGCTAAGGCAGTAGAACAGCAAATAAAAGCGGTGAAATCTATTTTTTCTTCATGAGCAGCAGAACAACTCCTCAGAATTTCAGCTTTTTAACCTTTTTTTTTTTTTTCTTTAGATTATCTTTAAAATGGTTTAACACTGTGAACAAGACACTGTGATACTGCAGTGAAGTCTGTCCTTGCATAAATTATCAATTTTGTGGTTAAGCTAACTAGCTAAAACACTAAAACTAAAATGATCTGTGTGTTTCTGTAGTGTTTGGCTATGGATAATTAGCCACAATAAACTAGTGAGGTCAACAGAGTGAAAAGACAACATTACAGCAATCAGTCAAGAACCAAAAGTGTTTGTGTGGAGCTGTGCCATCTCAAGAGTCAAATGAATAGAAAACCTTCAAACAAGCTTGACCCTACTTTATTGTATCATTTCATCCCGAATAATTGCCAGGCTGAAATACTTGAAGAGACAGAGTGGGTAGTCTCATTGAGAGCTCAGCTGTGTGACACTAGACATTCTCCCAAGGCTATACTGAAAGCTGAAGCTGGATGATTATCTCCTAGATCTGTCACACTTAACTGTTACCAGTGTAACATACAGGAGAAGAGGACATAGGTCAACCCTATGGGTCAGCTTTCCTCCCTTTTCCATGTTTGACAACATTACTTGCACCAAAGTGAAAGCTAGCTTTCACCTCTTCACCACACACCTATAGTCACAAGACATAAATCTCATCAGTGGAGAGAACTGACAGAGAGCAAAAAGAAACCAGTGAAGCACAGCAAGTATTATCTAAACCTCATGCTCTGAAAAGGGTTCTGAGATAGACGACCCCTGGAGAACACAAACAGCCCCTCAAAGAATATTCTGTCTACTTTCAACGATGCTCCTCCACTAAACAACACAAAGACCTTTACAGCAGAAATTATTTGAACAGAATGTGAAAGCAAAAGCCATTTATTGGCTCTCCACTCAGGGTTGACACTGTGTGTGTCTAAATTCTCTTCTACCCTTTAATGCATGATGGGAAGGATCACAAAACAGACAGGAAGTCACTTCACACAAAAAAAGAACCTCTAGTTGTTTTGTGGAGTCTCTGGGAAAGACATAGAATTTCCCATTCTCTACACTCCTAGAATACATTGAAGTCCCTAAAACACTCCAGAGGCTAAGGAGGTCCTGCTTCTGGATCCCACTGCAAATCAGTTAAACATTGAGTGGTTTAACAAGAAAATAGCATCAACTTTTCTAGGTAAAAAGCAACAAAACCCTCAATCTTGGAGCAAGGTTGTGCAAGCTATCTGCAGCCACACAATTTTCATCTCCAGGTGAAGGCGAACTCAAAGGCAGTGCGTGATGGGAAGACCCTGGGTCAGCGGATGTCCACTTGCACTGCAGTTGCCACATGATCAAAAACTTGCACCACCAGTTGGAGTTGGTGAACTGCTGGGTTGGTCATTTGCTCTTCTGGTTGCTAAGGCAATAACTACCTTAGAACAGACATCTAGCCTTTGCCCACTTCATTTCACCCAAGCACGCACTAGACATATAACCTCAGATGAAAACCTGTCCATCCAAGCAATACCTGATCGCTACTGTGAGAAACCGAAAGCGCTGATACTTGACCTCAATGAAAACCTCATAATAGCACACGATGTTCAAAAAAGAGTGGCAGTCACTGCTGACATCAAATACTCGTCGTTGCTCTGTGATTAAGGAATACCGCAGAGTGTTTCTCTACCCCCTGTGGTACAGTGACCTGAACAGTGAAGTCATTCAACACAAGTTCATATCTTTGTCAGTAGTTCCATTCACACAGAGGCTTCCTTTGGCAGTGAATCATAAAGGTTAACTGATAGTAAATAAAATTTTCACCACTCATTTTTTTCAATCTTATGGGACAAAAAAATAACATTCATCCATTCATTCATCTTCGTAACTCGCGTTATCCTCACTAGGGTCGCGGGGGGTGCTGGAGCCTATCCCAGCTACCTATGGGCAAAGGTGGGGTACACCCTGGATGAGTTGCCAGTTCGTCGCAGGGCCGACATATAGAAATGAACAACCTATCACTCTACAAAAATTAACAATTATACCATATTTTCTTCAGGTAAAAACTGGGCATACATGGACAAAACCAGCAAAATGAAGGTGGGTAAAGTCCTGTTGCCAAATAAGCATAATTTACATTTCCATTGTTGAATTTAAACACTTTGCTTTGGTATGCTTTTAATCCTGTTCAGCTGTTGTTGCCTGAAAACATTTCACAACAAAAGCTCTGTTGTTAAATGCAGGATGTCTGTCAACTGAAACCCTGGAAGGCTGTTAAGTTTGGAACAGTTACAGGACACAATACAAAAATTTCAGAAACTATAATACATGACCAATCCTTACAGAGGAAAGTCAGAAATCCACCAGTAGTTCAGATAAATCACAGCCGCAGTCACTTTATGAGGAAATATAGTATTTGTTAAATGGATTTCTCCACACAGGATGAAGTGATGAAGCTTTTTTTTCAAGAGCACTAAATATACAACCACTCAAAAATCTAAAACCTGCTTTCATGTACTTGTATATGTAGAGATTTGGCTCTCTTTGCTCTTCAGTTTGACATCTATGACAGAGTAAAATGTTCATAAAAATACAACTTTTGTTACCATTAAAACAGCTTAGGTTAGATTAATTAAACTCACCAATTATGTGAAAAAACAGAATCATCATTATGGATTGGTTTAACCTCAGAGATATTTGTAATTTAACTTCCATGGTGTCACAAGATAAAGAGCCTTTGTAGTCTTTATCAGAGAGTATATGTGAAACTGACTTTGACATGAGCACTAAGAAAATGTGACTGAATCCAAACAAACTACTTCAGCTAAGTACTACTGTTATTATCTCCACTATTAGACTTGCTCTCTGGACAAAAATATACTATAGGAACCACAGTCTATGAACAACATATTTTTTTACCCATTTACTTTTCATACAATATTTGTAGATATAGCTACTTGGTAAGTCTTGAGATTCTCCTGAGACTCTCATTTTTCAATGCCTCCTTTCTGCCTGTCCTCCAGACTCCACATTTCTGCAACAAAATTACTTCATAAATTCACTAGAATGCAGGAAAACGTCTGAAAATGAACCTGGGAAGAGCTCCAGACATCCTATTTAGGCTTAGTCTCCTGACTTAAGTTATGCTGTACGTTGATCAAAAACCACTGTGTGAGATTATCGACTTGGCTTTTCATCTATAAGTGCTTTAAAATAATGAAATTGGCTGTTGGGAGTTAAGGTGTTCTGTATAGTTGCTCCAAATGGCATCACAGCAGCTAGTTCCAAGCCTTGATATATAATACATTCAAATCCTAGCATTGTGCATGTTTATCTTTTTTAATCATCCTAACTGTGAGTACTGTCTATATATATTGTTCATTCTGTACACAATACACACATGTTTTTCATTTCTGTTATCCCTAGAAGAGGAATCCTGCCTCTGCTGCACTTCCTGAGGTTTCTTCTATTTTTTCCTCTCTTAGAGGGGTTTTCTAAGAGTTTTTCCTTAGTTGAGCAGAAGGTCTAAAGTTAGATGCTATTATATACAGTACAGATTCCCCCTTGAGGCAAGTGTGTGATTTATGATACTAGGGTATATACATAAAACTAAGTTGAGTTGCTGTTATGGCAGGAGGTGCCACGGCCCACACAGAGCAGGTGCTCACCAGATACTGTGTTCCCTTTGTGGCTGCTTTGCTTAGCTGGGGTAGGGCCTCATGGCAGTTGGTGCCTTGGCCCACTCATAATAGATCTCTTATAATGGCTGCCATATAATGGCTGGCGTGAGGCTTTGTATTGTATCTGCTGCAGTTTTGGGGGGAACTTTACTTGGAATCATTGATCCCCATACTCCCTGTATGGCTAGCTTAGTGTTTCCACCTTGTGGAGAGTGATAAGGTCAGAACCTTGAGCAATAAATCGAATGCGTCCTTTTAACTGTAGTTGTGTCTGTTCAGTCCTTGCATGCATACTGCAGAGCTGCTGACACGAAAGCTATGCTTTAACTCTCTGCTGCCACTGCTGCTGTTCATACAGCCTTTCAAAGCCCCACCTGCACTCTAGCATTAACTTCTAGGCTGACTCTATCCTCTCCAAAATGGGAAAATGTTATCATCGTTTCCCACATGAGGTCAGAGCTTAGTTGCCAAACTCTGCTGTAAACATTCAACATACCATTTCATTGTGAGTTGGTTGACTGACATTAAAAATATGTTTGCATTCATGTGACACTGCAGTTACTGGCTGCCATTTTGCATCCAATGTTACATTTTTAAGAATGTAAAAGGAGCAAGCATCCTGTTTGGAGAATAAAACAAGGGGCTAAGATGAGAAACTTGTGGGATGGGAAGCTCTTGGAGCCTCATCATATTCTATCTCAGCATGTTGCATTCCTAAGAGGTGCTAACAGATGGCTATGTAGAGAGACAGATGGGAGTTAGACATATAGAGACAAAACATGAACATTTTTCTCTTCTGATGCAGAATACAGTACTAAATAAGCAACCGACTAGTACGAAATACAAGAGGTTGGGCTTGATCACTGAAAGGAGGCCATAAGTAATAATAAAACAAATGATCTTGTTCAATAGTGGCTGTAGCATGTTGACAAGTGAGAGAAAAACATATTATTTTATAATCTATCAAACCACAGATTTCTGTCCTCCTCTCAAAGAGGAGCTGGACTGAAAGCAGCTTTTAAAAAATATGTGACATATGTAATTATTGTTTGCCTGTTTGTTTAATTTCATCTGGGCCATATTCTGACCTGAGTAGGCGTGTCATTGCGTGCCGGGCAGCATAGTGTAGTGGAGTGTTGTGCTGGTAGGACTCTCCGTATGTAGAGTTGGGATCCAGAGCTTCCTTGAACTGCGGATTACTCTCATACAGTTGGCAGGCCAGCATCTCATCCCCATTTATGAGAGCCTTACGGAACTTGGTCGCTGTGTTCCCCATCTCTTCCTCTAACTGCGAGTTCAAGCTCTGACAGATGCAGCAGCCTCTAAAGTTATCTTCAATCTGTTCAAATCCAGCAGGGCAGCATAGTGAATTTCCTAAAGAAAAGAAAAGGAAAGAAAAGGAATTAAACTCCCTCGTGGCTGTGAGTCAAACAAGGTCTTTCTTGCAAAAAAAGAAAGGAAAAAAATTGGCCTGGTGACTGAACAAGAGAAACACAAAATTGCCTGTCGTTGAAAAACTCTGGCTTGTTCATCTGATAAGCTACACACATTTTCAAGGAAATCAGCCCTTCTTCTTGATAATACTAATGAATTCCACTCCCTCGGAATTACAAGGACAAGAGCCGTATCTCGAAGGTTGTCTAAGCTGCTCTTCATCAAACCCATCTCTGAAATCACCACCGTACTGTAAACCACCTCCCTGTGTTACTCTTTTTATTTTTTGTTTTAAAAATGCAATGTATTGCCAGCAAAGCTCACACAGAGAGAAGGACAAGACTTCCTCTGGCATCTCCAGGAGCTTCCGCCTCACCCTGCCAATGCTGCTCATCCCACTGAGGCCACAAGTCATGGTGAAGCAAGACACATTCATCTGAAGACCAACATGCAGCGAGTCAGCACTTCACTACCGCCAGAGAACCATATGGTCATGGAATGCTTTTTTATGTAATGTTTGTGAGCTGCTGTAATTTTAACAGAATGCATTATCTCAGCAAATTATATTCTTCTCAGTACTACTGATAAAAGGCTGTGATGACTCCATTTTAATCTTGGAGTAACATTTTGTGTTCATTAAAAAGGAAACAAGAAAAGGAAGGGATGATGACTAAAATATTATTTAACTTCATGTCCCAAATGTTCAAGTTTCCATAGGCTTCCAAGTAATCTGCAATCTGTTTGCATGACAATCACATAATTTTATATGTTCATCCCCGTAGAGTCAAGTCTGTGAGTCGGTCTGACTCATTATTTGAATCTGTTAATGATTATATCAATAATATAAAAATGTGTAATGGTAAAAAAAATACATGAATCAGTCCATGTCACTGATAAGACAGTGAAAGGAGGGAATTTTCCTGGTAACTTTTTAGACATTCCCAAAAAAACATTACTCAGAGGATTTTTGATATTTTTAAACAACCCAGGGTTCTCTGTACTTATTATAAGTCTTAGACACAGCACCTAAGCATTTTTGCACAGCATGCTGAAGAAAGGGGGAAAAAACTTTGCTGAAGTATCTCTTCCACTCTGGAAAAAAGATATATTAGCCAAAATTGAAAATGTTTCTGAAAATATGCTGGTATCCTCTATGCAAATGCATTGCTAAACTGGAATTGAGTGTTGACTTAAACAGCAAACAGACTCTCTTTGCAATTTTGGGCTATTTTCTGAATAATGTAATAACACAGACCGAAAACTGCAAAAATGCAAACAATAAAACAGCCATCATAACACTTAAGTGCTTCAAAAAAAAAAAAACCTGTGAAAAAATGCAAAATGTTAAGCAAAAATACGTGTAAGAGTCATTCTACAGGTACAATATATAACTTGAACTCATTATAACCAAACCAATGCATCTGATTTGAACATGTTAATGCATTGCCAGTGTTAATATGGAAGATAATTTCTAGTCATCCTTACAATGAGACCCTTTCATCTGATTAATACATCACAGATACAGAATAGTTAGCATGTGAGCAAATGATCCACAAGTTTAGTTGCTTTTCAACTATAGCCTAAATCTGTGTTCAACTTGTGGCTTGTGTGAGGACTGACACATCCAGATCCCCACACGGAGCCAGACAGCAAAACAATCACACGATCTGCCACCTTTGAGACCACTTGTAAACACCTGATCTTTGAACGCGGTTATATAACCCTAGGTGGTAACGCATTCTAGTCGATAAAACAACTCTTCAAATGTTTCACTACTTAAACCTAGCTGGTAATAGTTAACAGCGTTCCTCCATGGCAGCGTCAACAAACACCTCCCTGATAATAATAGTTAGGGATCATAAATCAGCACGGACTGTGTGCGTAGCTTGCCACTGGTCATCAAACTCTTTAAAGCAGGCCATTTCCCATGTTGTGTGATGTTTACCATTTGAGCTAACTAGCTCAAACACCGTCGGCGGCGTGTTGTTAATGAAACAAATTTCGGCGATAACGCTTCACCTTTGTTGCATTTCTAGTAAAAGAAAACATTAAACTCTTGACTGACCTTAGAAAGCGTTAGCCGTAAATTACTCCGTTTCTCAAGATGACTGATTTTAACCATAACACACAACATGTCTTGCTAGCTTTATGTTATTCAAAAACAAAAAAAAAAAAAAAAAAAAAAAAAACATCATGACGCTGCCATCTGCGTTGGCTAACGTCAATGCATACGCTAACGGACCAGCTAGCACGCTAACTGTGCTACTAGCCAACTTAGCTAGTACAGTTGATAAAGTCAGAGTAAACAATGCGTAACAAGTATTGAAACTTACCCGGCTCGTATACCTCACTGTAGTAGACCTGATCTTGTAAAATAACTGTCAGTCGCTCGCTCACATGAAACAGAAGCTTCTTCGTTAAGTGAGGTAATGCTTCCCATAAATAATGTGCGCTCAGAGCAGTGATGTTGTTCCTGTCAACTCCCCGTTGACTCTCTGCGGGCTGCCAGTCGGGTTGCCAGGTTCCACAGCATCCCCCAAATCAGGAAGGGGAACGGAGAAAAAAAGTGCACATGTTTTATTCATTAGCGAAAATAATGAACTATTTGGCATGTTCTTAGATGAATTACACTCGTACTGTGTATTACGTATGTAATTACTTTAGTTTTATGTTTGTATCCTAACACAACTTCACAATCTCTATTTGGAAGCCCACTGTTTTGTACTTTACTATTATTGCACCATCACAAAGGGTTTTCATCTTTATAATTATGGTAAAACAGGACATATGAGACAAATTTATTACCAGTAAAGCTCCTAAATATAAAAAAAAAAAAGTCTAAGGAATCCACTTTTCAGGCTGTAAAAGGTCTAAACATGTGACAAAAGCATTCCATACTTCGTCATCATCAGACTGTCGCCCCAATAAACTCAACAGGCACGTTTTAACATGTGTAATGCAATAAAAAAGACACTAGAGGGCGACAGAGTCCACAAAACAGTTTTCATCTAGGCGAGTGTTAAGATCTGCTGCTTGAAAGGTAGTTGAAAGGTAATAAAATCAGTTTACATACAATCTCTAACTGGTGTATTCATGTAACCTAATAAAATTCATCCACGTATCAAATCGTCTGCCTACTATGATGAAAGTATGTTGCAGTGACAAACACTCACGCTCCATATAACACTTATGCCTTTTATTATCAAATATCTTAACATTACAATGAAAGTATATACAGCATTATATGCTCACATTAAAGAGGGCACAAATTCCATATGAAGAGGCCTTCAATAAATAATTTGTAAACACAAAAGCTCACCAGAAAGGCAGAGTAACGTCTGTAATAATGAATAACACTCAAACTGGGGCACTTCAAACATATTTTGGCACTTTTGAATCTCTAAAACAGAGGGCCATGAATGGCTTCTCAAAAAAAGAAAAAAAAAAAGGAAAAAAGATATAGATTCAGCCCAGGAAAGCAATTGGACTTCAAAGTAGTAATAAAAAAATAAATAAAAAAATCTACATTTCACAATAATGATGCTTATTAGGCCACAAACATCATTATGTTGTTCCAGTATCACCATATGGTTAAAAAAAAAAAAAAAAAAAAAACTGAAAGAAAACCATCTATCACAACGAAGACAAATGCTGGGCGTGCATGTGAAAAAGCAAAACATTGATTTATTCATTAATGGGTTAAAAATTATAAAATGAGGCCATACTTTCAAAACATTCAAGGGTTTGTGTAAAATGAATAATAAGCTGCCATGCCTTTGGAAGAGGAGGGTTCCTTGCTGTAGGAGCTACTGTTGTTGACAGCAGAGGCTAAATCCTCACACTTAATGTCAGCAGGTGAGTCCTCTGTGCTCGGACCGTTGAGAGACAGACGCCTTCGCTTACAGGCCGTTGTGTAAGAATCTGCCTTGTCTAGTACCAGAGCAGAGGGCTGTGGTTCTGTCCAGGCGATCAGACCTCCACTGCCGTTCACCTCCTCCTCCATCTGTGGCTTAACCTTGTCTGAGTCTTCTGGGAAACCAGCCGTTGGACTGGGCCTTGGAGACCAGGGCAGGCTGGGAGTGACCTTTCGCTGATATGGTGGTCTGGACCCCCACCCTGCAGTCATGGTGGTGAAGGGAGAGTCAGAGTAATAGCTGAGAGCGTGGGATGTTTGCATGGACAGGGATTTGATACCATAAGGAAGGAGGGAACTTGAATAGTCCCCCTCATATGGGCTGATATCTAACTTGTTGCTGCTGCTGCTGCTGCTGCTGTTTCCCCCCTGCTGCATGGAGGTGACAAACCACCTCTGTGATGTGCTGTCTTCTGTTTGTGTAGAGAGGAGGCTGTTGGTCTGCGGCACTGCTCTCTCCCCGTTGTAGAAGCGGCTCTGGGGAAGGTTGTTAACAAACTGGTCCTGGAAGAGGGGCTGCATGGTGTAACGAGCACCGGGGACAATCTGATGTGCACGAGGGGAGTCGGTGGGAGACGGCGTGAGGCGGTCGTTCTCAGGAGCAGTGTACATCCTGAAAGGTTAGTTGAAAGGTAAAAATGATAAAATGTCACTGAGTGAAAATCTCTGTTAGGATGATTATGAATGAGGCTGTGTATTTTAGAATTACATTACACAGTTAAAGAACAAAAAAGACTTGTAAAAATGAAAAATACTTACGAATCATAATTGTCTCTGAATCCTTTAGCGAAGGGGTTGTGATCAATTTTCAGCTGTGTGATCTAAAATATCAGAAAAATGGAAGAACGAGCTGCTGATGAAAAGAATATATAAATCAGTAATGCATTTATCAGTGACATGACCACTCAGACTTAACACTGAATCATATAATGTTAAACCAACAAAATGTTTTTATTCATTGTTTTGCTTTCAGTATAAAATTCAATCATCAAGCAGTTATCTACAGCTCTACACACAAAAGACTATCCTCAGAAAATAAGTCTCAAAAATGTTTTTATGCTCAGCAGAAAATTAATAATAGTAATACTTACATCAGTGTTCTGGTAGGCAGTGACAGCTATGAACTGGGTTTCTGGGAAAGTGAAGGTCTGAGTCTTCAGTTCATTGCCAATGTCCTCCATTCCATCCTCTGTCACCTCCACTATGTGCAGCCTGGGCTGGTACTTGTGCAGAGACTGCAGGACAATCATCTGAGTAGAGATAAAATAGTCAAAAACAGATAGTGAAATAAACATATAACAGTAATTGTATTGTAAAATTGCAGTTTATTTTTATGATTGCAAACTGTCTATCAGATTCCATGTGATTTAACTATGGGGACAGAAATTATATTTACTGTATAGAAAGAAAAAATTAGGAGTGATTTGTTATATATATTAAAAATCTACACTTGGCTATTTGATAAACATACTAGCATAACTGTTGGGGAAAAAATATTACCAAATACAGCAAATCATTTGTCTTCTGAACCTGAGAATTTAAAAAAATATATATATATATATTATACACTAAAAAGACATTTTCCCCTCTTAAATGGACCGACTTTAATCCCAAGATGTATTTCTAAGCAGAATAATAAAGAATGGTAACCAATAATATTTAAAAAAAAAAAAAAAAAAAAAAAAAAAAAAAAAAAAGTTGTGTCTTTGATATGACTAAATTAATGTAATAGGGTAAAATGTGTTGTATTTATTGGTCTATTTCAATACATTTATAGATTAATACCTGTGAACTATTATGGTTGGTTCCTTTGTTGTTGGTGAGTTTCAGTTTGCTGAAGGAGATTTCTTGTCTCATCCAGTGGGCCCCGGTGTTCGGAGACTCCGGATGGATGTAGACTTTGTTCCCTGGAAAATCAGGAAAATATGCCAACATTAAACATCACAGCTTCCACCAGAGATGTTTCCTCCCTTTTTTTTTTCCAAATGGCAATCATACAGATCATGTCCATTATTATTATTATTATTATTATTATTATTATTATTATTATTATTAGCAGGCTTTTTTTATTATTATTATCATTATCATTATTATTATTATTATTATTATCATTATTATTATTATTATTATTAACGTTTCCGTTGATATGTTTAAAACTAAATTCGATTGAGTGATAATAGTGGCAAATATTGACCTTTTTCAGTACCTTGGCTGCTGTTGTCCGCCTTCCCACATGTGACCCACTTGCCACCTTGAAATCTCCAGTGGTTCGGATCCGCCAGAACCACCTCCACAAACACATTGTAATGCGCAGTGAGGTTAAGGCCAGCTATGTTAAAACTCAGGAACGGGAACATGCGCCTGCAAGACAGCGAGCACAGACAGATGGAACCTCACTAGTGCATCTGAAAACAGGATGGGGGTGTGAGGGTCCGTCCTACCTGCCCTGTTTGGTGATGATCATCTCGGTGTGGTGCCGGTGGAACTTGAGCCACAGGGGCCGGTTGCAGAGGTAGACCTGGGCCCTCATCCCGGGGCCGGCGCCGGGCAGAGCCATGTTCCCGAGAGCGGCCCCTGAGCCGGTGTAGGACGGGTAGATGCAGCCGGGGCCCTGTCCGAGCTGGTAAGCCGGGCTGAAGTGACTCCGGCCGGTGGATGATGGGGGAAATCCTGCTGGAGGCAACACGGAGCTCAGATGGAGAGAAGAGGGGTACCTGCCGGTGCTGGACGGGCTGTAAACCGACCCACTAGGGGTATAGGGGATAAAAGAGCAAGGGTTGGCTGTTTCTGGGCTTTGTTTAGAAGCAGTGGAAGGGATATAGTACCGGTCTGCGCCTAGCCCTGGTTCGGTGTACCTGGTGCCAGCGGCCGGGTCATCCCTCTCCACAGCCGGGGATTTGCGCCTCTCATCCGGTGCGTCCTTGGTGGAGGTGGAAGAGAAAGGGCTGCTGTCTCCTTCCCCGCCGAGCATGACTACTGACCGCCCTTGTCACCTTCACTCAGTCTAGTCTCAAAGCCTGGGTGACTTTTCTTTGATCCCAGCTGACTCTTGCTCGTTTCAGATGCTTCTCCGGAGACACTAAACACACTCGGTGATGGGTGCCTTCTGATAAAACACGTCTCCAACCTTCATCTCTCCCCCTCCCGCCTTAATTCATGCGAGAGAAACAGGTTTTGGTCAACAACAACTCAGGCAAAGTCAACAGGCTGCTCCGTTACGCACTGTGCCATGGCTGCGCAAACAACACTACAGGCGTTTAAGGGAGTGTCTGTGATACTTATTCTGAAATTAAAGGAGTCCATGTTTATTAAAATAAGAGGCAGGAGGCCACGGATTGTGCACAGTCCACTACTTCCTGAACTGAAGGCAGCTCCTTTATTTCTTGTCTTTCATTTTGGGACACACAGATTAATCCAGGTGTGTTTGACCACAGTAGACGCGTCAAGAAGTAGCAGACACACCTGGATTAATCTGTGTCCCATAATGAAAGACAGGAAATAAAGGAGCTGCCTTCAGTTCAGGAAGTAGTGGGGCTGTGCAGATAGAGCCCATTTAAATGAAATAATCGCCTGATCAGTTAATTCCTTACTTTTTCAGTTTTATAAATAAACCTGGAAGAAAAAGCAAATCCATCGACTATGGTGGAATTAACTAAGACAACATGGCCTTTTTATAAAACTCAAGAATCGCTAGAAATGATTAAATAACCTACTGTTTAGAATTGACGAAAATATCATGTATTGGTAAAATAATCCGGGTCAGCCTTGCGCAAAGAAATATATGATGTGAACTCTTTATGTTTTTGGTAAAATAATAAAAAATTAAAAATATAAATATAATAGTCACCCCCTGGTATAGGAGCCAATTTCTTGTAAATCATATGACAAACTTAAAACACAGCACTGATTTGGTGGTTTAAAGTGAAAGTTCGCCCACGAATCTTGAAATTCGTAACGTGTTTTGAGGGATTAAAATATCCCAACCGCACATTTTTCAGTGAAAACAAATTGTAGTGTTTTTGGTATTAATTATAAGTACGTACTTTAGGGGAAACAAAAAAGAAAAAAAATGGATCGGTTACCGGTGGGTGTATTTTGATAGTAAATTTTTAAGAGTAATGCTGTATTTTTCTTTCTTTCTTTCTTTTCTTTCTTTTTTTTTTTTTTTTTTTTTACTTAAAACATCGTGGATATTGCACAGTTAATCCGAGGCCCGTGTCATTATGCAGAGATAATGAGTTTGCATACATTCAACTCTGATGCGCCTCTGTGTCCCAATGGGGATGCCCGACGTGAAAAAGGGGAAAAAAGGCAATTATTTTTCCGTTTGAAGAAACCTGTGATGTTTCTTGGATTAGACAGTAAAAATGTAGAAATGACAACAAATACAAAACGAAGCAAATGGAAAATCTATAAACGTGCAACTGAAGCCAAATGATTTAAGTTGCTCTGTGGAAATCACCTCAGGCGTCAAGTTGTCTACATTTTATGCAAACAAATTATATATACCGCATATATGACATTAGTCTTTTAACTTGTAAAATATTTAAAAAAAAATATATATATAAATATATTTATAGACAAGCATAAACTTACCAGGTTCTCTTCCCTTTTTGGTTTGTGCGTAAAAACGCAAAATACAAAAATCAAACAACTATTCAAAGTAAATTAAAAGTATCTTAGTCAACGTCTACATGCTAAATAACCTGCAAAGCTGCGTCCGTACTAGTAACTAAATGGCATCATGTTGTGATAGTGTTGAAGAGTAGAAAATCAAGCCTGAGCCATGTGGAGGCGGACTGATCAGAGCGTAAAGGCGCACTCCCGCTTTCACCGCCGCTGTGGCCATGACGCACAGATAGCAGCCTATTATCAGATTCTCCTCTGATCTCCAGGGGAGGGGCAGGGGATCCTCAGCATCATAGACAAGGTGTAAGAGCCAAGCTGCTCCCTACTCCACCCGTGAACTGTTTCTTTCATCATCACGACACATGAGCAGAATATGATCCACATCAGGACTACAAAGGGTCACATATGATGACCTCACAGTGCTGTTTATCCTGAAGTGACATATTTTAGTTCCTGTATGAAGACGCTTGCAGAAGTTTGTCTGCAAATCACGATATTCACATGTAAACAACACCGGTCTTCATTGTTTTGAAATGTGATTCTGATTCATGAACATTGTAGGTTGTGACATGTATGTTTGATGCATTACCAAATACATGTGTAAACACTGACACTATTTATGCTTTATTTACAGTGAAATGGGATCCAAGGTAAATATTCGATCTAGAGAAGATATAGGCAAATACAGCTCTGGAAAAATTAAAAGACCGGTGCAATTTCCTCTGAACTCAGCATGTGTGCATGTATGACAGCCATTCCATTCCTGTGTCTGTTGAATTCCAACACAAGCACACCTTATTCTACT
>JAPQRP010000010.1:18148163-18160533 GCA_037367295.1 Apogon hyalosoma | reverse complement strand
CTTCAGTTCTTCCATCAATATCTATGGCATTGTACTGACAAAAACAGTGCTTTTAGGCATTCCATGTTTTCTTTTCTTTCTCTTTTAGTCACATGATCCACACAGGAGTTAGTACTTGATTGCATAACTATTGTTTTTGATGACTTTTGATGGACTAATATTTTTTTCCACAACTGTAGATCATTGAAGTTCAGCACTGAATTGGCACTTTTCAAAGATATTCTTAAAAAATACTTCACCTGGCATTATACTTTGCCCCAGAGGTCCGGTCCAAGTCTGGTCCATTAAGGCCATGGGGTTCCTCCTAAAACAGAGTCAAGTTATGTCAAATACAGAGCAGCCTTTTAGCGTTTTCATTCCCACCATAAAATAACACTGTATCACTAATGACTCCTCTTCTTTCTAACCCTCACTTCCCTGAACTTAGTCAATTTCTTGTTTTTGCTTTTTAAAGTGGCTACATGTAGTATTTCTAGTATTTTCCATTAATTACCCAAAATACCGTTAGTCTTTAGAATACAGAGCTCTGAAGTTATGCCAAAGATGTCAGTGTATTGTACTGTAGAGATATGTAATGAGTGTCCATATACAGACACTCAGACAGATTTATGTGACCACTAGAGAGTAGTGAGTCACACTACTGATCTCCTATGAGGAAAAACTAACATCTTTTGACCTCAAGTGTCTGAAACTGACCAGATGGGATAGAAACAATTTTTAGAGTAAAAAAAAAATTACTCTGTGATAAAAACCAGAAGCACTGTTGTTGTTTTCACCACAGGATACAGCTCTAAACGAAAGTAATGGAGTTTGAGGCTGAAATGGGTGAGTTTGATTATGAGCCTTATGAAGGTATAAAGTTATTATGTGATGTTCTTATGTTCACTGTTTGTTAATCAGTGGTTCAGACTAAACTGTGACAGCTCTGACTTTAGATGATTCCAAACAGATCTTTAGTGTAGCTATTGACAACACAAACCATACAGAAAACAGAGGTGATTTGTGGTTCTACGATTTTCATTTTCAGTCTACAAACAGAGCTAAGCTCACAGAGCTATAATGTAAACTATCAGCTGATGCATTATAGAAGAAGATGAAGATTATAAAACATGGTTATTTTAACTGAATGTCAAAATACAAGTTTTGTTTGAATCAAAAAATGTGATAATTTGAAGATGCCATAATACAGATGTTTGTAAACAATGTACTTTATACTTTATTCAGTCTGTGGATACATAGCGTTGATTCATTGGTGGTTTTGGTAGTTCTAAGTGTGTTCTAGTACACAACTTCAGCTTGCTGTTGGAGTTTTTAATATCAATACTACATAGAACCCCTTTAAGAAGAGCCAGGAGCTCCTGTCATCCTTTCTCCATCCCACTTTTCTCACCTGATCGTCTTCTAGTGTTACCCTGTGACACTCTGCTCTAACACCTTTTTTCCCACTGTATTCCTCTAGCTGTGTTACACCAACATCTTCCTTCCAGTGTTACAAGCGCCAACTACTCTTATCCTCATCACTCTACGTCTTTTTTTTCAGCTCCGTCATCCTTTGCCCACTATCCTCCCTTCTCTTTACCCACTCTCTTTGTCCCCTCGTCATCACTTACCCCACTCCTCTCCAGTAGTCTGCTGTTTTCCAGTGTCACTTTCTCCAGCTCCTCCTGCAGTTTATGGATCTTCAGCTCAGTGCTGAGCCTGTCTACCTGCCAGTAGTCCTGAGGGCTGTTCAGGCTCTTCATTACTGGACACACACAAAACCATTTGTTAGATTGTTACTGTAGAAAAATGAATATGATCTCGAGTAGAGCTGCACAATTTTGGCCAAAAATAAAATCTTGATTTTTTTCCTCTAAAACTCGATTTTTGATTTCTGGGTAAAACTACAAAAGACAACAGAGGTCAGCACGTCATTTTCGTGAGCAGCCCGCAATGCAAGGCAGTGCTCCCTACCAGAAGTGATACCAATGTAAGTCAGTGACAGGCATCAGTCATGTGCGCATGAACCACGTAATATTAGTGATCCCCATGCGGTTATATTTAAATTGGGGGATCCCTGCGTGAAAGTGACCGTCTCAGGACACGCTGGAGGGATTATATCTCTGGGCTGGCCTGGGAATGCTGCGGGATCCCCGGAGCTGGTGGAAGTGGCTGGAGAGAGGGCTGTCTGGGCTACTCTGCTGAGGCTGCTGCCCCTGCGACCCAGACCTGGATCGGAAGAAAACAGTACAGTATGGATCCACGTGGGACACCGTAAGATGAGTGATCCCTATGCAGTTATATTTGAATTGGGGGATCCGTGCATGAAACCACAGCTTACATTAGTATAACTACTGTGAGCCCATCACAGATTTAAGGCCTGTGGTTATTACATGGACTTCTGTGAAAGACTGCTCTCACAGTAAGTAGGAGGAGCCTATGGTAGCCCAGAGGTACGAGGCCCGGAGGCTCGAGAGATTTCCCTTTTTTAAAAATCATCCTAATTAAAAAATCTGATTTCTTTTTAATATTAATCACGCAGCTCTAATCTCAAGTCTTGTACTTTGTTGAAAAATTGTCTACACACAGGTCTTTAACTTATTAACCTCTTCATGCATAAACTGTAAATAAACTAGTGGTATTTTTGACATAAAACATATCCACTTGGATTTCTTCAATGTCTTATTACTTTAGAATAATATCCAGATATTCTTTGTAGTGGACTCCATGCATCAACAGTTTAAAATGTAATGGTATTATTTTTTAAGCATAAACACATCCATAAAGCTCTTTCCACAAAGAAATACATTGATGATTACATAAAACATATCATTTCAATGTAAAATGGAACTGCCTACTGTGGTGAATGTCATGAATCAGTGATTATATTCTGGGAAACTTCAGTCACTTTAGCAAAATGACAAAAACCGCAAGGATTAAAGTGTGAACAAACTATTCCCAATTTCTTTGTAACCACATGTTTTGGATTCATCAAACAATATGTAAGGATAAAATTAGGCTTTAATGATCTCACAGTGGGGAAATTCAAGTGTCCCAGCAGCATTTTACAGTAAAGTGAGTTTAACAAATATCAGAAAACATTGGAGACAATACTGAAAATAATGTAGCTTTCTTTAATTAAAGACTGAATAAGTGTTTACTGCAGTAATGTCATGTATGAAAGGGTTAAGGTGACACTATTGTGATAACTACAGTGAAAATAGTTTTACATCAACAATTCCGTTTAGAAAGAAAAAGTATATATATATATATATATATATGAACAAAAAAATGTGATATGTTGTTCACCCTATCAAAATTACAGTTTCATTGAAAAAAATCCAAGTCAGAAAAATATAAATTGTGCTTGTTGGGGTACACAATCATTTCCGTTGTTTACAGAGTGTAGTAGTGCTCAGTCGTCATCTTGTGTGCTCTACCTGTACCTTGGCTGGTCTCCATCTCCGTCCTCAGCTGAAGCAGCTCCAATTCTTTGGCCTGTAGCTGCTCTGTCAGCAACCTCTCACTCTCACTCTTCTCCTTTTTCTGACCGAAAAAACAGAGGAGACAGTGAGTCGGAGAGGAAGAAATATGAAGAAAGTGTCAGTATTCATAGCACTGCAGCAGATGCTCTGTCTTGGACATAGTGGAGACTGTAACGTTAACTTAGGTACTAATATCACAGTGATACAGAATTAAAAAAATATATGCATAAATGTGCAACATATTCAGGTTTGAAACATATTTGATGTTACTACTAAGCTTTAGTATCAATATGAAGGAAATTTAGTGACAGAGTAGACTCACCAGTTTATTAAGCTCCATCTGCAAGTCTTCCTTCTCTATATAGATACCTCTATAAGCACTGAAGGCTTTGTTCACATACTGGGGTCCCTCTGGAGGAAGTGCCTCTGGCCTAAAGAGCTACAATGAGGACAAAACAAACATACGAAGGGGAAAGTTGAAAAGAGAATACATTCAATTTAAATGTTTGTGGTAGGAATTACTCTCCTCCCACCACATCCTATCCTGATGGGCCAAGTACTGCAGCAGATAAAACCAAATCTAATAAAGACATTAGACATTGCTCTACCCTGCTCATATTCTTTTGCAGTGTTTTCACTTTCGCCTACCATCTGCATTAGGTCCCTCCCAGCTCAAATAGCTCTTTTTGTACTGCTCCCTTTGTTTATGTAGTCCAATTTCAAGAGCTTTTCCCCCCAATGTGTTGTGCTCCAACTTACTGTTTGGCAATGCCACACTATTCCAGACCTTCTCTTTGTTTTCAGACAGAGCAGATTTATTCCTCATTGTTTTATAGCTTTGACTATACTCCAACAATATTAATAATGCTGGCATGCAGACTCTCCCAGAGGCAAGCAGTTTGCAGTGTTGTGTTGAATGTGCTGACTTTTTCCAAACTTACTCTCATTTTATGTTTGTCCATATTTCTGACATCCTGGAAAATGGAAAAAAAATGTGTTTCCATCCATCTCTGTCCGTAGCTCACACTTTCTAAACCTTATTCTCTGGCTGTTCAGCAGTATCCTTTATCCCTCAGTGAGACTCTCCTCGCCTATCTCATGCCATCATCACTTTCTGCCCGTTTATGTCTATACCTTATCTTCCAGCTGCTTAACCCTCTTCCTCAGCAAGGTATTCTCACGCTCGGTGTCTCTCAGCCTCTTTTTGATGTCCTCGTAGGCTGTGACCAGGGCGAAGTGGGAGGCGACGGATTCATCACCTGCACAAACCGATACAGGACTCTCGCCAGCTGCAGAAGAGGCTGTCTCACATTTAAGGATACAAATGTCATCATCCACTGCCAGGGGCTCCATGCCTGCACAGGCCGACTCGGTAGCAGATAGAAGACCTGGGGGTTACAAGAGTTCTGTTTTTAGAGTCATTAATTTGCAGTTAGCAGCTTCCATTACACATACATCTAATGAAGGAAATAGTGACCTGTGTTGATTCATTCTACACTGTTTTTCTATAACAATGTAATATTTTATGTTACTATGTATATATCAGTGCACCCTATGAATTAGATCACTGTGTGGTCTGTCATCACTTTAAGTGTTGGAACTTTGTGACAGTTCTATAAGTAAGACAAGATAAGATATACTTTATTGATCCCCCAAGGGGGAAATTCAATTGTGTACAGCAGCCAAGACAGTATGTGTCAATACAATAGAAAAATAAAGAGATAAAAATATAAATATAAACAAGTTTGTTAAAGTGGCTAAAGTGATGAAAAAAAACAAAAAACAAACAAAACAGCAATAATAATGATAAAGTAGCAAGGGTGCAGTAGGTGACATTGTAAAAGTAAGTGACACTGACAGATGGAAAAGTTAAAAGTAACCACTTTTACGAGAAATGTACAGTGCCTCATTCCTGTACACATATTTTCACAAGAGGAAAGAAAGTGTTTAAGCGCTTACAACTAGGTCAAAATCTTAATGCGCTCATCTTGCCTGGAAAACTAAACCTGTTTGCTTGCATGACACCAAGTCAGCTGCAACGTTGGACACTGTGATACCACACTAACTAGAAGCACCTAACAACAGAAATGAATATATACCATGATATTAACATGGGTAATCTGTTATAATTAAAAAGAATTGAGTGAGTTTTAACCTTTTACTGATGCCAATTGAGGTGAGAGTAAAGGTGAGGAAAAATCTTTACAGTTAACTGCAAAACTGCAATAACCTTTGTAATGGGACCTATCAGCCATGCCACACCCAGATAAGTTTGAGTAAATTAGTTGATGTGAAATCTATGCTACGATGTGGAAAACTTTTGTGATGTCTGAAACATCTGTGCTACTTTTGGCCCATAACCAGCGGGTAGATTTAAAAAAAAGCACAATATTTGCAAAAATCCATTTCTATAGTGCTAAAGTGTGATGGACAGGATCACAGAAGATACACAGCTATGAGTGCCCTGTGTTTGCCTTTTATAATAGAAATAGTGACACAGTCTAAATGAACTGCAATGCTTTGTTCAGTCCTATCAGTCTAATAGTAACCTGAGACTTTATCTTCACACATTTATGAACATCTCCTGTTTACAGAGCAGAGCTGGCACAGGAAACAGTGCAGCTAAAGCTAGTTGATGATGTCAGCATACAATGAGGCAGCAAACACCAAAGAGCCAAGTTTATAACACCTACACTATCTTTATACAAAGACAACTTGTAGTAGAGCACCTAACCCATCGGTTGTTTAGACCACTATGTAAACCAAATCAAATAAAACCCTTTAATGTTTAACTACAGACCACCTCTGGAGATTGTGTGGAATCGAAAGTGACCCCACAGTCGCCACTTTAAAACGAAAGCCAACGTGAATCCGCAGGAAGAGCCATTGTTAGCTTTCCTTAGTGAAACAAATGGTTAATACTTTGTCACTTTATCTGGAATGACAGCTTTACATGCTTTAATCAATTTTAAGAAACGATGAAATGCAACAATAGCGATGTAAACAATGACTGGACCTCGTCCATTATACGATGCTAACACTATGTTAGCTTCCGTGAGCTCTACTGACAACAGACAACACGCGGACAGAAAGTCCTAATTTATGCTGGAAACTAAAAATGCATCCACTTCACAATAGTCTACAAGAACAAAAATTGCACAGATACAAACAGACACGACAGTCCAACCTGATGTATCTGTTATGATGATAACAGTTAGCTAGCGCTTAGCTAACGTCTTCCGGCTGTTTGTAGCTAAGGTAAAGCAATAGCAGTCAATCAGTTTTTACTTTCGACTTCCACCAACCTTGTTAGACGCTATCCTCAATTTTGTCCCCGATAACCATAAAGGATTGTCATTTATCTCGACGAAAGGAGAGCTGTTTTCCGGAGAAAAACAAAGAGATAAGACTGGACACTCGCACCGTGTCAGAACTGACAGGTGAGGAAACAAAAACTTCCGGGAGTCATTTGACTGGTGAAATATTTTCAACATAAAAGCATGGCGTTAATAAAAATGTACTTCAGGAAAAGTCCTGAGACGCATATTGACGCAATGTTGAAATAAACAAAAGTGTGTTATTTTGAAGAGGAAATTGTGGCAACTATACTTTCGAAATGTTAATGTATATATTGTCTGTCTATGCTCATGAGCATTCAGGCCCTCATTTTACTTTATTATGTGCACAATTGACAAAAAGTAGAGTAACTTATAAATAAACTAAACTGACCTGTGGGGCTTCACGGGTTCTAGATGTGGTAGTTTTTATGCTGTTGTGTATTCATTCATGCTGTACCACATTTGTCCATCAGTCACCGCCAAAGCATTCTGGGTATAGCAATTGTAAGGCTACTGTATTCCAAAATTACTAATATCTCCCAAAAAATTAGTCCTATCAGCTTGCCATTTATGCTAGTCTGTTCCTTGACCAAAAATATGTGAGTATGCCAAACTGCAGCAGTCAGCTTTTTCTGGATTTTGTGTGAATCCCGAGACACACATACACACAGAGGCCACTTGGCTTTTATAATTTATTGGCTTATTTTGGCATCGATCCAACTGATGTCATCATGTCTATGCCTGAGCTGATGTCAGCATAGACATAGACAGCATAGACGCATTTTGGCCATTATAAGTAAATGGGGGGAAAAAAACAGATTTTAAAAATTCATAAAAAAAATTTTAACTTTGACCTACTCTACCCAAAATGTCATCACATCTATTCCGGGTCACTGGCAATCTCTAAACCTAATTTGGTATGAATTCAACCAAATAGTTTTGCTGCTACAGTGTTAACAAGCAAACAAACAAAGAAACAAACCGAACCAAAAACAATACCCCTTGCTTTCCCTTTAGAGGGCAAGGAAATAAATAAATAAATAAATAAATAAATAAATAATCTGATCATCCATCAAAACCAATAGACATTTTCCTTAGTATATTTATTCTTATAAAACAGGCAAAATTGGTTATGAGGCACAGACAAGATGATGTAATCACAAGGATAATTACCAAAATTGAATTTAGAAAAAGTACATTTTTAATTTCTGTATTCTTTTTTCTTTTAATTTATTTATTTTTTTAAACCCACAATAATACATCATAAAGTAGCCTAGAGTTAAATGTTAAGCTAGACATTTAAATAAGTAAGTAAATACAACACAATACAATATTAGATGTACTTAAACACAATCAAGCAAATGTCATATCTGATTAAGATTTCAATGCTTATCTACCTTGACTGTTACAACAACTAGGGGCTATTTCACCGAGACTTGCCTGTTTTTCTGCCTATATCGTAAGCTCTGGGTCTGTAACATTAATATTCGAGTATATTTAACTAGTCTACATGTCTTCCTCTTTGAGTAAAGTTTAAGGTATAGCTTAGGACAACACTGGACATTTTCGTTTAAATTAATGTAAAGCTTTGGACTAATGCTAACTACCATTTAGCATTAGTGTTCCCATGCTTCCTTCGTTAGCTAAGGCTAGCTTAAGAAAAGGATAGTAAAAATCCACAAAAGTTGAGAATAGAACTCTGAAAAACTAAACACAAGGGTCAAACAGTGTATTTTGGTCTAAAAAATATCTAGTCATTATTGTCTATTTAAGTAGTTAAGTCAAACAGTTGGCGTTCATTAGCTAGTTATTGGCTAACTACTAGCTTTTTACAGTTAGCTTTACCAGCTAATAGTGCATGTTGGACCAATGGTGATTTGAAGATGTTAGCTAAGGATGAAGATGAACAGAGGTCATAAACAAGTGATTCTTGTTTTTCTTCTTCTTCCTTCCTTATGATTATTGTTATTATCTCTTTTTGTCTCTTTTTTCCCCAGCTCTATCCAAATATATGAATATTGTCAGTACTGTCTTTTCCATTTTCAGTTAATGCCATTTTAATTACTCACAGGATATAACAGTCAATAGTGTGAAACATAAACCTCTGGCCTGAGAATGGAGAATACTGCCAAGACCCAGGACATGACATGTGAAGAGGAGCTAGATATTAGTGTCTTGACTCAGGAGCGTAAGGCTCACATCACTCACATCAACAAAAAAAGACAAAACATCGTTCCTCCTCTACATTGTGACCTTTTGCACCTATGTAACAGTTCTCAGTGAATTTGTGATGGTCTTTCGGTGTTAATATCAACCGCAATGCTCAAATTACTGCTGCACGTACATTTTTCTGTGCTGTATTGTCCATACTGTACGTTTAGGCTCTTAATAACCCAAAACACTAATTTGGTCTGTTTTTGTTTCTTTCCAATCAAATCCTCATGTCAGACCATTTATTATTCCCTGTGAAGACTATGCACTGGAATTGTTTACATTTAAATCAGAAATTGACAGTTGTAATGTGGATAGAAGAAACATCTTTTATGTCATTGTCATTGCAGTATTGTCGAAGTCTCAGTTGCTGCTGAGGGACATGGAGGAGCTGCTAAGCTGGTGCAAATCAGCTGGCTTCCTTGATGAGAGCCAGTTCAAAATGGTACACATACAGACATGAAAGAAACCTCAAGAAATGTTTTGACCACAATTGTTCTTTAATGTTAATTAAGAAGTTTCATTCACTTTAACTTTTCCATACTGCCAGCGGGAAGCTGACCTTGTCATGTGGTTTCATGAGGTTTCACTTTGTTCTGTGTTTGTTCTTACCCCTGTAGCTTTTATGCCCTAGGCCGTTAATGCCATAACCACAAAGTTGTATCTTTAATACGGAATTCATCTTATCTAATGTTTTAAGATAATTAAGCAGATACAGTTCTTATATTCTGTTATTACTGAAGACAGAGGAATTCAGGTTACATACCTATTTTATCAGCAACAGAAAACTGATATGCGGTGAAATGCCATCAACTATATTTTTGACACAAAAGTTACTTAACCGCTTGACAACAAATAATTTAAAATTTCCAAAACCTTTTGGCATATTAGCAAAAAAAATCTCATACACACAGCAAATTCACAATGTTAACAAAATGCTTACAATGCATCAGCCACCCTAAAGTTAGTGAGATAATAACTGTTTATGGGGCATAATTTCTCTTTTTTTAACATCAGTCTGTCGGGAGCTGTTAAAACTGACACCAAAAAAGCAGAAGACATATGCTGGTAAACACATAAATTCACATGCACATCATTCTGCAGATGCTGTACAGGGCATTGTTAACGATGATGGATGTTCAAATGACCTTGTTATTGTTTGATGCTCAAAACATGCTGTGCACAGCGTCATCCTGTGTGTGCGTATTGTTGTTGTTGTGACAGATTCTGCAGGAGACTGAGGCCACCATAGAGGAGGACGCAGAGACCTTGGTCATAGATGGCTTCAGGTTTGAGAGCGCGGCCAGCAGCACGGCCCTGAGGAGGCTGAGTGCATGAGGAGGCTGAGTGCATGAGGACCCCAGGGTGGCACATGACTGATGGCTACCTCTGTGGTTTCATCACACAAGGTCACCAATGTCAAATGACTGGCAGAGGGAACGGTAGCAGATAGAGGGCTAACAAATGACATGCTTCAAAAATGATGGCAACAAGGCTAACAATTGACAGGTGGCTTATAACAGAGATACAACGGATTAAAAAGGTGATATTTAAATACGTCGCATCTATTCATTTTGATTGCTCTTATGTGTTCGTATTTATAAATACCATTGGTCTTTGTTGCTTGTACTAAACGGATTATCTTAGAGGGCTTCTTTTAGTTTGTTGGTTTTGAGTGTTAGTTTGATATTTTTTAATTGAAGCATTTCATTTACTGCTTTGAATATAATTTTGCTTTGATAATTGGATGTCTGAAGGTTATAAATTCTTCTAATCTGTAAGTTCAAGTTGTAACATCATTGTTCAATGAGGGTGATATTTTCTTTCTTTCTATATTATTCTCTTGTTGATCTTAAGCCATAAATTTCACAGAGAACTTGTTTCTCAGTGACCTTCTCTTCTGCTTACAATTATTGCAAATCTTTTTATCTTTAGTTGGACACGATGCTTTTCTCTGCCGTGTACTTCCTTAAATGTCCTTCTATATTCAGCAACACCCAGTAGGATAAAGGAGGACACCAACAAGGCTTTCTCCTTGATTACAGGCAGCCTTTAGACTGTTTCGTGTCCTTCGTGGTTGCTCCTTAAAACCACCTGCAGCACTGTGATTATATTAATGTCTCATTACTGTTCAGTGCAGGTGGCTTCCAGAACAAAATAGAATAATTAAACAAACCTGAGTGTGTTATTAGGGTGTCATAAGAAATCTGAAAGTGAAGACCCTAAAACTCATAAAATATTAATTATGATAAAACAGCCACTTGAAAGTTTTAGTTTTGACACATTTCTGGGTTTTTCATCTCAATCCTGTAGTAATGAATGCCATTTTAAAAAAAATTTATAAAACTGTTTTATTAACACTGAATGGGAATTTAAGAGAATTGGTTTTATTTGTGTGTTGCACACAGTGTTTTGTATGTTTTGTTTTTTCTTAATCAGTCTTTAACTTTCTAGTCATAACATTTAGAGCAAAACTGACCTGACTGGGTTAAAGAATAGCAAAGGCCATATCAGTAAGTTTAGCACAATATGACTCATTACAATCCCATTGTGTAGTTAGGTGTACATCCGTGCTGATGTTTATTGCTATATTGCATCAGTGCTTTCTTATTTTTGCACATCACTTGTTCATTTAGAAGAGACTTTGAAAGAAATGAAAGAGAAAAAGAGCATGTGCAACAACACTAAATCAATCGTGAACAGAAGGAAGAGACTTTGGTGCTTTCGAAACCCCTACTGCCTAAATTTGTTTACAGTTATAGAAAAATAATATTTGTGTTGCTGTGATGCAGATCCTTAATTAGATGGAAGTTGTTAGTTTGAATATAGCCCCTATAATGATGCAAATAAGTGAATTTAGGCATAATTGTCATAATAGTAACCAAACACATTTTCCAATCTCAGGTATGTAGATTATTTTATTGAGTTATCGATCAGTTAGTCGTTTTGACAATCCAAACAAAACAAAAATGAACCAAAAATCATTAGAATGTAATGAAATGAAAAACACTCTTACCAAAACAGGGTGTTGAATTGAGCCATGAATGTCAGGGGTAGCACCTCATTACAAAAACAGTGGATTATTGGGGTGAAGTTGCGATAATAGTCTACAGGGGGTTAAACCATGGCCAGAAGTGACAGGACTTGTCCCTCTGATTTAGCAGTTTAGGTCCTAGTGAAAGTGATGATGCAGGGACACCTTGATTTGAAGGATTCAGTTCAGTTTGATTTGAATATGCAATAAAAATAAACAAAGGGGCGACACGGCAGTGCAGTGGACAGCACTCGTGCCTCACAGCAAGAAGGTCCTGGGTTCGATTCCAACACCAGTCGGTGGGACCTTTCTGTGTGGAGTTT
>JAPQRP010000010.1:18137401-18147803 GCA_037367295.1 Apogon hyalosoma | reverse complement strand
AAGTGGCTGGGATAGGCTCCAGCGACCCCCGTGACCCTAGTGAGGATAAAGCGGGTTCAGAAAATGGATGGATGTTGATGTTCATTAAAGCTCAGTAAATTCAAAGATTATATCAGAAACAGAAAACTGAAGAAAAAGTGACATTTTCAACATATATCAATAACAGCATAAAACAAGTGTGTCCATCCACTGTCATCAATCCAACTCCATGGGTTTTACTGATGAATCAATATTGTAGAAGATGATCATGTTTCCATGTTCACTACGGAGCCTCTGAATATCCAAATGGGTCATATTTGATGACAAACTGCATTTTACACCAATTATATACCTGTATTGATAAGATTAGTGGCTCAACACGTATTAAACAATTTAGATCTGTAGATGGTGTTGGTTGCCAGTGTCTGTTTGGGTCTTTATGTGTTAAAGAGAAAAAAACAACATCGTAAACATCTGGTATCACATTTCGGATAGATTAAAGTCAAACATGACTGGGTAGAATTTAATGAAAATAATAATAATAGACATAGCAAGAAACTTGTCTTCTTGAATGAATTTTTTTTTTTCAACCAAACTTCGTGTTGAATTCACTGCGAAACCTCACCTGTTGTAAACAAATTTTCAAGCAAATCTCCTAAAGGGTAGAAACAAGACATTAAAATTTAATTGGCCTTGCCTTGTAAAAGCCCTGTGTGCAGTGTGGAAGTCGACTCTTAAGGACTGAAATGAACCAACAAGAGCTGCCAGTAGATTAACAAGTGTCAGTGCATCAACGTAACCAATTAACAAACTCCCAATTATAATGTCTGCTGAACGATTAAAGCCAGAAGTTTACCAAGCATTAACATACTAAACAGACTGACATAATATATGCAAATAAGGTCATTATTATGCATGTGCTAGTTCAGTGCCCAAATTAAGTGCTTGTTTGGAGCACTCAGGATGTGTTTGCAAGCGTTAGCTCTGTGACAACATATTACAGAAATAATGGTCACTTGAAAAATCTAATTAGTTTTACTTTTGCCTGTAAGCTGTAGTAGTCAGTGAAATGCAAAGACAGCCTGAATCACATTTAGTAAGCATTCAGACCTGTAGCAAGAAATACTCAGAAGAACGCACAAAAAAAAAGGCTTAGTAATGACTTATTTAGGAGTGTAATATGCAGACATACTCACACTAAGCACACACACATGAATACTGTAATCAGGCCAGTTCCTGAAGTGGTAGAAGAGCCTTCAGCAGATGCTGAATTAGTAATGACAGAAGTTAAAGATTGACTCTGTTGATTGTCATGTTTTTGTCCTAAAGTGCTGCATGAATTATTTATGTTACAGCCCATGTAATTAGATGTTGATGGGAAAAGATTGGACTGAGAAAACTATAGCGCTCAGTTTTTTTTTTTTTGTTTAGTTTTTTTTTTTTTTTAGAAATGATTAATCAGCCGCTTGTTGCTGAATCACTGTTGGAAATTTCAGGACGTTGAACCTCTTGAAAACTGAGCCTGAAACAGACTGACACGGTTGTACAGGGTGGTATCTTTTTATTTATAACTGCAGCTGTGGTGTGTTTGGATCATCGTCTCATGCCTGATTTTGATATAAACATCTGCTGCCTATAAATCTGGATTGATTGAATCCAGAGATTTGAACAAGCAGCTTGCTATATTTTTAATCCACCAGAAGAGAGCGCTGTTTCTTTGTCATTTCATACAATCTTTGCACCTCCTGTCTATTTATCTGCCGCTGGAGACATGCGAATGGATGGTAAAGTGGGATTCAAAGGCGCGTGAAACTCGCTCTGTATCTGTTCTGTTTGACTGAAGGTTGGACTTTAACATAGCTATCTTTATTAAACCTTGAGATATAAATAAATGGAGAGCACATACATGCAGAATGTGTTCACCTCTGTCTTTAGTGTAGAAGTAGAATGTGTTTACCTGTTATTAATCATCAGTGAGACATGTATGGATGGTGGGGTCACACTGTACCCCCTACGATTCCTTTCTCTGCAATATAACACCCCATCAACTACCACCGCACTACTGCAGTTAAAGTTAAGATCAATGATGCCAGTGGTACGGTCATATATCACACTGCTGTCTCAGAGTTGTTTCACACTGCTGAACTAAACTGCACCAACACAAATTATACCTACTGTAGACATAACCTCACTCTTTCTCTCTTCATTTCAAAGACTGGGGATGTTTCACAGCTGGGGTTTCATGCGACTGCCTATCAATTGTGTTTCGAGCTACACTGGGCAAGATGGTGCCATAAAATTTTGTTGGAGCTTGCAGAAGGCTGCCGTCTTTTCTTTTTACAGTTGGATTTTGTCAGATGCAGTGGATAGGAAAATGACCAAATCAAAAATTGCACAGAGCACTTGAAGCTTGGAACCTTGGTGTCAGAATGTTAGCCTTGGAACACATTTTGCACGAAGAGTTCATAAGACCCACATTGGTCCGCAGGTTGTTTTTCTATTGTGCTTCAAAACTATTCCAAACTGAAATGCACTTGCCTGCTTACTGATTCATTTCAGACCCTGAAACTCTGCCATGTAATCAAGAACTGGCCTTCTTTCGAGAGCGCAGAGGTCAGCCATATCCAAGGTCCTTGTACGTGTGTTGGTACATCAGAGGGCATCCCTGTAGACTGAATGAGCATAGCTGCAGCAGGGCATCCAAGGCCCTTCCTTTGTTTTTGCTGAGCCAATTAGAGAGAGATAGCATCTGCTGTGAAAGGAGAACAATGGCTTGTTCACGGTGTGTTTGAATCCATGTGTATGTATGTGTGTTAATATGCATAAAGTTTGTGTGTGTGTGTGTGTCTGTAGGCTAGTTAGTCATTATGTGTGTGTGTGTGTGTGTATTTCTGCAGCAACAGTATATGAGTATGTGTGGTAAATAGTAAATAATAAGGGAGAGAGGAGTATTGTATACAGCAGAAGCATAGAAACAACAAATGACTGCCTGCAAAGTATGACAGACAACATATGGCTTTGTCTGTTGTGATTCAGTTAAACCTCAAACACACACGCACGCACACACACACACACACACAGCAAATCATCAGAGGCAAATATAAATATATAAAGTAGGAAGACTTCCTGCATTTATTCACTGAGGCACATACAATGCTTGTAATTAAAAAGTCACCACTGTTGAGTGACAGCCTAGTTTACACACACTTAGTTTGTGTCCTCACTCTAAGTTGTGTGAAACTTTTTGACAGGAAGTGGGGTGATGATTTCACAGTAGGCCATAACACTCCATCTCTCGGAAGGACCTGGAGGTCATTAACCCCTACCTGCTGCTGTCTGGAGTTGTGCACAGTTTGATGACTCCTCTTTTCTAGCTAAGGAGTAAAAAGGGAGATGTATGACAGTGTGTATGTGTCTGCATGTGTGTGTTCAAGAGAGAGCTAGCACCCCTGGCTTGGCCAGCCGGCTCCACCATATGGCCACATTTATCATGTATCTTGCTATTCATTAAGACTGCCCTTGCTGGCTGCAGAAGCACTGCTGGGGGCCTCAACCTCACCTCAGTAATACTGTGGACGACTGACTGCAGTCCACTGAAATCTGAATGTGAATGTTGAAAAATAATATGTGCCAAATGAACTCTTAGGAGTATTTTGCAACTGTAATTTTGTATCTGTAAATTCAATTATGTGCAGTTTAAAGAGCTGAATTATGAACAAAGTGTCACTTGTTTAGTGCACTTAAAGAAAACATGTTTACTATGATCATTTACCCTCACCAAATGCAAAGGCTTGTGATAAAATATTTGAGAAATGTTGAAATGTGGCTGTTATTTTACAGCTCTTCTGAGAGGTTCCTCATTTTCTGCATCTAATAGACATTACCATTCATTCACTTCACTTCCTCTTTGATATTTGTAAAATTAAAAAAAACAAAATCTGTAAGTTTGCATTATGTTCTTACATAAATATTTACAAGCAGTTTTATTCACTATAATAAATGATTACCAGTGACTGGTGGCACCATTGTATTACAGAAATGCTTTTTGGTATTAAAGCTGCAGTACAACATAAAAAAAATAAGGGTCAATCTAGTTTGACTCTGATGAAAAAGTTTAATGTCAGAGAATAAACAACTGGATACTGTGTTGAAAGTGGCCAATATTTATGCAATAAGTTGGGTATTTTTGTCTTTGTTTTCACTTTAACATTTAATATTTTTGGGGGTAAATTTTTGTCAAATGCCATATAATATTGACTGTGATTCCATTTATACAAACAGTAAAAGGGAATACATCCCAACACATTTTATAGGCCTTGTAGATCAGCCAATAGGAAAAGTTTTTCTCTGAAAAGACATGTGATTGGCCAAAGTCTCCTGTCACAGCTAGATTTTCTAAAGGCTGAAAACAGAACAGTCTAGCTCCATCTTGGACCACTTGATGAGAGATTAAAAAGAAAAAAAACATTTGAAGTACTGCTTACATATCAATGAAACCTGTTTCTTTATGGGGAAATGCATTAAAAAAGTTCACACATCATTTTTTTTGTAATACCTTTGTCAACTATAAATACAGCCCTAATTAACATATCCAGCTTGTTCCCGGTGTTAACTGTGGCAGTGCAAAATAATTACTGAAGCAGGGGATTTTTCATTTTGATCTGCACTCCAGGTAGGAAGTCGTCGTGCATATTCACCATGTTTTCTGTCTTTGACTTTTTGATCTAGGTTGTCTTGGTTTTATTGGAATCAGTAATTCTTTGCCTTGTGTTTCATGACATTGATGAAAAAAAGCAGACAGAGTCTAAAAACACTCCTAAACCACAGCACATAAAAAACCCCAAAACAACACTGATAAGGAGCTCGACACTCACGCTGATGTGATGATGTGGTGTACTTGTCCAACTGTTTTCTTTTACCAAAATCACTTCCAAAGCAATTTTAAACTATCCAGTATAAGCGTTTTTTTAGAGTTGCAGAAAAGCTTGATAATGGTGCTATTTGTGTTTGTTCATAAATACTAATATAGAGGATATTGTCCAAAGACATGCACCTTAATAGGTTAATTGGTAAATGGGTGTTTCTATGAAACTGGGCTCATTTTGGCACCTGGCACTTTTCCAGCTTTTTTAGACTCAATAATAAAGGGTAAATGTGGACATTTTCCCCCCAGGATGGACCTAATGATAGCCTCAAATACACGCAAAAAAAAATGTATACTCTTGCTCTGAGCCATCTCAAAATTAATGAATTTTTAATCAAATATCGGGGCCAAAATGGGGACATGAAAAGCTACTTAGTTGTCAGTGCATTTGATCTGGACCACATGGCTTGAAAGGGTCTTAGATACCACTATAAATAAAGACACTGTGTTAAATTTGTTGATCCTAGTGGTTTTTCTAATCCAGAGTTGCGGGTTTTTCATGAATTTCAGTCTCATTCCAGGTTTTGTATGTAACCCATCGTAACCCACCCACTTGCGTTACATACAGACCCCACCCAGTTAAACGCATATAAATTGCGAATGATTTTGCAACAGCAGTCACTTTTGTGAAACACTCTGCCTTGCATAATTAGTTAAATTCCCAAAATATACCTGTGAGAGAATAAAGAGATATTCCAAAAAATAGTAGGGCGTAATTTTCGGGTCCTTTTGACCGTGTTACATACAGATTTTTGTATTAGATATAATGTAAAATAATATAAAAATGTGTTAAACAGTTTCTCTTTTATCTCAGTATTTATTTTTTAAAATAGACCCAAAGTGCTTCCAAACTTGCTTCATAACATTAGTCTACATCTGGTTTGAATTTTTAGCCCCGTGTCCTGTTTTTAGGACCAGTTTCATAGAAGCACCCAAATCTAAACAGGTGTGATTGTGAGATTGACCCTCACAAGGACTAAGGCTATGTTTAGACAGTAATTAAAACGACTGAAAATGCAAAAGGGGTGTTGCATTCTCACTTTGAATTTAATTAAAGACGTGTTTTGGGGGAAAAATCTGCATGCAGACAGACACACAAAAGTGTGCAAAATGTCCTATATATCAATGTAGTATGCACGCCAGTTGGCTAATTGGATCACCACCACCGAGACCAAGCACCTACGTAGGACCTTTCTACTTCTCGTCCTGTTCTCTCCTAGTGTGAAATACAATCACAAAACAGGAAACAGAATCCTACTCTCTATGAAGATTCATGATAATTGCTGAAACGACTCTTGGATGTAAATTAGAGCGGCTAAGGCAACTTGAAAGTCTGTCGAAGGGAAATAATGGGACATGTTGTTGTTTTCCTGTACTGGCGTTTGCCTGTGATGCAAACTCTGTGCAGTTTTGTGGTTTCAATCCTTTAGACAGTGATGCAAGAGTGGAGCGTTTTTAAGATTTGCACTCTGGAAGGTGGTTTAGCTTTTTTGCGTTTTCAACCCCGTCTAAACAAAAGGCACATCGGATAAAATATTTTGTCGTTTTCACCTGAGAGCATTGTCGTGTAAACTGGGCCTACGGTATTTAGGAAGTGAATAAACAAATATTAAATATGCAAAACAACCAGGAAACATGACATCTATTTTACCCCAAATAAGAAACAGTCCTAACTTTTGTCTTGTCAAGTCCATTTTATTGTCTCACATCATCACTCACATTTACAAGACAGGAAATATGCAGCTAAATAAGTTTGAATAATGCAACAATAGGATCTAAAACAGGTGATGTTCTGATTTGGTAGGAAAGGACCATCCAGGCAAGATACGATAAAGAAGGAAAGATAGTATAAGGATCACCAGTTGTGAGGGGAAATTATTGATTTAAATTATTGTTTAAATGTAATGTTTCTCAAAGAAAAATAGGAAGGGTTTGGGATATTTGCTGTCCTGTCTGGTCTGAGTGACTGAGTAGTCTTTCTATTTGATGTGAGTCTACTTATTTTGGAATGTTAAATCAAACACACAAACTTAAAGTACAAAACAAAAAAAACAAAACAAAACTGAGGCCCTGTCCGTATGAAGACGGTTCCAGTTGTATCTGTTTTGTATTGGATGGGCCTTTCATCCACACAAAACCGGCGTTTTTCAGTCACTGAAACCTCAGCTTTTTGAAACCAGGTCCCAAAGTGGACACATTTGATGCCAGTTTCATGTTTTCGTCTGTACAACCAAACCACAGCTTTTCTAAAATGATGGTGTCATAGCCCCACCTCTCTAACCTTTCACCCAGAAGCAAGACGTCACTTCAAAACAACAACAACAGTGGCGGACTGCAGAGTAGTGCTTGTGCTACAACAGCTATTGACCGTATTGGAAATATTGAATCAAAATCTTTGGCTCCTCTCTCATTACAGTGAGCAACAAACAACCATAGCAACAATATTCACTACAGGTTCTTGGATCTACTGCAGAGAAGGGCAACCAGAAGGAAATATTGGATCAGACCCGGTAGAACCAAGCAAGCTTTATGCACATGCTCCACGTCTTCTCTGTTTTTTGCAAGAGCATTACAACGCCACATACAGGCCTGGCATTTGTACTACATCATTTTCAGTCATTTCATGTGGTCACAGATATTTCCTGAAACAACTCTGTGTTTGCAGAGTACTTTTTTTGAAAACGACAAATAAAAAGATCAGATAGGAAAAGATTCTTTTTCGTGTGGACATGGCCTTAGCTTAACTCGTACCTCTCTCTGCTCAGTGTCATTGAATTTACTAAAAAATATCATCAAACAACAGAGGGTCTATTTCCCTTTTCTGCACTTCCTATAAATACTTTTAAATCTGTAAAATGCAGCCTTTTGCGGTCTTAAATTACAGTGGTGAAAAAAGTTTGGGACACCCCATGCATTTGTGATATATTGCATTAAGAATCACTCTTAAGTCACTGAACTCTGCCAAGTATTGTTCCATTCTCCAAACCCACATGCTCCCTTCTGTGCATGCTCTTTTCCATCGAGGTCAAAACTGGATGTTTCAGCAGATAATGAAATACATCCAGGGCCTGACATGTTGAAACTGTCAAGAATTTAGTCTTAGTATTTTGTTCTTGTTAAAAAGAAACAAAAAACACAATTTGAAATACAAAAGAAATTTTTCCGCAAACATTTCACAATAATATTTGAGACTGTGAAAAATTTTAACCCATAAAGACCCAAACAGCAACTGGCAACCAAAATCATCAGCTCATCTAAAATGTTTAATAACTATGATCCACTAATTCTATCAATACATGTAAATAATTGGTATAAAATGCAGTTTGTCATCTTTTCATGGTCATCAGATATGACCCATTTGGATGTTCAGAGGCTCCGTAGTGAACGTGGAAACACCGTCATCTTCTACAGCATTGATTCATCAGTAAAACCCATGGAGTTTGATAAATAACAGTAGATGGAAACATTTGTTTTTGCATTCTTACTGATATCTTTGCTGAAAAACTGGCTTTTTCTTCAGTTTTCTCTGTTTCTGATATAAGAACCTTTGAATTTAATCAGGACTTTAATGATCATCAACATGATCAGTAAATTAAATACATGATTTTCACAAAAAAAAACCCCAAAAAAACAACAACAACACATAAAACACAGAGGTTAATATTATCATAAATGGTGATAAATCATTTAAGAAAGGTGAAATCTGGAGTAAAATTAATTTGAGAAAGGAACAAAAGTAACACTGGGTCTTTATGGGTTGAGGATGTCCGGAAACTTTTTTCCTTTCCTTTCATTACTGTATTTGATATTGCAATAACATTAATTGAGCGGTCCTAGTTCACACCTCCTCTGGATTTACAATTAGCAGTTTACATAACTTGTATTAAATCAGAGTATTTTATGATTTTAATCCATTACTACCCCTTTTTATTTTTAGCCTGCCCCCCGAAGGGGAGCCAAGGAGTATTGTTTTTGGTTTGTTTGTTTGGTTGTTTGTTTGTTAACACTCTAGCAGCAAAACTATTGGTTGAATTCATATCGAATTAGGGGTTTATAGATTGCCAGTGATCCAGAATAGAACTGACGATATTTTGGGAACAGAAGGTCGAAGTTAAATATTTCTTTTTATTAATTTTTAAAATCTTTTTTTTCTTCCCTATTTACTCATAATGGGTGAAATTTCAAATATCTGTAGCAGCAAAACAATTGGTTGAATTCATACCAAACTGAGTTACTTATAATGGGCGAAATTTCAAATGTCTATAAAAACATCAATTTTGTTTCAATTTACTTCAAACTTGGCTCATGTGTAGAGGCAGTTGATATGCTGACATCACCACGCATGCACATGATCGATGCAAAATAAGCTACAATACGTGCGAGGGGCGGGGTTGGTTGTGCCTGGCACCACTTGTTCTTATATGTGTTGCAGCTGCATGTGAGGAATGGATTTGTATCTGTAAATGAAATTAATCGAAATGAATGAATGAATGGATGAAATTAATTTAAAATATCCTGTGACCATAATCCCTACAATGAAATACTTGTCAAAGTGAAGTTCGGTGTCTCCTCTTTCTTTTTTCATTAACATTTTCCGTACTGTGCCAGCTATTTGTTATTTGGGGTGGTAAGCGTGAAGTTAAGTGATATGTTCTCTGTCAGCAGGGGAGTGTAGGATTGGGAGGCCAGCTGTTGTTTTAGAGCGTCCCTGTTAGGCATCGACACATCAAACAACAAGCATGACTTAACTGCCCTCAGAAGATCACAGACTGTTGTTGTGCTTGTCATTTTTATCTTAGGAAGAAGTCTTTGCATTTCTCTCCCACTCTCTGTATCACTTTTGATTTTCTCTCATCCTGCCTGTCTGTCTTCCTCTGTCTCTTTTTGATAGTTTGACAGTGTGACAGCGGTGGAGAGACGTCTTCAGTCTTGTTTGGGGGGGGTGTCAGCAGGAGTGAGATGTCTGTCTTGGCACCACTGATTGCTCTGTGTGGGTGTGTGTCCATGCTTCTGCGAATTTAAAGCTTGTGTGAGCATGATGTACGTGTGCATCTGTGTTGAATACTGAATGTTATTTTCATGTGCGTTGTATCTTGTCACTCCTCGTTCATTTTTAATTGCACTGTATGTTGCAGTAGAGTATAAACAGCAAAAAGGGAAGTTTGTTCATTCATTTTTCACTAGTTACTTTAGGACAGGAGTGTCAAACATACGGCCTGTGGGCGAAAACCAGCCCGTCGAAGGTTCCAATCTGGCCCGCCGGATGAATCTGCAAAGTGCAAAAATCTCCCTGAAGATGTTAACGGTCAACGGTGTCACATTTATTTTAGTTCAGATATAACCCAATTCTTCCAGACTGGTGAAATAATAACATTATCAACCTACAGTCGCTGAAAACATTATTAGACCATCAAAAGTCATAAAAAACAATGGTTATGCAATCAGGTACTAACTCCTGTGTGTATCATGTGACTAAAACAGACAGAAAAGAAAACATGG
>JAPQRP010000010.1:18113602-18123833 GCA_037367295.1 Apogon hyalosoma | reverse complement strand
TCAGACCCAAGCAGAGCATTTACAGTTTATGGAGACCACAGGGAAATGTTTGAAAATGAAGAATTCCATTAAAAAAAACAAATATCACTCCTTTAACCCCTGAGACATGATTCCAGGTAAAGGTGCTGCTGTGAACTGTCATCTGTTTCAGGTTCATTAAAGTTGAATGAAAAGGAAAATGAAGAATTCCATTCAAACAAGCAACAAATCACTTCTTTAAAGGTTATTCATTTCTGACAGTGCAAAAATATTGTTCTATATGTTATATGAGTCTTTATAACTCATTTGACCTCCTGTTTCTGAGAACAACCAGTTTATGTAGACCACAGGGAAATGTTTGAAAACGCATAATTCCATTTAAAAAACAAAATATCACTCCTTTAAAACAGTTACATTTGGGAAGAATCCACTGAGATACAAGAACACTTCCTCCAGTGAGTCCTGGTAAAACACCAGCAACAAAAAAACATAAACACAACATAAAAATACAGTAAAAGAAGAATAAAAGAGAGGAAAAGAAGGTCAGAAAAAGGCCGATAGATCACAGCAAAGATGTCCAAACCTTAAACTCTTCCACAGTGGTTTGAATAAAGCCACAAGTTTCTTTCATAACAGTCTGTAGAATACATTTAAATGTATTTAAAGAGGGAAATGTTATGTGAAATGATGTACTGCAACTCAGCCATGCTGCATTAACAGAAAAGGCAGTTGTAGCAAGTTCTGAGGCAAGTCAGAAAAAATTGAGCATTAGAGTACTGGTGTTTCTAGTGTGACAGGATAAGAGGCTGAAGGTATAAGAAGGCAATTTAACAAACAAAAACTTAGCAGGAAAAAGCAGCATTGCATTTCATCCTCTGCTTTAAAGACGACTATCCCATCAAATCACCATAATCTAGTACAGATACAACTGAACCACTCTCTTGAATAACTCTCTTTATCAAAAGCAAAAAAAGAAAAACATTTTTAACATTAAAAACATTTTAAAAGTCAAGTTTTCATTAAGTCAAATGCCTAAATATTTCTAAGAAGAGACTCTTTCTATATACGTGCTATTTAATGTTGAAATCAGCCGCCTGTCTTCAGTTTTATTGGTTTATTTCATTAATAAGTCTCGTACTTTGGAGGGAAAATACATAGAATTTTATGCTGTGCCAGTTTTACACCAGCAAATGACAAAAATGTTGCACCTAGCATCATGGTGGTGAAAATCTGGGAAACAGGGACGACTTTGACTCACCCATTTATTAAAAAAACTAAAACTAGCACTGATATTTACTATTTTTAGTATTTATTATTTGCACATCACAAACAAGAAAAAAAAAATCATGCAAGTAACACCATTGTGCAGAAAATAGAAGCCAAAAAAAGGCTTATATAAATACCTCCCCAGAAATAAACATTACACAAAAAAGAAATAAAGAATAAAAATACGATACAACTGAAATAATAGTTAAAAGTAAAAAATAAAAAATACAAATCAAATGATATAAAGCCTCTCTTTTTTTTTGGAAATTAGAGTCCTTTCAGATGCTTTTTAAATAATGATAAAGAAGATGCTGATTGAAGTTCAGGACGTAGATTATTCCAAAGATGTGCTCCATGATATTTTAAAGGATACTGACTGACAGACGTCCGGAAGTACAGAAGATAAAATTTTAGGGATGCACCGATACCACTTTTTTCCAGACCCAGTACAAGTACAAGTACTTACCAATACGAGTACTTAATAATCCCATTACAGTTCTTAGTTCTTTTTGAAAATGTGCTTTATTGTCATAGTCATTAGTCTGACTGGAACAAAGTGCTGCTACTGACTTTTAATGTGTTGGAATGAGCGTTTCTCAATTAATCCACCAGAGGGCGCTGCTCCTAATTAACCATACTGGACAAATACCAGGAAGAAGAGTAAAGTTTTTTGAGAGGAAGAAGTCGAAGAAAGTCAGTAATAACAAACATGACGACGACAGAGGAGGTAATACTGATGTGGACGCTAATGTTGATACTGATGAGGGTATTCGTCGTAAATATGTCGGTGGTTTTTCACTAAATCAGTTTGAAAAGTTGCGTTACCGCCATGGTTCCCGTTGGCACTGCTCCATATTCTCCATCTGGGCACGCATTCGTTAGCTCCCGAAAAACGGACAGAATTACGAACAGATTGTACGCAGAGGACGGACAGAACGCTCCGTCTGTGTCTTTAGCGTAACTTGCCATTATTGATACTTTTGTCACCACTGTTTATTTTGAAATATCTCCACACCGCTGACGTTACTCCTGCACCGCGTAGCCGCTGCACTATGACGTGAACGTCACGCCGCCGCAAGTGGTATCGGTGTGTTTGTATCGGAGCACTTTTACAAGAAGAAGTACGCACGCTCAGTATCGGACCGATACCCAATACTGGTATCGGTGCATCCCTATAAAATTTGCTTGAGTATCGTGTAGGATAAGTGTGAATAACAGAAGACAACATAAAAAAGTTCTGGAAAACTTTGGGAAGGACATGAGTTAAGTGAACATATTTGTACATGAAGACAGTTCTGGTAAACATTCATATCCAGGAAATAAAACTACTGATTTTCTATAACTAAAAACTTTGAAAACGAACTCAACAAAAACAGACATTAAAAACAAAACCCGTAGTTAAATACAGAAAGACAGTACTGAAAAATGTCAAACTATTCGGGAACAGAACACATGTATTATTTGATTTAACTTGGTGTGAAAACTGTCATGGTTATTCATCAGGAAACACTTCCTGTCCTCTCACCGCTGTAGTTCAGCCACATCACTTCCAATGAATCCACCTACAGACCGCTCTGCTAACGGGAATCAGATGCCCAAGGGAGACAAAAAAAACAAAAACCCAAACATCTGTGACTGCCGGTGAACTGTTATCACCTTTGTCTTACATGGTTTGTTAAAGCTATGAAGACAAAAAGTTAAGACAGGAAGTGGTCCAGCAAAAAATATAGATTAATCTAACCTGATAACTGATTCTGATGTGAGGTTAATTACTGGTTTCGGTGCGATGCTAAAATGCTTGAAAAGTCTCGGTTTTCCTGTAAAGAGTGGAGGCTCTGGTCACCGTTGCCTGTCACTCATCCGTGCCTGTGATACCACCAGAGGCTGGTTTCAACGCTTAATGCCACACTAGATAGGAAACCAACCTTGAAATAGAGAATTACGGTAAGCGTTTCTAACCAGTGCCCACATCAGAAGAAATCTGACACCCATAGCAAAGCTGGTGACAACTTTTGCAGGTTTTATGGAACACTTATTCAAGGTTTTATGTAAAACCTGCTCAATCACTCACTCAGCTGCACAGGTTTCTCATCCTTTAGGCAGCAGTGCTTCTTCTTCTTTTTTTTTTTTTTTTTTTTTGGCCAGACAGTAAACACTGAAAAATGTAGACCTGAGGCAAACTTAGACAATCTGCACAGCTTCGCATGTATTTCTCTCCGTATTAAAAGCAGCTCTTCACTCATCATTTCCTCCTTGGATTTTAAAGGCTTGAAAACTTTCCAGGCTCCCGTTTAACTCACAAGCATTTTAGTGTTGATTTCTAAAACTTTTCTGATGAATAATCCCAAATGACGACTTTGAAGAGCTATACAGTCATTTTATAACTACTGTCAAGCTTGCAGTCACCCAACTTTTAATCAACACTTAAAGGCAAGACTCTATTTAAAATAATTCCCTTTTAAATTAAAAATTGATAAACTGGCAATTAGGCTAAGCACTGAGCTGCACAAAGCTCCCCGAGTCAGCAACTCACAAATTAGTTATTTGCAAGAAAAAGGTGATATTCAGTCTACTCTTGTTCAGTATGAGGCTCATTTCCAAGCAGAGTATAATTGCTGTAAGTGACATACAGCAATGCTAATATGCTTCTCTAAGAGGACGACTTTTCATTTAGTCTTAAAGGGAAAAAAAACAAAAAAAAGCTGCTTAACTCTTTATCGGGTAAGTGACTATTTTTGGTAATTCCCAGTGTCATTTCAGTAGGAGGAATTTGTTAATGCACAATGGCTGGAAATAGGAAAAAGAGGATGGAAACTGCTAACAGACTTGTTTTTGAGTGTAGGATATAAGTTCAGGAAGCTTTTTTTAGGTCTGGACCTGATACATGTGTTACTAAATGTGACATCTTAGTGAAAGCTCATGCATGGATTTATTTATTTATTTATTTAGTTAAGTTTTCTACGAGCAATTCTGGAGTTGTTGTTTCATGTTTGAGTTTTCAATTGTATTTAGCAAAGAAAAAAAATTGCTTTAGGAAAATAAGAGTAATCCTTATACTGGTCCGAGTTTGGGTCTTAACCCAAGTGACTATTTTTGGTCATTTCCTCACACGTTACAAGACAGTGACAGCAACAGTTCCAGTGAGGACAGAGAGACAACAATCTCAGGTCCAATGTGGTCTCCAGGGTCTGGAAGGTCCAATGTGGTCTCCAGGGTCTGGAAGGTCCACCTCTGCATGAACAGTGAGTGGACCTGCTTTGTTCGGTACCATGAAGTAATGGTACTAATGTAAGGACTGATGCTAAAGGGGTCATGTGGATGTGGACAGGGGTCTGGATCAGCATGCATGTCGGTCTAAAAATGATGTTCTAATGTTCTAAAACACGTTACTAACACTTTACATGTGATTTTCTTGTTTTTGTTTTTTTTTATATATATATATATATACATACACTTCTTGGATTTTTTTTTTCCCATTTCCAGGCAAGGAACCAAACATGGTAACTTTATTGACCTTGCCTTTGTATATGACAATAAAACATTTTGAAAAATTTCACACAAGTAACAAAGTCTTGTTACGTCCTCCAATAAAACACTAAAGTGGAAATTTTGAATTGCAGAATATTTCTATGCCCTATAAAGGGTGAAGAAAAGCAATTGCTCTACATGTAGTGAAGAAATTCTGCAAACGTAGCACCATAAAAACACAAAACAAGAGCTGTTGAATATGTGTCCTATTATATGAAAGTGTATATGCTGGAGGCGTAGTGTGAGGAAAGATTTGTGAGTTTTTTTTACTTAAATTTTTATAATTTTTTTAATTTAATGTTCTGAAAGTGATGCTCTAATGTTCTAAAATACATGTTCCTGTCACCTTCAATGTGTTTTTCTTGTATTTTTTTATATATACTTCTTGGATATTTTTTGTCACTTATGGGTAAGGAACCAAATATGGTAACTTCATTAACCTTGATTTTCTACAAAACAATAAAAAAAATTTGGAAAAATTCATAAATTTAATAAAGTCTTGTTAGGTCCTCCAATAACAACCTAAAGTGGGTTACACACATAAGGATTTTCTAAATCTGAAGAGATTTTTTATCTGTTCCACACCCCACACGAGAAGGTAAAAAATCAGGCATTGGACAGTTTGGATCGTATTGTGTGTGGTGTGTTCCGATAATCTCAACACAGCACACCACACACATAACGGTTCTGCCACATCACCAATCTAGAATCTAGTCCAAGCCAGAAATCTCAAGCGATCAAACGTGATCTAACAAAAACGAAGAGGAAGAAACATAGCAACAACCGGAAAACACAACACGCAACATGGAAGAGGACATACGAGAGGAGGGAATGGTGGTGTTCTTGGGTACGACTTTGCGGAGACGTTGAATAGACATTCTCGGGCGTCCCACAGCTCCACCAGCTGGTCCTCCAGTTCTGAGGTCCACCGAACTTTATGTTTCAGGTCGGCCATGTTTGTTTTGATTTACACCTGCTTCCTTGTTCCTCAGTCAGCTCGCTTCTTGATTGGCTACATTCTGTTCCACATCACAAATCGCGCAGTCATGACTCGTGGGTCGTCGGCTTTACCCACACACGAAGACTTTTGGTCATAAACACTGAACAAGTTTAATATTTACGATTGACAATAGGGCTGCACGATTTTTTTAACCTTGCGATATGAAATAGCTGTGTGGTACCGACGTAAACAGTCAAACAAATTAGTTGCGTTTCCTCTCATTGTGGAATTGCAAGGCACTTTCGACACAGAACACGTGTTTCAGTTTCCTCCTTCTTATAGCTGAAATAATTCCAGATAACTGACGATGCTTTTCTTTTGGGCACCAGGTCTTTGTTTTCGGTGATTTTCTCTGATCCGTAGCTCATTTTTCAACGTTGTTAGCAGCGACTCACTCCAAACTGATTAAGGACGATTGTGATCGGTGGATCGCTGCTTGCGGTGTGTCAGGTACCCTTGAAATTAGATGAGGACACGTTGAGTTCATTTGCCTCTTACGTTGCAGGACCTGCGATGTGACTATTGCGCATACGGATAATTGCGATGATGATGCTCATGATGATATATTGTGCAGCTCTAATTGACAGCCCCGACCCATTTCGGAGCCGATTATCGGGACAAATTCACTCTTGACACACCTCAGACCACAGGATAAGCTACGGGAAAATCTTATAAGCAAACATAAAGAGATGTTTATGTTTTCTTTTCTTGTGCTCCTCATTTAATAGGTCCTATTTATTTGATCACTTTTTTTTTCTGTCTTTTTGCCCAGTTTGCTCAGTTCTTGTCCTGGTTGTTGTTGCTATTGTGGTTATCACCACGGTTGTTACTGTTTGTACTGTTAATATTTTCTTGTGAGGACTTTTAGCACATTCTTCTTCCTTGTACAACCCCCCCCCTGTTCTTCCATTTCAGGTCCAGCATTGAAATGTGGTTCAACAAAACTCCTAACAAAGACAGTAGAATATCAAGGGGAGCCTCATATACTTTATGAAGTTTCCCACTGGCAAAGCACATTTGTTCAGCGCCAAAAGGCAGCCAGACTACCATTCAGCTGTTATGATGCTGGACAAGATAAGTTAAATAAAAAAAATTTAAATAAATTTAAAAAAAAAAAGGAAAATCTTATAAGACTTAAAATAGTCTGGCATTTGCTGTCCTTGGTCAGGAAGGGGGAAAATCAGGACAAAAACAGCCTGATTATATTTTTGCGTCTACCCCGCTTAAGGCTGACATTTTCAGCTGTGCCCTATAAAGGGTTAAATAGTCGTTAATATTACTGAAAAGTTACCGAGGACGACGGATGTTCTATCAACACGTTTCTGCACAATGACTCAGGGCTAATTCATAATCAGACCAGGGGTGGGCGGGTGGATGGACTGAGCAGGAAGGGGGAGGGAGGGACGTTAGATTGTCTTTTATCTGCAACACTCTGTTTCCTGGCAAAAGAAGTGCACTTTTAATCCAGCTGATTTAGAGACAATCACTTTAGGAAGCTGCTAAAGCCATGCTTGTCAGGCCGGGGCTATAAAACGCTCTGCTCTGCAAATCACTCCACATGTGCTCAGTGGCTGCATCTTGGAAGAGCAGGAGGGAGTTCGCAGCGAGGCCAGACATGCTAAAAATGTGTACAGTCACACTGATGTTAATGTGTTTAGGATAAGTGTCCATGTGGATTTGACTCATCTTCACAGGCAACAGAAGACGGGATATTACATGTAAAAAGTGACAGCAGTGTACGAGTTACAGTCACAGCTCAAACGCTTCCATGTGTTTTATCATTTCTTATTATAATTTACTGAATGTTCTACCTGTGGATTTCTGAAATGTTCCATTTTCATTTGTCAGGTTCTGACTATAAAGAAGAGTTTAACCCAGTACTACTTTTATGGCAGCTGCATAATGTTTTTTTCTCTATATTTAACTTTTCTTAGGTGGTTTATCACCATTTATTACGGCATTATCCTTTGTATTTTGCATTTTTTTAGTGAACATCAGGTATTTTCCTATATTTAATTCACTGATCCTGTGGGTGTTCATAAAAGCTCGGATTAAAGTTGAGGGTTATTTTATCAAAAACAGAGGAAACTGAAGAAAAAGTGACTTTTTCAACAAAATCTATCATTAACTGAACATAAACTAAGTGTGTCCATCCACTGTCATTGATCCAACTCCATGGCTTTTACTAGTGAATCAATGTTGTAGAAGATGACGGCGTTTCCACGGTAACTCTGAACGTCCAAATGGGTCATATCTGATGAGATCAACAGGTATTAAACAGTTTAGATCAGTAGATGGTTTTGGTCATCGGTGGCTGTTTGGGTCTTTATGAGTTAAAATCAAACATAAATATATTGTAAATAATTTTTGTCAAGTTGAGTAAGAATTCAAACTGTTCTTTATTTTATTCTTTATTTTGATTTTATGCTGAGAAAGTCAGCATATGCACCGTAATAAAACACTACATCACAAACTCATTGTATGCACATATGCATTGCAATAGTTTTTTCCTTGTTCTATTATGGGTGTAACGGTGCGCTTGTTTGTACTGAACCATTTGGGTTTGGGGCCTTCAATACAATACGGAGATGTACCGAACGAATACATGTATCCTATGTGAAGAACGCAAACACTCGCCTTGAACCTTGAAGCAGAACGAACACAGTAAGAGCAGGGTGGCCAAAAGCAGAAAAACAAAAAACCCATAACACTTGATTCTGAAGCTGGGGCACCGATAAGGGGAGGTAAACATGACAACAGAGAGGACGACAGAGGCACAGAAGCCGGGTCGGACGTTCAAACCATGTTAAGTTAAGTTTCACTTTCGGTTTTTGGTAGTTACGGAGCGCACCCCGGTGTACCACCCCCCCACCCCTGGTCTTCTTCACTGAACCGAACTGAATTTTTTTTATGTACTGTTACACCCCTAACAGAGATATTACAAACACTGAACTTGACACCATAAAACCTGGATAAACTAAATATTCATTCTAGAACGATTGAAGCAGCGTTATTGGGTGCATCTGCATTGAGAATGAAAATGAAAAAAATAAAAATACTAAATCCAAATGGGCCGAGCAACAGAGTAATCACAGCGTCTTTAGCATTAACATGAACCATGCTAATTTAAATGTTGAGATTCTATTAAGCCTGTGAGCACTAAAAGTGTTTTGGTTACTTTATGTCGCAGGAAATTACATAACACCCAGGTTTCTGTTGAGAAAACTTCGATGGCTGAAATGAATTAATGCTGCCTCACTACAGAGCTTCAGCGTTTAGTGCAGAATCATCCGACCATGAAATGCAGATGCTTTGCTAAAACAACAAGAGATCTTTTATGTAATTATGCGAAATGTACAAATTTTTTCGGTTAATTATGAAGCTGTGGTCGGACAAATTAGACTGAGGTGGGCGGCTACAGTTAAACCAATTTGGGTAATGGGACTTGAATATTAGCACCACACTTACATAGGAGTTAATTATAATCATCGACAGAGTTGTTGTAGTTGTAGCATGGCATCCTGGGATGTGGTGATTACGCAGAGGTGGTAAAAGTACTTCTACATTTCCACTTTATGTCTGAATTTCACATCATCCATGTTTGTGTTAGTTTTCTTGTTTTTTGGGTTGTTTTTTTTTGACATCCTATTAAGTAGAAAACTCCGTAGTGGCTCAGTCTTTGTCACATCAATGGAAAAATGGTCAGACTTGGACATTTCCCATTCCAACCCGCGGGATGAATTTGCAAATTGCAAACATAAAACTGAAGATATTAAGAGTCAAGGGTGTCAAACTCATTTTAGTTCAGGTTCCACATACAGGACGTGTAAACAATATTACATCATGCCTATAAATAATGACTTCAAATTGTTCTTTTACTTTTAGTACAAAAAAATAACATGACATTATGAAAATATAAGTATCCTTTTAAAAATATAATGTGAATAACCTGAACGACTACAAAAAAACCTGAGATGCCGAAAGAAAATGCAACAGAAAGTGCAATTTAAGAATATAATGCCTGTTACTAAATCTTTTGTGCCTTTGTAGATCTGATCCATAAAGTATAAATGATTAGTTGAGGCATAATATTGTTAAAATTGCACTTACGTCTCTTATGAAATTTCAGTTTTTCCAGGTTATTCGCATCTTTTTTGTTTGGATAGTTTGTAAATGTAAATACTTTCACAATTTAATGTAAATATTTTTGCACTAAAACAAAGAGAAAAACTGGAGTGAGTACGACGTAATTGTTTATCAGCAGCAGCGATTGTAGTAAAAACTGAAAATATGTCCAAACTTGGAGCCCATTACCTTAAATGTTCAGTTGTTGGTTGTATTAACAAACTTAAGTGGTTGAAGGGATTGAGCGCACATACATCAACCTGGAGGGGGCGGGGCCTGAAGTGGCTCGTGTGCATTTAAAGGGCCAGCGCTCCAAAGCACCTTTCTGGTGTC
>JAPQRP010000010.1:18071111-18093529 GCA_037367295.1 Apogon hyalosoma | reverse complement strand
CTACCTACACATCTGGATGAGCATGAGTACTAAGCTTGACTTCAGTGTGAGTGCATGGATGGGGTCTGTGTGACTGCAGGTGCATCCCTGATTCAGTTGGTGTGTTTATGCTTGCGTGGCTGTACGTGTGTGTGTGTGTTTTTATAACTGGTTGCTAGGCAAAGGATGAGATAAAGCGTTTAACTGAGACACAGGAGATTTCCAACTTGCTCTTCGGTTGAGCTGCTGAATACACAATAGGAGGGAGTTCAGCGAAGTTCACATAAACCACTTCTGACTGCTTACTCAGTGCTACATAAATATGGATTTGCGTTAACTGTGTTTTTTTTTTTTTTTACACAAAGAAAAGAATTAATTATTAAACAAAAAAAAAAAAAAAAAACACACCTTGCAGCCACAACAAACAGGCGGCGATTCATACACAAGGTAAGGGCATGCATGCCCCAAAGAATCTGAACCACCAACTTGACATCAACAAAGACGGGGCAAAAGCTCAGACACAAGTTAAACTCAGAAGTGTGTACATATTTATTCATACTCAGCACACAAAAACAGACCCAGCGTTTTGACAAAATGGTTTTGTTGGGCCTGGCCTCTGCATATGCCCTTTTTGTGGATGTCTTCTGTATCAAGAGAAAGTAAATACAATATATGACAATGATAAGCAAGTTATATCAAGAAACCTAAAGCACAAATCCAGCACTAAAATATATATGATTTACACTGTCATTGACACAGAGACATGGAACATTTGCTAACATTTCTCAGCATCACAGTTATGCGAGGGAGAGCCAACTCAATATTTGGCAACAGCATCACAATACTGTATATGTGTATAACGGCCCAAATACTTGCCAAATTTTTTCTTTTTCTTTTTTTTTTTTTTGGAAGCATGCATAGCCATGCACTGTTTTCCTACCAAATGAGATATCTCCACCAACCTCAGATTCTCTTCTCACACTGAAGAAAATGATCCTCAGACACTCTTTGAAGTGTTGGCTGCAGCAGTCACTGAGAGAATGGGTGCTTTGACTCTTCTTTCTCTTTTCTATCACCAGAGAGGCATACACAGCACTGTTTCCTGGCATTCTCACGGGCTGAAGCAGCCAGTCCTGGATGGCTCTGTGTTTCAGGGACCTCCTGTAAGGATGCTGGCTCTCCTCTCCTTCTTTGACACAGGCAGATGGTGATTATAGCTGCAGTTTATCAGTCCTCTGAGCACAAAAAGTTCAGTGTTTGCCTGTAGAAAGTTGATTAGGACCAAAGCCACAAGCGCAGGCAGCAGCTATAGCACAAAGGGATGCCCATATGTTATTCACCTATTAGCAGGTGGGAAACTACAGTAGTACCCAGGGAGGAAACCTGGACCTACTTAACACTGGTTGTAAGCCGGCCAACTGTACCATTTGGTGTATTACCTGCTCAATGCCCATGGTTTCCCAGGCTTGCCTATTATCACAAACTGATTGCGTCCTCTAACTTGCACTTAGCGGTCTAGCTGTTTTTATGCCCCTGTGCCGTACTATGGCCAGGGCCAGAGACATAATGTTTTTGGGCTGTACATCTGTCCTTCTGTGCCTCCTAATGCCTGGGACACGGCCTACTTCACATATGCATGGCAACTGCTTCACCACGCTGCTTTGTGTTGCTTTCATGAGCCATACTTTCTACAGTGACTTTCCTATTGACATGCTGTCAATATGATTTCATTTCACTATAAATTTACTCTCTGAGAAAAATGAAAATTTCAAGCAGTCATGCAATTTTCATTCATCTTCAGAATAGCAGAGAGAAAATGAGAGAGAGAAAGGGAAGGACTGTGCACTAGAGCATTTTTTTCATATCTATCGCACCTGGTTGTAGTCCAGACCCAAAAACTATAATCTAAGATAACTATGTTATAACATAGCATATTATAACATGGGGCAGCCATGGCTCAGGTGGTAGAGCGGGTCGTCCAATAACCAAAGGATTGGCAGTTCGAATCCCGCTCTGTCCCAGTCATGTGCTGTTGTGTCCTTGGTTAGACACTTCACCCTACTTGCCTCCAGTGCTGTTACTCACACTGGAGGTGTATGAATGCTCGGTGGTGGTCGGAGGCGCCGTAGGTGCAAAACGCTTCTGTCAGCCTGCCCCAGGGCAGCTGTGGCTACAGATGTAGTTTACCACCACCAAAGTGTGAATGTGTGAGCGAATGAATAATGGATCCACTGTACGCGCTTTGAGTATGCCTTCATAGAAAAGGGCAATATAAATCTAATCCATTATTATTATTATTAATACTGGAAGGTCTCAGGGCATCTGTGTGTGTGTGTCTGCACAATTCTGAGAAATTGAGATGTTTTTAACTGGCCAATTTGGTACCTACAGTTGAGGAATAGTCCCATCTCCACAGTAAATATTTCGGCAAGTTGATAGGACCAATATTTTGGGAGCTATTAGTCATTTTGGAATACAACAGCCTTACGATCACGCTCTCAGTTGACCGGAAGTGCAGTACCACACTGCATGACGGGAAATGATGTTAAAAACAGGAACGACGCATTCTCTAACTTCAGTCCCTAGATATCAGTATTAATATGACGTGGTTTCCACGGGACAAAGCGCTAGTGTAAAATATTGCTGGAAATCTATCAATTTGGCTGTCAGTGGAGCTTTTCTTTCGTGCATGTCACACCTGAAATATACTTTTGTCTTCTATTTTGTAAATCCATGCTACACTGTGATGCTTCTTGTGTGCCTGAAACACACCTTTCACCCTGTCAGTCAATATGTTAACATGGGTGTCAAATGAAAATCAGCTGGTAATGTGACCACCACACACACAGGAGAGGTAACTAGTGTGGACCAGGTCTTAGGTCATTTCCATTCCTCTGAATAAAATCTCTTCAAATTTGGCATAAATGTCCAGTTGGATTCAAGGACAAAGGTCAGGATCACTGTGAATTCACAAAACATGCTTTTGGCAGTAATTCAAGAATTCATATGATAAAAATGATGAAATACATATACATAGTGTTTACTGTGTTATAATTCAGGTCACACTGTAAATGTTAGTTGCAACTTGACTGGCTGGTAAAGGTACATAGTTTTAGTTTTATTGTCAGACTTGATGCTCATGGCACAGATCAATGTGTTCTATTGATGACAAATACTGGTAATTTGTTGTCATAATACAGTGTTTTGGTAATTTGTCAGTCACTCAGTTGTGGTGTAACAGAGAAGAAGCTTAGTTAAAAAGGGGGTAAAGGTAAGACTGTTCTTTTATTTGTTGTGCACAAAACAACTCCAGGACTTCAATTTCTCCTCTTAACCTGTTGTAGACATAAACACATTGGTGTATTCAATCTAAAGCTGGAGTGCTCTGAGGGCTTCTAACACCTAATAAAAATTAAATTATATCCAGTACATTCAGTACATTGAAGTAAAACTCTCTTCACCAGGTCAGATAGCACAGGAGAATTGGCTCCAGGCAAAGAAACACCAACAACATCCATGTCACAGAGACTGTTGCTAAGACAGTTTTTAGTTTTTTACTGGATAATAGTGTGTTGTGATGCATTTCTGATTCCAAATTACTCACCAGGTAGCAGGGGCCATTTATGGTCAAATGCCAAATGGCATTGGGATGAATTTATGAAATGCAAAAATTACACTGAAGACATTAACAATCAGCTGTGTAAAAATCTTTTTATTTCAGGGGCCACATACAGACCAATCCAATCTGAAGTGGGTCGGACCAGGAAATTACTATCATTATAACCTATAAAACCCCAAATTTGTTTTAGTGTAAAAAAGTAACATTCCTTGAACATGTTTACATTTGCAAACTATCCTTTCACAAAAATGTGAATAACTTCAACATATATGAACAACATGAAATGCCTTAAGAGAAATAAGTGCAATTTTAATAATATTCTGCCTGTTACTAAATGTTTTGTGCTTTTGTAGATCCACTGTGATCTGTAATTTGTAATGCACATGTGTAAAGGATAAGCTGAGGTATAATATTGTTAAAATTGCACTTATTTTTCTTTTTGGGTTGTTCATGTTATTCACATTTTTTAAAGGATACTTTATATATGTTACCATTTTCATAATTATGTTATTTTTACGGGTCACTTGGCCCACTTGAGATTACATTGGGCTGAATGTGGCCCCTGAACTAAAATGATTTTGGCACCCCTACTCTAATCCATGTACGCAGCTATAAAACCAATAGAAAAAGTTGTATAAATATTCATATTATCAGCTATTATAAGCAGGGCAATTTAAGCTTCCAATGAACATTTTTCCTTAAACTCAGCCCTGATTATTTTTTACTCCTCTACTTGAATTTTTACAGAACAGGGATTTTCATTCCTACTGATGTAGTGGGTTGCTATGGTTGGGTAGCAGTCTGCAAGGGTCCATTAGTGCTAAGCACACTGTGTAAACATGCTGGGTAGTTCCTGAACAACAGTCACAGGATGTACTGAACCAAAACCATGGGCTGAACAGAAACTCCTGGAGTTTGCTTTAAAAAAAGTGTAACATCTTTTCTTAGCGCCTACAATTGCACTAACTTGGTATATAGGTTGAAGTGATATATAAATATTTCTCCTCTTAAGGTACTATTATCTGCAAGGCATGCAGAAATATCAGACGTTAGCTGAGCCTCTGCTGTGCGCTACAATGCCCATTTAGTATTGACTGACGGAAAGCATTTGTATAAGAATGCCTGCAATGCTTTTATAGTAGCGATGCAGGAAGTATGCACAGTAGGCAGATTCTGTGGTCGCCTCTGGATGAGGGAGCAATTTTTTATCCTGTTTAACTTAGTCGTGAAGAAATGCCCCTGTCACCGTTAAGGTTCACAGTTGTAATCCCATTGGTACTACTCATATTAAACACAAGAACCCAGTTTGAGTCAGGCAATCCACTAAATGCCCTGTTACACCGGCCCAAGTGTGTGCTTTTAACTTGACCATTAACATAACAGATCATGGTCGCAATTTAGTCTTTACATACTTGCTTTTATATTGTGTTAAAAATACTGTACTCCTTATTTAAAGTTACAGTAAGTAATTGAGTTGATGAGTTTGCACATTGTTGCTATTGTTGCTGTGTGCAGCCTGGACTGTCTGTGCTAGCAATTTGATAATGCTACAGTAATAATGCAGTGAACACAGTATCCCTCAGGAGAGTCTCAGTTTCGCTTGTTACCTTTCCTCTTATCTGCCCTTGTGCCTCGCTGTGATCTTGTTCTCCTCTTGCTCCCATGTCTTCTTCATCCTCTCCTCTCCTCTCCTCTCCTCTCCTCTCCTCTCCTCTCCTCTCCTCTCCTCTGCTCTCCTCTCCTCTCCTCTCCTCTCCTCTCCTCTCCTCTCCTCAGGTGACAGGGTGATGGATTAGGCCCAAATAAACTCGTTCATCTTTCAATTAGAGCCAGTGTTGAGAAGGTGCCAGCCATTATGAAGCTGTCTGGGAGACTAGGAGCCAGGGAGTGATGGAGAGAAAAAGAAAAAAGGGTGAGAGTGAGTTATGGCATTAGTGTGAAAGACAGAGATAGAAAGATGTTTGTGAAAAGCAGAATGTGAGAGGAGTTGGGAGAGAAATAAAGAAAGTACTGTATGTGTGCGAACGTATTGGTGGCGGGAGCAGATCCAACTATTAAAACATCACTCCTGTGCTGCCATCAGAACAGAACTCCCATGCCTGGTCGACCACCCACAGTCTGGCTCCTCACGTCACCGCGAGCCCAGCTTGCACTTTTACGCAACATTGCTTTTCACTGATTTGATTTTTTTTTCCTCTATTGTTTTCAGTGTTTCTTATGAGTCAGATAAATTTCCTCTGTGTAGCTTACTCACACAGTTGGAGGCCACTGTGTTGATGTATGTCTTTATGTGGAGACAGCTTTGCATACACATGTGGGCGTAAAGGTAGGCTTACTGATATTCGCTCTTATAATAATGTGAATGCATATGGAGCCATTATAATTTATGAATACAATAGTCTTATATACTAATATGCATGTGGTTGATGGGGAACATTTGTGTCAGTTGAGGAGGCTGTTATGACTTAGTACCCTCGCCTTCATTCTCTCCTGGAAACCAATACGGAGTTGTTGGCATATTTTCATTTTTTCTGTTTTACTTCTTCTTCAAGGGAATATTATGTACTGTAGGCACACAGGGACGAGTTCTAATGAATTTGAATGAGCGTCTCAATTTATTTTCCATGTTTTATTTATTTTTTCAGGGTTTGGGGAGTAAATTGAATCGACGGCGGTGATGCGTGTGCTAGTCAGGAGCAATATAGGGACCTGCTGTTCTGATTAAGTTCCTGCTATGGAGCCGTTCATTATTGATTTCATTTCTCCTCACTTCTCCTCCCTCTCACATTCGCAGTCATTGCATATCTCTTTCTTCTCAGTAGGTCTCCCTCTTTCTCTGCATCTCTTACTCCTTTCCCTCGTCTTCTCCGTCTGTTCTCATTTAAAAGCAGCACGTTGTTATTTAAAAACCTCTCCAGTTTTATTTCACAATTTAGACTGAATTATTTTTGCTGCTGATTCTACTCAATGTATTGGTCTTTAAGTTTGCCTAAATACCCCTTAGGCAGCAAAATTATAATATGGAGAATTGCTTTGTTCTGGTTGGTGCAAAATCCTAAATGTTCAATCTGAAGTTGACTTGACAACATTAAAACTTTATTTGCAAACTAGCTGGGAGTAGGGAGTAACTGGTGAATGACTCGAATCAGGAATTTTCCAAAAAAAGGACTTAGATTGTTCATCTTTGTATAGCCTCTGATATCTTTATATAATCACATTTGCGCTGGTGACAATTGTCAGCTTTTGTGGCAGTCTCAGCTCAGTTTGATGTGTTTTAAATAGAATTTGGACATTTTGACAGTTGAGTTTATTATTCACTCAATTTGTTGTTATTCTATAACAGGCAATTAACTTGTTCAACATAACACAAGAGTGCTGTTTCACAAACTTTTGTCATTTGATTGTCTTCAGCATTATATCTGGTTAACACACTAGCTCATTTTGTACCTAAGATCAAGAAGTTATTATAAAAGTCATACTGTACTATATGTGCGCAGGCAACCTTTAGGATGCAGCTGGAAGCTTAATAGTAAACTGTACTTATAAAGCACAATGCTACAAAGTATTTTACAAAATAAATGACAACAAAGAAGATTAACTAAATGCAATGGAAATAAAACAATAATATCCTCAAACCCAATTGAAAACAAGTGGTGCCAGGCACAACAAACCCCGCCCCTCACAAACATTTTACCTGATTTGCCCTATCTGTTATCATTACACAAACACATTTTTGGTGACCTTGGCCTTGACCTTTGACCTACATTCACCAAAATTTAATGGATTCTATTCTGGACCACCTCTGACCTTTCCTAAAAAATTCATGGAAATTGGTCCAGTAGTTTTTGTGTAAAGTTGCTGACAAACAAACAAACAAACAAACAAACAAACAGACAACCAAAAAGAACGAACCAAAAACAATACCCTTGCCTCCCCTTCGAGGGACGGGGTAATGAACAAAACCTCATAAAATCAGAGCTAGTGTGCCTTAATTTAGCAGGTGGAGAGTTCCATGGCATAGGGGCTCAATCACAGTTTGATAGAAGGCATGACCTGGGATGTACCTGGACAGACAAGTGAATGAATGAATGAATGAATGAATGAATGAGTGTTTAATGATAACTTGTCATTACTGAATTTCAGAATATGTTAGCATGGAGAAAAAATTGCCAGGCTACTAAAACCTGAGGATCTTTATAGAACATATACATATGCATAGAAATGATAAAAGACATGGTAATTCTTAATGACCTGGGTCACAGGTGGCATATACATGAAAAAAAAAAAAAGGAGGGGGGCCAAAACTAAGCCCTGGGGGACTCCACAGATCAGCTGTGTTGTTGAGGAAATAAAATTACAGAGAGACAGATTAAAAAAAAAAAAATTGACAGATAAGTACTTAATAATTTGAGGGTTCAGCCTTTGTGCCCAATCACCTTTTGAGGCGTTGTAAAAGAATGATATAATTGATGGTTTGAAGTTGGTACAACTAAATTTAAGCAGACACCTATGTCTGCTGTTAGTAATAAGTCCTTAGTGATCCAGTAAGTGCCGTCTCAGTACTAAGACTCTAAAACTACAGTTGGTTGCTACTTCATGGTTTTGTAGTTGCTGGATCATTATGTCTAGCATTACATTTGATTGTGAATATAAATAATTTATCAACAATTCAAACACATAATTCTAAATACTCAATGTGTTGCATCCTAAAATTTCTATACTACTGCACATGGGTACTTTTTTGTCATTTAACTCATAAAGACCCAGTGCTAATTTTGTGGCAGTTCCCAAATGAATTGTTCTTGCTATTTAACCTTTATTTAGTGATTTATCAACATTTACTATAACATTATGGACAGTATTTAGCATTTTTCACTGTAAATCATGTATTTTCCTGCATTTCATTTCCTCTGTTTAATTTAGATACTCATGAAACCTCATATCAAAACAGAGTAAACTGAAGGAAAAATGAACTTTTTCAGTAAACATATTAATAACTGAATATAAAACCCAGTGTCTCCATCCACTGTTACTTATCAAACTCCATGGGTTTTACTGGTGAATCAATATTGTAGAAGACGACGGTGTTTCCACGTTCACTACGGAGCATCTGAACGTCAAAATGGGTCATATCTGATGACCATGGAAAGATGACAAACTGCATTTTACACCAGTTATTTACATGTATTGATAGGATTAGTGGATCAACAGGTGTTAAACATTTTAGATCAGTAGACCTTTGGTTGATGGCGGATGTTTTGGTCTTAAAGGGTTAATATATATAATGATATAAATCTGACTTATTTTTATTTAGAGAGTGGGTGCAAAGCATACACACACATAAAAAAAGCTAAAAAGAAATAATTCGCAGTAGATTACAAATGCAAGTGAGAAAATTAAATGGCTTCATTATTATGGTTCCAAGCCCCACATTAAGATACAGCATTGAGAGAGTTTGTAATGCTTATCATGTTGGAGTGTCTGTGAACCTCAGGCTGTGTTTCTTAAAAGCTAGACGATGAAAAACAAAGTCATCCCTCTTTCAAGACAACACCGGTTTGGGTTACAGCGCACAGCATTGTAAAGCCAGGTGTCTTAAGACCTCAAAGTTCAACTAAATATTTTCTAAATCCATTAATTCTGCTATTTCCAGTGGCTAATGCGGTAATAGATCACAGGTGACAGTATTAGTTCTCTCTTAAGTAAATCAGGAACATTTTGTCAAGACATGGGTAACACAACTACTTTCCCTTAAGGAACCTCTTGTTGAATCTGCTTTATGGAAAATTAAAAAGTAGCTTCATTACACTAAGAGCCATGCAGCTGTGTTGAGACTGGGCTATGGTTTGGAGGCAAATTGAAGGCTCTGTCTGCTGGTGTTATTATGACTAACTTCCTATAAGCCGACCTCTCCATGAGTCAAAAGCCACCTCACAGGGAAAGGAATGCAGCGACAGGTTCCATGGAAAAATGAGGAGGGGAGACCTGTTGTTTCACTGAGTGTCTGGTCGTTCCCGGCTGTGTGAGTACAGGCTGGATCACCAACAGCATGCCGCCGTTTATTTCCTGGCTAGTGGTCTCTCTTGTAGCTCTCCTCGCTGACTAATAAAGGCTTACGGCTTGGCTTTTAGGCTAAATCCACACCGAATGTGTACCTGGATAATCTAAAATTTGATCAGAATATGACCGATATCATACTCATGTTTCAGGTAATTTCAACACTTTATACATCAGTTTGAAGTCTGTATTTATACAGTTCATTACGCTGACATTTTAAAAACTCAAATACAGTTTTTACTGGCAGCCTCAGTCTGCCTTATAAAGGAGCTACCCTGTCAAAACTCTGGCCTTCTTAACCCAAACTGTGAGAGAGTGAGAGCAGCCTGCTGAAACATCTGTGGTCTTGGCCGGGAATGAATGACTACAGAGAGTGGGATTAAGACTGGGATGTGAGCTCTGGGGTGGGGTGATGCAGAAGTTGGCTGGGACTCCGGGTGGTGAGATGGGACTGTCCAACCAAGGCTAGGGTGAGGTAGGGGTAAGCATGTGGCGTTTGGAAAATGAAAAGCCGGGACCGAAAAACTTGGGTGAAGTTGAGAATGGGCTTGGAATAGGGTGAATGCAGAACTGAGGGGGATGGATGTGGACAAGGCACATTCAGCGGCTGGACCCTGGGGTTAAGAATGGGACAAGGGTTAGTGAAGAAACTGAAAATACAGCAAAAGCAGTGTCTTACTTCAAGCTGCATTAAGTAGTTTGAGATTCTGCTCTCTGTAAAACAACTCTCTGTGGAATTTTTGGTCATTTACTTTAAAAAAAACCCAATACAATGAACTGTTTAAGTGCTAAATCAATGTTTTTATAACGTGGGATTTGCTTTAAGAGAGGCTATGAATTAAGTGGAGGAGATGATTTAGGAAATAGACTTGAGCTTTTTCATGTGGAGACTCTGACTCTTGGGTTGGTTTAGGGTCTACAAATTGAGGTTTGTGGAAGCAGTTATGTTAAATTTTTACATTCCTTTTAAGCCCGCTGCATTTATGACATTGAGAATGCCTGCTTTGGTTTGGGCTGTACTGAACAGATAGATGGATTACAGATAAGTTGGAATACAAAGGAATTTGGACAAAACTGGAACGCGTGAGTGTAAAGCTGCATTCCCGGCTGGGAAGCTGTTATGGGGGGGGGTTAAAAGAGGGATGGGATGAAGGCCATTTGATGCTATTTTGGCCATCCCTGGATTCAATAAAGGCTAGATGTGAACAAGGTCTCCCTGCCTCTCTTTCTGTCTATGTCTATGTCTCTCTTGCCCTCACCCTTCCCCTTTCTCCCTCTCTTTCATGCACACACATAGACGTGCATAAACTCCTTTCATGCTAAGCCAGTTATGCTTCCAACTCTGGGGAGACTTTTGGGAAGATGATATTATGGACGATACGAAACACAAGATGACTCAGCCACAGGAATCTCAAAACCCACAGCAGTTGGCCGGAAAGCAGAGAAAGTGTGTGTGTGTGTGTGTGTGTGTGTGTGTGTGTGTGTGTGTGTGTGTGTGTGTAAGAGACATGAAAAAAAAAGGAAAGTAAAGGAGAGTGGGAGCCATGGGAACGTGTAAATGGAACTAATCATTAGACTGCCCTATTTCTGGGAATGATAGTCAAGTTCTATATAATAAAAATCATTCCTTATTAACGACAAGCAAGCGTAATTACGTGACAGTCACAATTCCTGCAACTGGTAACAAATGTCTAACATATTTGTCAGATCTCCGTATGTTGATTGATTTCTTTATTTCGGCAAAATTATGCTTGAGGTTGAAGGAAAAAAAAAAAGTAGCTGACAAAAACAAAGTCCTTCCACAGTTGTTTTGAGGTAAAGGCGGAGTGCCAAAAGAAACATTAGCATCAATGAATATTTCATGACCTATTAGGACTGATTTTGATAACTGTCGCAGCCAAATTCCACAAAAACTCAATCAGAAGGGTGGGGGATGATTGCCTTACTTTGCAATAGAACCGAAACTTCTTGTGAAATTTAGGTCTCATTTTGTGTAACACTAGCTTTACATTCATAGATCTCATATATTGATGTTGTCGTGCATTCTTTTTGCTGTCATTTTGCCAAACATTTTTTGTCTGTGTTGGGGTATTCCATCAGTTTCGTGCCAAGCTGACACAAAAGGTCAAGAAAAAGTCCTTCAATCCGTACAGGCCATTATAGTGTATCCTCTGTGCTGCTAGACAGAAAGGATGTCAAGGGTGACAGGAGCAAAAACAGTGCATTATGATTAAAATCTGGCTGAAATTTGTCTAATTTGGGTTATAAATCCTGATGATTTTATTTCCCATTTTTCTGACTGTTGCATTTTTCCAAGCAAAAGAGGAAAGCAGAAACAGACTCAGAATATGAGTAAGCACTTGATTTCACAGAGAACAATACAACTCATTTTCATATAGATTTTCTTTCTTTTGAAGCTGAAATTCCTTTTAATTAGAAACACTGCCTGTCCTGTTAGCACAGGATATGACAAACAGGATTGCAAAATAACCATTAAAACTAAAACATCTGTGAAGTTGCAAGGAAATAACTGAAAAAGGCTAAACATATGTAAAGTGCTAATGAAACGGTACATTTGGCATTTTATTAACAATGAACACTGTTACCCACGGTGCCACCGGCAGTGGGTGAAATACAAATGTGATACATGTAGCAGGATTCACACTTGCTCTTGTGCCAGTCTGGCTCTTGGAGACAGTGAGAGGAGTATAAAAGTGCTGAGTCACCCTTGAGCTCCTGGTATCATGTACCTTCCAAACTTTGCAGTGTTGCAGTGACCTTGAGTGTCGCAGAGTGGAGCGAACAAGTAAGTGACTGAGGAAAACGAGCTGTGGAAGGGAGAGGGAGAGGGGGAGAGAGATCCCTCTAGCCTGCTTCTCGACAGATAATCTGTCAACCCCCCACTGGTCCCCAGACTCATGGAACATGCGGCATACACACATATATGCTACCTAAAGTACATACACACACCTCACACCAGCCGCCTACTCCTGCAGCACAGCTGAGTGTCTGACAGAGGTAGCTGGTCGAGAATGTGCATACCTGCCTCCTTTCCTCCTCATTTTTAACTCCATCCATCACATCCAACACACCATTTGATATCTCTATCCTTCACTCCGTATCTACTCTCTCTCTCGTATTTTATGTTTAATATTTTTCTGATTTCTCCTCTGATTAGTTCCCCTTTTTTTTCAGGTTCCCGCTTTTATTAACCCTGTAAACCCCGAACCATTAAATCACTGACAGAAAATTCCTGTTCTTTGAAACTGGAGCCTTTATTGGTCCTTCTGAACAACCCACAAATGCTTTTTTCAAATATCAGTTTCCATGTATGAATTTGATTTTGTATCATATTTGATACATCGGGTCTCAATGCTCAAATATTATTATTCTGGAACAAACACAAACATAATATAACACAAACATGTCTAACAAATTGGTAATGCCTTTTCAAAATTGTCAAAGTTCTGCCTCCTTCCTCATAAATGACAGTCTTGTAGTGTCACTAAAGTCCCCTGATGAACAAATTCCTCCCCACTGGTGGATTGTCTGTGTATTGCATGTATCTAATTGTACACATCAGGTTTTTCAAGAAAAAAAATATCGCACTGATCATGTAGAGGGCTTCAAAACTCATGTATCAAATATGATATGTTTAGTGTTATAGTGTTGAGCATAGGACACAGAAAAAAAAAATATTAATAAAAAATGTATACTGTCAAAAATATACTGGACTTTCATTACAAATCAGAAATTGTAGTGGCTGATACATTTTCATATCGTAACCTTCCTAAAATAATTGCCTGAGTAATTTATTTATTTTTCAGGAAACACAAAAAACTGACGACCTTAAGCCAGAAATTGAGTAATTGATGATTTAGCCTGAAACAAAATAAAGGCAATTATTTTAGAAGGTGATGATATCATTCATTTAATAGTGTTTTTCTGTTGATTTTGCACAAATGTTATAGTGTAATAATTAATATTTTCCCAATACTTTGCGAAGGAGATCAGCTATTAATTGGTATTGAACACCGGAACATGAAAATAGAAATTTCTGAGGTGGTTAAATCTGTGATGTTAATGTCAAAGGAAACTTATCGAAATGCACTTAGGCATTAAATGTTATTTACCCCAAGATAAACAGCAGGGCTAATTTTCTACTCAGATGGAGGGTTCAAGGTTAACTCACTTTATTATCCCTGCAGGGAAATTCAGTCTCTGCATTTTACCCATCCTGATACACACAGCACCTAGCATGAACATTAGCACTTAGCTGCCTTTAAGGAGCTCTGGGACCAACTCCAGATCTTCATCATGACCCTGGTCAAGAGCACTAACAGGAGAATTAACCTGTTTTTGATGTCAAGGGAAACGGAAGGACCTAGAGAAAATCTGTGTAGTGTGGAGAAATTAGAGGGCCCAGTCTGGGAATTGAACACAAAAACTTCTAAGACGGAAGTGCTAACCATTATGCCACCACACCACCCATTTAACTGTCAACCAAGAAGGGGACAAAGCATGATGACTTAAGTGACTTAACTTAAAACCTAGTGGAAACATAGAAATAGTGGTAAAATATGACATTTCTATCAGCATCATCTGTTTTGTTCATCTGTTTTATGTATAATAATGGACAAGATTCTAAAATGGCTCTTGGAAGAGACTATGTTCACTCCATTGGTTACATATATTAAAGGGTCAGTGTGTAAAATTTAGTGACATCTATAAAACCTAACCAAAAGAAGTCCCACACTCTAATATTTAGCCTTAGCCTCATTTATCCTTTAGCTTTATTTATGTATTAATAATGCCACACATTTACCATAGTATAATCTTGATAAGCTTATGCAATGTCAACATTTGTTTATACTGGTTTTTGGATACATAATGTTGATGAACCTAGACTTCACCTACTGAAGTGACTCCAGATCATAACACTGCCCCCAAAGGTTGATACTCTAGGCACTAGACATGATGGGTAATCACTTCATCTGCCTCGTCACCCCAATGTACCCATCCCTCTGGAACTGCGTCAATCTGGATTCATCAGACCACATGACCATTTTCCATTGAAACACAGGCCCATCTTTATGATCTCTATCAGACTGATAGTTGCTAGTGCACAAAAAATACAAAAACCAAGGCACTCTCTTATAATTTTAAAATGCCTTTATTAATGTCTCAGTGGACCTCACTGACGCATTTCAGCCTGCTGGCTTTCATCAGGGGGATAAAAAAAAAAACATGATAGTAATGGATTAGATTTATATAGCGCTTTTCTATTTTGCATATTCAGAGTGGAAGTGAACTGCAACGGCACATGACTGGGACAGAACGGGATTTGAACAGCAACCCTCCTGAAGCACAGCTGCGTGTGCTTAGTTGTTTAGTTAGTTAGTTTAATTTTATTTCGAGCACATAAAATCATCAAATAACAAAGAACCATACAACATCGACAAAATTTTTCAGCACTCGAAAAGGAGTGAGAAGAAGCATAACTTATAGGCTCCCACCCCCTTTTTACATACTAATAATTAAATCAATTCTGCTTCCTTTGCTTTGTTAACACACAGTTTTTTCTGTATATTTTCCAATCACACAAAGCATCCATGCAAAACATTCACATACACTTTTTTAAGTCACCTCACACACAATCAGATTTGCCTAATCAACCATTTTTAACATGAACTATGATATTTATATGCGCTTTAAATATTTACTACAAATACAGTGTTTAATAGATGTGATAATATCTCCTAATCATTATAGTCTGTATTAATTTATTACAACGATATTGTTATTTTATCCATTCTTCTACATTATAAGTATATATTCACTTATTAAGATAATGTTCTATATTTTGTTATTATACTGGATTTATACGTAATGAGAAGCGACTCATTGCATCAGTTAAAGAACTTGTTGCAGTTAAGACATATTAATCACTGCAGGAAATATCCGAGGAAAGGATATTAATGATTAGCTGAGTTACATCACCATGGGAGTATATTTTTTAATATCCCCTCACCCTCCCCTATGATGGCCACATCTTAAATCTCCCGGAATCTTATGCATTAGACCTTTAACCTTTAACTCTACACACATGAAACAAGCCTCGATCAAGATTTCTGATGGGTGCATTAGTGATAATCACCTCAAATACACATTATCTGTGTGACATGGGGTGGTCTTGACAAGTTGTTGCCTCAGAAGTTTTCTGCAGCTCCATGGAGCCTTATAACAATCTCTGACATTGGTGCAGAGGTGTACAATGCGCACATGTTCCCTGAACCGCCACATGTACAAACATACAGACTTTAAAATTCACCCCACGTATGTCATCGAGCTACACAGTTTTTCAGTCAAGGAACATGCCTGGTAAGATTCATTGAGATTGTCATGAATAACTTGTCCTATGAGAGTTTTACAGGGGAAACTGATACAGCAGTTAACTTGTGTATCTTTTTTTCTTGAGTGGGTAGAGTGCAGAATGAGTCAGTGGGCTGACATTAACAGGCAATCCTGCAAAGTGCGCAGATGCATTGCGAAGACTCAACGTGACTCATTCCTCACATCAAAGATGATAATTGCACTTACTGACTCAATTACCACATTTGGAAGTGAGTTATTTCGGTGGATGTTGTTGTAGAAGAAGTTGAAGTGAACAGACATAGGTAGAAAGACAGAGAGACAAAAAAGGAGAACGAATAAAAACTATTTGTTTTGAAGGAAGAGAGAGGGATGGTGGCTGTAAATGTGCATGAGAGATGGATTTAGAATACAGAATAGTGACGCCTCCTCCACCATGTGTGATTATTTAGACCATTACTGGCCATATTGTTTGTTCTTAACGTCTTTACTGCTCTCTCGTCCATCTCTCTGCCAGCTTAATTTCCCTGCTATGTGACGGGTAGATTTATGGACGTGTTCCCCCACCGAGCCACCACAGGAGGTGGAGCAGCACAGATGTGATGAAGCACTGTCCAGAATCCAAGAACTACAGTCGAATTCCTGGTCTGTGCCAAGAGCTACGTGAATGTGGGTGGGGTGATGAATTGGGATTGGTGAAGATGGCTGAAACTTCTGAGATGCTGTGAATTGAATTCAATTTCACATCTGTGGTGAGAGCGATCCAGTTGGTGATTCTCATCTTTTAGATTTGTGAGGTGGATATGGAGCAGACTGAGTAATACTGCTTCTTATTGAATGTAGGAATATGGCACATTTTATGGTTTATTTGGAATTTGTAGTATGGAATATTTTATTAATTTGTTTAAGGATTATTTGTTCTCCTAACAAATGAATTGTTTAACTAAAACAAAGGCCATTAAAATAGTGAAATATACCCTTCATAATTTCCTAGAGCCCAAGGCAGTGCCTGCAGATTGCTTATTTGGTCTGGCCAACAGTCCTAAAAGCATGATATAATTCACAGTGGTATAAAGAAGAGAAAAGCTGTTAAGTCCTCTACTCTAGAGGCTGCAGCTAGAGTTTTGGTTAATAAATTTAAAGAAACATTGAATTCATTACTAGGGAAACAAACTTTTGCAGATTAACTTTGTGATGATTTACTTAGTGGTTAATAGTCGTCCTTGTAGCTTTTCCTGAAGCGGGAGTGACACTGAAGGTGTAAAACTAATGGAAATGTGGGTGAACTCATCATCAAGTAAGAACACTGTGATTTTTTTTGGCTTGCAATTATAATTAGCTCAGATAGTTAAGTAGTTAGCACCTACATCTCAGGATATAATTAAAGCCTGAAGTTTTGTTTGTCCAAATGACATCCTTAGAATTTATGCAAATTAGCTAGAGGTGCTACAGAAATTCATCATTCATTATTATTGCTAATTGCTTCCCAGAGTATTCCAATGACATCTTAATAGTCTTATTGTGATATTTAGTATAAAAGTGAGTGATTACAAACAAAGTCTAATTATACTGACCCAGAAATATTTTATAGGTAATAGTGTGTATTTTGGGTGTAGATTTTACCTCTGTCAAAGTATACTGCTGACCTTGAAGGCTTTCATATACACAGTTTCCAGTCCTTACGTCACCTTACGGCACCAAAATGTACTAAAACAATCATCAGTTTTGTTTTACTTGTAGCCCCCATTAGATTTATTTTACCGTTATCATCCAGGAATGAGAAATGCACACAAAAATCATGCACAAATGCATAAATCACATTCTACTTGCAATGTAAGTCAGTGCACATAAAGTAACTCATGAAATCATCAGAAGTCTGACAAAACAAAAGCCATAACTGTTGCTTAATGGAGCATTTCATTCCCATCATCATCTCTTCACTCCCACAGGATTTCAGTGTCTTTTAACTTGATGTATGAGAGGTGGACTGAAACAAAGAATCTACATCATTTTAAAGCAGTGTCTTGGCGTGCACAAAGGTTTAGTAATGAGAGTCACAAATTTCTTTTGCACTGAAAGAACAAATGTCTGTATCCATGTGTGTGTATGTAAATGCCATGTGTCAGTGTGGGGCACAGATAATTGAATGTAAGTGGTGCCTATCAACTGTGGTCGTATGTCTCTGTTGTACTGAAACCTACAGAGATTTGAAAACTCATTTAGCCATGCCACTTCAAAGGAAAGACAATATTACGTAAAAAAAAAAAAAAAAAAAAACATGCTGCAAGTGTGGGCACCGTCCTACTCTTCCTCCCCCTCTGCTGTTAGTGTGAAATGCACAACAGACTGGTGTGTCTAAAATGAATTAGGACGGCCATTTCACTGTACTTTTCATTGCACCATGACTGTATATGTCTGCATTCATTCATCTCAGTGTGGATGCATTTGTGTTTGTACCCTACTATGCATCTGTTCACATCTTTGTCTGGGCTAAGTGTATGTTTGTGTCCATGCTAATTAGTGTGTCCATTGAAAAAACAGGAAGCTGCTTCCAGTCTCTGAAGATGAAAGGCATTAGAGCTTGTGTCCAGTATTTCCTCCCTGGTGTGTTATTGTGTAGCTCTGTGTGTGCTTTCACAATGAGAGCTCAACAAAGAGAGAAAGAAACTGAGAAAAAGAAATGACTGATGCAGTGTTTCATAAGCTCCATTTCACAACAATGTTGGAGTCAAAACCTTTCTGAGATAATTGCAGCCAGGTCAGGAAGGTTCCAACATAGAGTGCTGGAGAAAGTGTGAAGTTGGGTTATTTGCAAATAATTAGAACAGACAAAGTGCTAGTCATCACTTTTCACACTCATTTATTTAGCTCAGCAATATACAGCGCAATATATGAGGTTCTTGCGAAAAAATATTAATACCATAAATTGAATATGTTTGTTTTTTTATGTAATGTATGATTAACATTTTATGTCAGATAGAAATGTCTATATAAATTAATTAACTCATAGCACTCTGGTTGCAATATAGCGTCTTAACAAGCTTCATTGTGGACTGGGTGATCTTTGGTCATAACTGAACTTACTTTGTCTTATGGTCTACTTCTATGGGGATCATACAAAACAATGCCGTTCAAACTTTTCTACACAGATGCGTTTGAATTAAATTGTCATTTATCTGTGTAATTGCACTATTTTACAGACTATTGCACATAGGTGCTGCACTAATCTATGGATTTGCAGCTTTAATGTTGCTAGCACAGGTCACTTGGCTAATGGCTTTATTTTACTCCCTTTATAGTGGTACTTGGCACTGATTAATCGACTGTGCTTGGAAATTGGCCTATTTTCACGTGATCAGCCATGACCTGCGACCGATTTTGAGTGCAGATCAAATTCCTGCCACACCACATAGCCAGACCCAGGGCCCAGTTCCAGATAGTCATATATGTCACATATGAGGCAGCAATCAGGAATATGAAGGGGGCCCATGTCGCTGGGGGGGGACACCTCACACTGAGTACGTGCACACCATACGATCATACAAAGTGAAAGTGAAACTTAAGATGCTTTACTAATTCCTCTTAGTCTCCTGCTGTTTCAACTTTCATTTGTGGGTCAGAATATTTGTTTAAGGGGGTATTGCCCACTCTCGCCCCCCCCAGAACCAGACCCGGGCCAGACCTTTGATTATTATCGAATTTGTACAGTAATTTTACTCTCTGTACAATGTCTAATCAGTAATTCCAAAAATCCCATAATGTACGATAATTTGACCCCTTCGTTACACAACTAAATGAACTGATTACCAAACACAAATAGGATACGGATCCTTCGCATTGTGCTGCACTCGTTTTTATTCATCCTCTCACGTGCCTCTCTACTCCTGAGTCAGGACCTTGATTCAGCCCAAAGCACGTGGAAGTTGTGAATGTATAAATTGTGTTAATCTGGTCCAGTCAGTGCAGGGGTTCATCCTGTGCTCCACAGGTAGAGACGCTTGCTGTTTTTCCAAACTAGTAGGATGTTTCATTTGTCAAAACTAAATTAAATGTAACTATATTCATTATAATGGAGAATGTGTTTGCAAGCTAGAGACAAAAGCTGCACTAATTAAGTATTTTGAAGACACAATACGTAATAAGTTATCACAAAATGTGTTCAAGAATTTTATTACAAAATGCCGCGTTACTACATAATGAGGTGAAAAATTATTACATTATTACGTGCTGCACCATTATTACATAATGCAGCGATACACACCTATTGACCAACAAGGTATTAACCTAGTTTAATGCTAAGATCAGGTAAAATGACGTTAACCAATAGCAGCAACTATGATTTCAAAACAGTTCATATATTCTTTAGAATGAAGACATCAGCCCAGACTGTCATAATAACTGAATTGTTAGTTATGATTAAATTGCTGCAGTAATATCACACAAACAGGTAAAGGAAAAAATATATACCACAGATTGATGTCCTGCTGTGAGCTTGATGTCAGTCATGTTTCCCACTTATAATGTAAATTTAACACACAAATATATTTACCAAACAGAAGCTATTTCAATATGTTGTATATTGTAAATACCTTTGCTGGAAAGAGAGCATAAAAGACAAAAATCATATGTAAATCAAAGCATTAATGACTTTCTTTGACAGTTTTTATTGCCTGTACTTACATAAAAGTTGATAAATGACTTGTAACATAGCATATTGGCCTGAAGAACTTTTATAATTAAAGTGGTAAGGATCATATTTTTTCATCCTAAAGTGACAGAAGTGGCTGAAGGGGACATCTCTCCAAGTCTAATTAAACAAAGAACCTATTCATAATATGCCATGAAATATTTATTATGTGTCCTAGATACACATTCTCCAAATTTCAGCTCACATTATTACTTGAGAGAGACTCAGCTAAAGACCCTCTATATAATACCTGTCTGCCCTCACAGCACAAATCTCCTCTGATCTCTTTTTTTTGTAAAGCGTTGCAATATATATCTTTTGAATGCCTCTGCAATTTTGGAACTTTGAATACAGAGAACACATTTTCATGAGGAAACTTTCTTTTACTCCAGTCTTGTCTAATAGGTTTCCCTCTCCATCTTGATTGCTTTGATTTGGAGACATCAAACGAGCCGTCATTTCTCCGATCCTGGTTATTTCGTATGAGAGTGAGGGTTTTCACTGTGAAAACTCTCCGACAAAGCATCTTGTTTGTCAGATTTTTAGGTTAAGGTCCAGGCCTTGGAACAGTAACACTCAGGGGATCGCTGTAAAGCAGATTATTTTCCAAAATGCTTCCTTCCGTAATCAATAATTGCTGACTCAGCAGAGGGTCCCGCTTGATATGAGACTGTAAGTGGGATGTCGTTTTCTTGTCGCATATTAAAACTGTGATTAAAAGCCATAGCGGGACAAGGACAGCATAACTTTATGGCTCCTTTTTTTTTTTTACTGCTGTTGTTAGGTCCTTGCCTCAGCCTCCAGTGGGCAATATCTTAATATTCAGCAACAGGGACGGCCAAGAAGGTAAAATATTGTTTTCACAGATTTTTCTTTTAAAGTTAACAAGAGCAATGCATGACATATTTTGTGTTAACAAGGGAAATGCTGTCCCCCACTCAAATTGCCCCTCTCCTGTTAAAAGCCACCAGGGTATGAAGCAGAAGCCGTCGCTGTGAGGAATGAAGGCCATTGAGTTAAGCTTGTTGAGTTTAATGGAGCAGGAAGGCTATAGTAGAAGTAATGGGACAGGGTGAGCCTCGATACAGGCCTGTCAGGTACCACAGGGAAGAGCCAGGAAGGTTATATGCTACCAGTTAATGTGGTCTTTTTTAGCATTGACGTGAATTCATTTTTCATTTTCAGCACTGTTGTTTTGTTCCTTTCTATATTTAATAGTATGTGGCATTACAGGTAGGCGAGTCAAGAAAGAGCATATGAAAATGACAGTATCTCAGCTGATTGTCAGTGTTGACAGCAACATCTTTACTTAAAGTTTACAGGCTCAGAAAAGGTCAGCTTTAAACACTTGTCATTACTGTTGATATTAAGGTGTACAATGGTTTCCCTGCTGGTTAATTAAGAGCAGATTGGAGAAAAGAAGTGCTAAACAGTGACATTTGGCGCTGATAGTGTGATAATGTCATCTAGATGTTGCCTTTAGTCACCAGTGGTGTGACAGCGATAAGGGGCAGGTGTTTCCGCCATTAATGGTTGGTTTTATGTCTAGTGTGGTTTGTCCTAGAGGTTTAGCTGCAATTCTTCTGATTGATTGTCATGTAGGTGTGTCAGCGTAGACGTAATGATCACAATAAAAGGTCTGATTTTGTACATTAGCTCTCCTCTCCTCTCCTCTCCTCTCCTCTCCTCTCCTCTCCTCTCCTC
>JAPQRP010000010.1:18051405-18066625 GCA_037367295.1 Apogon hyalosoma | reverse complement strand
GTCCCAAGGTTGGAATCGAACCCAGGACCTCCTTGCTGTGAGGCACGAGTGCTAACCACTGCACCACCGTGCCGCCCCTCCATATATTTCAGAAAAAAAATCATTCATCCAATTATTACACTAGTTATTAATGGTACTCTGATATGTTTTTTCTGGTCCTATACTTCTAAGTTAACAAAGATACGTGATATCTGGAAGTGATATAGGTTTGTAATGTGAATTAAACTCTCAGCAACAAATTGAAAAGAATGGATTCTGTTCATTAATAGCACAAATTGCAATAAATAGCATAAACTGGACCACTTTTGTGCATGTATTTGGCTCCATTTCAAGGCTCTTTCCATTAATGATTTTTTTTGTTAATCATATGCAAAGCACATAAATACAATTCAGTCCTGGTGTAGAGAGCTGAAGTCCCACCCCCTCTGATTGTGCTCCATGGGACCTTTTTCAGAAAAGAACTGTGTTGCAGTCAATGGCGAGAGACAATGTATTTTTTGATTTATACCATTTACAATTATGATATCTGTTAATTTTCCAAGTTAAGAAAGTGGCAGTTTGTGGTTAAACAGTTGAATGGTGAGACTGTGAAAGTATGTAAATAGAAATTAACCCTAAAAGGCTCAGAGCTATTTTTGTGTAGATTTTTTTTTCTCTTAATGTAACCTTTACTCAAGCACTATTTGGACTGGATTAGTTTTACATGGGCACATGGGGTAAAGCCACTTTACCACAGGACTTCGGTAATATTTATGGCCAATTTGCACACGATAAGAAATATCAGTAAAACTATCACAAGTGGGAGGGGCCAGTCCATTCACACACTGCCGTCCCCTCCTGTTGTCATGTGTGTATGACGTTGCTTCCTGTTATCACTGCCGAGAATATTAATATTGTCCATCAAACCAGATGATTAAGCTGCTAGCCTTTTTTCAGTAACCACATAGCCCTGCTTTGTTGCTTAGCTTACCTAAAGCAATTAGAAATTCCGTGCCTCTAACAAGTGCTTTCAACCTTCTTTTGCTTCTGAATCGTGTTCGTTTGCCAATTCCAGCCGTACACAAGGTTTCACACACCCTTGTCCGACTGCCTACTGGAAAACTGAATGCTTCTTCAAAAGCCTCCATGCTTGAAAATCTGTGAAAAACTACTTGTAAACAGGATATGACAGAATATCTACACACATATTAACTACTGGTCTATTCGCGTGGGATTAGTATTACCTGGGGTCATTTTCCCAGACCCTTTTACAGAAGGTAAAAGTCACAGTAATCCTTACTAACATAGTGCAGTAATGATTACTAACGTAGCACATTTGGATGGGACTGAAATCTCAGGCAATTATTACTTTACCCCATGTACCTATGTAAAACTAACCCAGTCCGAATAGGGCTTTAGTGATTTATCACCATTTATTCTAATATTATTCACTGCATTTTGTATTTTTCAGTGAAAATCAGGTATTTTCCTATATTGAATTCACTGATCATGTATATGTTCATAAAAGCTCAGAGTAAATTCAAACCAAAACAGACAAAACTGCAGAAAAAAATTTCAATAAAATGTATAATTTACTGAACATTAAAACAAGCATATGTAACTACTATCATCATTATAACTGCCTCTCTCCATGATCTGTTTGGAGTTGTAGAATATGTCTGCGGCTTCTCATTTTCTTACTCTCTTTGTCACAAAACCACAATTTTCTTGGCTCATAATAAAAAATTTAAATTGGCAAACACAAATCAAACAGGATCAAAAAATTACTTGTCTCTTGTCATTGAACACCATTCATATTTCTTCCGAAGTTACATCCCAGCAGGACTTTGGCTGTCTATTGCATATTAGCTATGGAGCTGTTACTGGTTTTTCTTCATATTTACAGTTTGAGTCATTATAATAACTTCAGAGCCAAAAAAAAAAACTGAAATTGCATTATGTGAAATGCATGCACACATACTTCACAAACCAAATTTGATGTAGAATTGCTAACAGCTTTAATATAATCTACTGTAATGTCTGTCAAAATAGGCTGCAGCTATTAATGTGATAAGGCCTGATGTCGTAAATGTAAATGTATCGGCAGCAACTTTTACTCTGTCTGAGCTCCAAAGACACTGTGCGCATTTATGTACGGCCACAGTAACTTCATTAACACCAGATTGGTCAGGAAGGGATGGTAATTAATGATGTGTGTTGTGCAGCTGTTACACTCAGATTGGTGTTTATAAAGCAGTTTTATCTCTATCAGGTTTACTTTATTTTGAAGTAAGTGAGAACGCTGAAAGTCAAGAGTACCGCTCATACTTGATCACCCCCACCCAACCCCCGAAAAGGTTTGACTGAAGATTTCACCCTTCATTTCACTGAGCATTAATTCAATATCATTCAAGCTTCACAAAGTCGGAGATTTCAACAAAGATGGAGAGAAACTGTGAGTTCCCATGCAATTAATACACGCTTTCAACAGAAGGTAATTGCACCAGCCTAAATGCCTGTCACAATTTATGCTGGTCTTTTGTGAATTAGGTGATTTTTGCCATGAGCCTTATATTAAGTGAAAGAGGTAGATTTTGCACCGAATGTATGAATATTCCCAAATGCATATTCATGCAAATTACAGAGGCAAAACATAGCGCTCAACAGACTAGTTGCAGTTGCTTCATTAATTACACATTCAAAGTTTTGCAATCTTTATGTGGACCCAACCTTTCGTATCTACAAGTGGAACAACAAACACCAACACTGGAGCTAATAGTTCTAGGTCCAGTTCAAGATAGGACAGCTTATGACTCTAGTACGAGACTGTGAATATTCATACTGCACATGCGTGGTCTGTCAGTTCACCGGCTTATCTACTCCCAGAAATATAGCCTTTTAAACTACTCACTTTTACCTTTTAATGTTTTTTTCATACAAGCTCAGTTTTAAATTATGTCTCTGATAATTCTAATAATCGGAAGGACTGATTGTTAGTATTTTCACTGTATTTAGCCATACAGCACCATCGACCCAAACCGCCATTAACATGACGCTGACTTTTGGGAATATAATCTCTATTTTGTATCCTACCCTTGCCCTATGGGCAGGGCACTCCACCACTATATGGATTAACCTCCTGTGGCTATTTCATCACCTGTCCGAAACCAACACTGGACTTTAAACAAGCATCAAGTGACTTCAGTTTAAGTTGACTGGGCTGTCTTAGCCTAGCAGCTAAGATAACTACACCTGCACGTGGAGACCTACTTGTGGCTCTTACCAGCACCCTGTCCTTGGGCTCTTGCTGCTACCTCCATGGCTTTATTCACATCACCTGGAGACAGCCCACTCATCCAAGCCAACAAAAGCCTGCAAAAGGTTTATGAGAAAATAGCCAGTCTGAAGGAGGATATCCAGCGCCTCTCCACAGAAGTAGTGGAGAAAGACACACAACTCTCTGGTTACGCCTCCCCTTACTGTCCAGCCTCTTTCTGAAGAGTACAGAGAAGTCTAAAGCCCCCTCTGATGATATGAGATCCATCCTCAGCTTGTCCTCGTCCCTCCTGTTCAACACCCTGGTCTGAAGTGGTGATACGTGGCTGCAAAAAGGTGAGCAAAGTTTCATCACCACCGACGACCAGCACTTCAAACCACTTTGTCATCCTGTCGGTGGAGAATGCACCCCCCCACACACCCCCCCCCCAACTGCAGCCAGTGTGCCTCCCATCTCACCTGGCTTGGTCCAGCTCCTGCTGACATTGTGGCTTCTTCTGAGCTGGTTACTGGTGTCGATCGTAATACTGGTCCCCCAGTCAAACCTCTGATCCCTGGTCCCCGCTCCTCTGCCCGGTGTCAGCTTCAACAGAAGGTGGTTCACCGTCCCTCTTGTGGTCCTGTAGTGGAGTGTCCACCTGAAGGGTCCAGTGCCCCCTCATCCATTACCTTGTCTCCTGACCCACTTTTCCCTCTGACCACCACTATCCTTGGGGACTCCATCATTCGTAAGGTCCAATTCTTTAATGTCATAACCAAGCGTTTCCCTGGTTCCACTATTAACACCATCCTCCAAAAACTGCCGGAGCTGCTGGTCTCGCTGCCATCTACTGTTATCCGTGCCATCATCCATGTGGGTTCAATGACACATCTCTCCAACAATCTGAGATGAAAAAGGTACATTTTAAAAAACTTTTTGATAAACTAATAAAGCCCTCCTTTGCCCGTGGTGTACCCGTTTCAGCAGGCTCCTCAGCCAGTCCACCTGCGCCCTGACTGCTTTCAGTTTTATTGACAATTTTAATTTGTTCTGGAACCACCCCTCATTTTACAGCAGGGTTTTGGCACAAAATATCCACCACGCTGTCCTGACCACAACATCAACATCCACACCTGTATGACTCTAGGCTTCCTCTCCTACTGCAGCAAAGCCACAGATCCCAGATCACAGTGCTGTTCTCCTCACCAGCTCCCCCTGCAGGTTGCATCAGTTACCTCAATGGACTACATGCAATAGCTCTGTGACGTACTTCCGATCTTGACAGAGGTCGGCAAGTTAGTTTCCAGTTAACTTCCTGCTCCAGTCACAACAGCAGGGAAATAGAATGGACAAAAAACTCGAGTGCTTCAACTGTCAGAAAAAGGAGTAAATCGAGTCACTATAATTGCCAGTTCGGGGACTCCCTTAACTGAATGACACAGAATGACTGTAGTTGCTCTGGTATGGTACAATAACCGCTCCCTTGTCCTTTTACCTGAGTATAATGATTTGGTCAAGGTGGTTAGGGCCTCTTTTTCTGCCGATCTCATCTTCTCTAATAGGAGAAACCCCAAGGTCGTTTTTGACACCATAAACAACATCACTAATGCTCAACCACCTGCTGTACCTGTTTTGTCAGACAAGGATTGCAGTAATTTTCTGATGTTTTTTGTAGACAAGGTTGCCAGTGCTAGGGCAGGTATAACCCCCCCCTTCCATCACCCCCTTTCCTGTCACACCTAAACGAACCAACCAATCCTTGAGCGTTTCTTGCGCATCCTTGCAATATTTAACAGAGCTTGTGAGTAGCATGAAGATCTCCTTCAGCCCGTTAGATATCCTGCCCACACCCCTGTTGAAAAAAGTTTTCAGCTCCATCGGTCCATCTTGACACTCCATTATAAACTGCTCGCTGGTCTCCGGTTGTGTCCCTGGTTATTTTAGGCAGGCTGTTGGGCAGCCTCTTCTTAAAAAGCCTAGTCTGGATTCTTCTACCTTTAATATTTATTGTCCTATTTCTAAGCTGCTTTTATATCCAAGATTTGTTTACCATCAGTGGCAGTCTTAGTCCTTGTCAGGCTCTAATGACATTTTGATGGCCTCTGACACTGGTAAATGCACCATCCTTGTGCTGCTTGATCTTAGTGTGGCTTTTGATACTGTGGACCACAGCATCTTGCTAGACAGGTTGAGGGACTGGGTAGGGATCTCTGGGAGCGCCCTTAGCTGGTTTACCTCCTATTTGTCTGACAGATGCTTCTCTGTTGCTGTTGACACTCACATGTCCGAGTGTGTTGCTCTCTTGTGTGAGGTACCCCAGGGTTTAGTTTTGGGGCTGATTTTATTTTCCCTTTATATGCTGTCTTTGGGTAACATTATTAGCCATTTTAAGTGTCTCCTATTGTATGTATGCTGATGATCTTCAATTATATTTTTCATTTAACTCTGAGATAATGGGTGAGATAAATGAACTGCATGAATGTCTGACTCAAATTAAGGATCAGATGGCCTCTACCTTCCTGCAGTTAAACAAGGTCAAAAATGAGGTTCTCATTGTTGCTCCTGATTACAGTGTGTCTAAGGTGACCATCAGCATTGGATCTCTTGGTTTTAATGTGTGATCCAAAATCAGAAACCTAGGCGTCATTTTCAACCAAGCTATGCACCTTGATGAGGATGTAAAAAAACCAGACTCAGTCATCCTATTTCCATCTAAGGAACATTGCTGAACTCCAATCCATCGTCTCACATTCTGTATATCATCACACTTAGACTACTGCAATTCCCTCTTTACTTGCCTCCGCGAATCATCCATGGACCAACTCAAGTTAGTGTAGAATGCTGTAGCCAGGCTGATTACCAGTTCATCTGCTGAGTCAGATTTTTTTTGGATAAAACACACTTTTGTGGATAGACAACTTCAATGGTCAATATGTCTAACAATACTGTAATTAATTACTGCTTTAGTATTTTACCAGGTCAGTGAACTAGTGCTTACCAACAGCACACTCCTGATCCACCGGGCTCCTGTGGTTTTGTCCATTTTTTTCAAAAATCCAATATGGCGATGGGCAAATCCTGACCTGCCATTAAAGCTGTGATTCAGAAACCGCTGGGTGATGCTCTCTCCATTTCTATAGTCTTGAGCAAAGTAGTCAAAGTACCAGATATTAAAATGTATGCATTTTACTTGCAATCTTGTAACAAAAATACATAATTCAACAATATGCGGCACATCCTATAAGTGACCAACCCATTGTCTACCATTATAGTACAGTAACATATACAGTGATACACAAGGAATGATTGGAAATGTGGAATATACAGCACGTTCTCGGAAAGATTAACTTGGGAACGTTACAGCTCACGGTCGGTACATTCACCTCAAATCTACAAGGACTGGACTATTTTTCCAGTGATGGCTACAATACAACTTGTGCAGCTGTGCACCCTGGTTATTTGAGCTCCTGCCAGATACTTCACCTCCACCATCCAAATAAGCTCTAAACCATAAACCTGCTGACTAACTCCCTGTCTACACTCCACTTGGCAGCAGTGAATGTCTGCCAATGTTGTTGTTGATAATGATTATGAGATGGCGAGATTGCTCTCTTGTAGCAGAAAAATTATGAAATAACACCAAATTATTTAACACAAGCAGCATTTACAGCAATTGTAAAGATTATTTTTGTTATTTCTGGCCCTGGAAGTAGTAAACTCTGTGACACTTGGTTAACAAGGCAATACAGATACAAATGAAAACACAAGTGATTCTTGATCCGAGTCCAGACTAACCTCCATGCATGATGATGATGATGATGATATCTCAAAGCTGCCGCACTATATTACAGGTTAGGAGTCAGACAGCTACCATCACGCACCATTACTGATGTAAGACAAAAGTCAAAGTAAAAGTTAATTGAAGAACCACAGTGTTTCATTTGCAAAGTACAGAGACACTACTGTCGTTTTGAGGTAAAATAGCTGTAAACATGATCATTATCACTGGTGTATGCAGTGTTTACCCACTTCTCCAATCTGTAGTTCTATTTATGCTCATCCCCCTTGGGCATTTATGCATACTTCACACTGATCTGCTCCTTTCTTTCTTGTCTCACATGTGTTCATTCTGATTAAAATAGTATATTCTTGATTTTTAGTGGGTTAATAATTCAAAATTATAAGATGTCAAAATCACTGTGATAAAACCGTGTCTTGTAGGTGCCTGGCTAATCTCTGTTTTTACTTTTAGTCATTCTGCCTTTATTTTCTACACTGGAGGATTCTTTGTTGTTAGTTAACCTCTTAGCCAAGCATATGATTACTGCATATTGTATTAGCTGACAGAAGCAGGCTATAAAAATACAGACAGACATGTGGGCAAAGTGACAAAACTCTCAGATGGGCACACAAAAGCACAAAGACAGTGATGTGTTTTATGCATCGCAGTCTGTAAAGTAGTTTAATTGCCCACAAGAAAGAAAACCCTTATCTTTGAGGGGGTTTTGTGTTTGCATTCTGCTCTCGTGCCCCTTTTCCACAGCAGTGAACTTGCATTGTCTGCCAACCCTTGTCTCTTTCACACACACGCACAGATGCAGTCAGAGGGCAGGGCAGTCTTTTCATGCATGGCTCACTGTGCTTATGTAAGAGCACTACTTAAACCTGGTTACATCACATAACAGGCAGCACTGTGTCAGTGGGTCACTGTGCCACACAACCACTGAACTACATACGCTGTTTTGGGCCCTTTACTGGGCATGCTGTGGGCACTGTAGCATTTCAGCATATTTTTTAGGATCATTACAACCTCAGTGATGTGTACATATGTTTACAGTGAACATGTGTTGGTCTCTACCACTTAGGCATTCAAATATCTCAGATAAAGTATAACTGTTATGTTTTGCTCATGCTCACTTTAAGGGATAAGATACTATTTTTTTTTTTTTTTTTTTAAATAGAAAATGTACCATTGCTGCATCTATAGAGTACCAGTAGGGGGGCCTCTCTGTTTCCAAATTCAGCGCCTCCTGTATCCTCTTTTCACCTTTTACCCCAGCTCTTGGTGTTCATATTCCCTCTTCTAGCTCCGCCTCTCTTCCAAGCAGAACAGCCCATTTCCCACTCTCTCTCTTTTTCTTTCAGTTTCTACTAAGTGCACGCACACAAACACACACACTCACAGACGCACAACCCGGGGCTCGGACGAGGGCAGGACCGACCACTCCCACTGTTCCATAGTTCCATGAAAACACAGAGAGAGAAAGGGCGAGAGACCCAGGCGGAGAGGTGGAGAGAGAGAGGGAGGGCGGAGCGAAGCTGCGCTGAAGCCGAGCCCCTCTCTGCCTCAACACGCAGAGTGGAGCAGACGGCAACAGCCACACAAACACACTCCCCTCTCAGTTACATGCACAGTCACACACATACCACACGCACACATCACCACCACAGCCACAACCGCCGCCGCCGCCGCTGCTGCCGCCACCACACACACAGACAGTGACGGCTGCCAGGCGCAGTGGGAAGCAAGCCGTCAGGGAGAAAGCTTGAGAAGAAAGAGGGGGATCGCAGAGGGGAAAGAGAAGAAAAGAGAAGAGAGTTGGAGGAGGCACCTTGTGGATCAGAAGGGATTTTCCTCTGTGTGAGTGCGCGTCTGGATAAGGCTATCTGCTTTTTCCTGAGCGAGAGGAGTTTCTACTGAGGCTTTTTTTTTGCTCATCCTCCATACCGGGCTCCAGCTATATCTACCTATCTATCCCCGGAGCTTAACAAAAGAGGGAGGGAGTAAGAGAGAGTGAGAAAAAAGGCAGTCACAGCTTCAGCTCCAGACCACCCTCTCTCCTCCTCCTCCTCCTCCTCCTCCTCCTCCTCTTCTCCTCTCGAGCTCCACATCCATGTGTGAGTTCATCGCTGATTCCCCTGTCTTTTGAGGATAGAACAGAGGACAGCGTGTGTTCTTCAGGATACAGCCAAGCTCCTGGTGGGATCAGGGTCGTCTGGTGTGAGAGAGGGAGGAAGAACGAGACAGGGAAAACGGATACACAGGAAGGGAGAGAAAGAGACAAGAGAGAGACGCTGGAAAGCAAATAGAGGGGCATGTTCAGGGCAGCAGAGAAGAAGAAGAAGAAGTGTGAGTCTGATTTTTAGAGCGGAGTGTGCAAGGAACCGGCAACCGGATCCCATCCATTCCTCCCTCCTCCTCATCCTCTTTTTCTTTCCTCTCCTTTTACCCTGTTCTCCATCCTGCTGTTCAATCACCCCTATTGTTTCCTATATTGCCTTCTACTACCCTTCCACATCTTCCTTTTCTCACTCTTCACCTCTATCTCTTCCATCACCTTTTTGCTGCCACTCCGGATCACCCCTGTCTTCCCAGACCAATGAGAAGAATGGTTGTAAAAGATACCCTGTAAGCTGCTGGAGAAGTGGACAGACTGAAATCCGCAAGTATCCCTCCGTCCGTCCATCCCTCCTGCTGTGTGTTCATCACACACCTCCACCAGCAAGAGGAAAACATTCTCTTTCTGCATCTTTGACTCTTGGAAACAGTCGTCTGAAGGATCCAGGCCACCCCCTTAAAGTGATCGTACAAGCTTCTATCTCCAGACTCCAGGACCTTCAACTGGATTCCAGCTACATGGGAAAACGTTTGGAGCAGCAGCCAATGTACCCCCACTACACCTACTACTACCCCCACTATCTCCAGACCAAGGTAGGATGGTCAGGAAGACTGACCTATTTTACCCCTCAGTAAACACAGTACCATGTTTGTGTGTTGCAAATGCCATCAGGGTTTATCTGTTCTTAAAACCATATTTTCAGCTATGATTTTGCTCCCTTTTTTGATTTTCTGGGCTTAAATTTGCTGATGTCCACACATTTTATGAAGAAGGAAGTCTTGTATTAGCTGTGCAATGTATCCTGAACTAAAAAAAAACAAAAAAAAACAGGATTTACAAAAAGCAGTCTGGTCGATGTAGCTACCCAAAGAGTAAGAGAGTGTTTTACCAGCCAAGATAAAGACCACGTTTTAGTCCGAGAAACAGAAACACAGACGTAACTGCTGAAATTGCCTCTCAGGACAGTTAACCGTGTTCTTCATCCCCCATCTTTCCTTAAACAAGGGAAAATTGGTGTCACTCAGCTGGCTTTTTTCCCTTTTTCCTCCAACCCGAGCACTTGACCCCATCCTCCCCTCTCTGACCCCACCAGCTACAAGTTCAAGTTCAGGGCAAGAGGCCCACCCTTCCCTCAGCCCACCCCCCTCTCCTCTGTCAACCCAGCACCACCACCACTCTCCACTCTAGCCGTCTCTTCAGCGGCCATCCCCACCCCTTACCCTCACCCTGCACTTACCAATGATAGCAGGCTATAGACATGATTGATTGAATGTGATAGAGCTCCATGGTGGAGTCCAGAAATCTGAGCTTGGCGTGATGTATTTTCTCTCTCAGCTCTTTCTGTTTTATTTCACTTCTCTTACTCACACGCAGCATGCATACACAGATGTGCACAAACACACACACATATACACATACAAGATATTTCCCACAGTGAGCCTTTTTACCACCAAGAAGGGGAAAATGGATTACTAAGGCCTGATCGATTGCTCCTGCATCATATCGCCGACTATTCCCTTTGTTCGCTGTGATTCATTTGTTTTTATTCTTTCGTTTGATAGTACGTGCGATGAGTTGGCAGGTTTTCCATGAAATTTTAGAAATGTGTACATGTCGGTAGGCTAGGGCGATGGAGAGAGAGAGGCAAAGATAAAAGTGTAGGAGTGGGATGTTATCAGAAATAGAGATATCATGCTATTGGCTGGATGTAGTGTGGGAAGAACAGGTAACAGAATCACTGCTCTGCCATAAAATGAACATGTATTAGTGTTAGCTGAACCAGCAATACATCTGAAGGGTGTAGTTTCAAATTATTTTCCTCCAAGTGTTCATTTTTCTGTATTATACCCACTCTCACCAAGTCATCCCATGAATACCTCTGCATATGCACTTATAGTATTTTATTGTATGAGCAAATGATAAATATGATAGCGGGCTAATATCTCTTTGCATTACGGAACCAATTAGAAAAAAAAAAACCAGAACATCCCAAAAGGCATTTAAAACAAATGCACAATTAAATAGGATACACTGTTTGTGATGTGAAAAAAAACTATTACTGTCGCTTCACAAAACATGATGAATTTAAGAGGATGCTCTGATTTTCCAATTTAAAGTGGTTCCACATTTGCAGGGGATTCATTGCCTGTTAACAGATGCTGTAAGTAAATTATAAGTATCAAATCTGCTCCAATAAACTTCAAGTACTACTAATATTTTCAGTTTGAATAAGATTAACTAATACTAAAAATATATTGGGCTGACTGTTACACACTATGCATCAGGTTATCTCAGGATATACAGTTTATTTAATTACAGTCCCATTGATTCAATTCGATCAAGTACTTACTGACTGAAATGTATTATTTTATTCACCAATATGAAAATATTCAGTCAGCCTTACACATTTTTCATTTGCAGCAGCTCTCAAGCCTACTTACAGAGTATAAGATCGATTCGCCCATTTAACAATGAGATGCGTGTTCAGACACCATGTGCTCTCTCTTGCACATTCAGTTTGCTGTACACATAGTAGACATTACCCACTTGTCTACTGATCTCGGAGCTACATTCATTCACATCTGGTAGCTGTCTCATGTTTTTAAGAATGTGCTCAAGATGAGCAAACAGAAGCTGGAAACAATTTGTTAAAGCACATCTGCGATTTGGTTCGAACATCTCCAATGATAATGCCTTTTTGTTTGCTAATCTGGAAGAATGAATTCATATCAGCTACTGGATCATATAAACAGTTTTTCTATGTGTATTGAAAGAGGTAATTTTGTGCTGTTTTTCAAGATAATAAAATTAATCCACGTGTTATAAATTATTATTGTTTGACATCATTTTCATCAGTTGTTTTATAGTTGGATTGACGCGACATATTTACTCCTGTAAAAATGTATGATCGTGATTGCAATTGAACTATAATAGTCTTTCTGTTTGCAGTAAAAATACAGTCCACCATGTCAGTAAATCTGACATGATGCCCTAAAATTCACTCAGTGATTTTATTTTGTGAGATGGAGGTTTTTTTTTTCAGTTTTGGCTGCCCACATATGTTAGATTAACTCCAACATTTGATTCACATCTGTCAGCCCGTTTTACGTGTACAAATGTCACGGTGTCACGCTGCTGTCTCTTGTTCTATGATTTATCGTTATCAGTTCAAGGTCATCTCATTTCTCTCAAGTATCTGCAACAGGCATCTGGCCCAGACCATCACTTCATTCCTTACACTCCATCCATCGCTCCATCCCTCCCACCAGTCCTCCCTCCCTCCGCTGTCAAGGTCAAATCAAATTGGATCCCACCTTCCCCCGTGTTCCCTCTCAGCTGTGCCTGTGTGTGTTCCCATACGCATCCATTTATAAAACCTATGTCTGTGTTACAGCTTTGTATCCATAACTGTACATGAGCCGGTAACTTTGTCGATACCTGTGTGAGCGTGGACTGAATTTATTTTCACTGTAAGTCTGGAGGTGTACGCATGCTTCCTGTGTGAGATAAAGGTCGCGTGTCTGTGCATCTACGGCCTCTGAACAATGACTTCCCTCGCCTGACCCCTTCTTAGTGCAGGTTGTTGTCGCTGAAGCTCTCCGGGTCCCACAGGAGGAGTTTTGTGTGTGTGTGTCTGTGTGTGAGTGTGTGAGTGTCTGAGCCCTCATACCTCAGTTATACATCTATATGGACCTTGAAAACAACACTGTGTTTGATCTGCCTGTGCTGCTCTCTGACTTCAAATACCAGCCGTATCGGTGTGTGAGTGTATGTGTGTGTACAGATAAAGTGTGTGTCAAATGTAGGTGTGTAATTTTTCAGGCTCTTTTCCCTTGTATACAATGCACAAAAGCAGACAATGACCTACCAGTTGTATTGTTCACTGTTTTCTTTTTCTCTCTCACATTTTCCAACGCTCTCTCTTTCTGTTCTGCTCGCTGATCTGATCGGAGATGTAAATGGCCTCTTATTAATCTTGATTCTAGAGAGTGGAGGCTCTCCTCTTGTGGAAATCAATCATGTGTGTGTATATGTGTGCTGCCTTCACTGCCTCACAACAGTAATACACACTCAGGTTTCCATGTGTTTAGGGGAGGTTACATTTACTTGCATTCACACAGAGCCTGCATTTTATTCCTACATGGAAGCCAAATCTCCACAAATGACATGGAAACTGATTCACATCATTATATGATACTAAGTGCATGGACCACATGATTGCAACAAATAACATTATTATTCTGGTGATCTCGTACTCTAGCCTGAAGTTTTAACCCCTTAAGACCTAAATCTATTTTGGTCTGAACTTACAAAACATTTTTTGTCAACATCGAACGTTTCCTAAGAGATTAATCATTTTTCATTTTAACAGTATCCTCTGTATTTTGCTTTATTTTTTTAGTGAAATCAGGTATTGTCCTTTATTTAAGTTACTGATTATGTAGATGTTCTTAGAAGCTCGGAGTAAATTCAAAGGTTTTTCTGTCATAACAGAGAAACCTGAAGAGAAAGTGAGTTTTTCAGGAAAATATATTAAATGTAAAAAATGTAAATCAACAGACAGTTTTGTGAATTTACATGGGTTTTTATTGGTGAATCTGTGTTGCAGAAGAAACCAGTGTTTCCTCTGAACATCCAGATGAGTCATATCTGATGGTGATGAAAAGCTGAGAGACTTCATTTTACCTGAATTATTCAATGTATTCATTATTAGTGGCTGAAAGGATGTTAAACATGCTAGATCTGTACATGTTTTTGGTAGCCTTCAGCTGTAGGCCTTTCAGGTTTTTTTTTTTTTTTTTTTTTTTTTTGGGGGGGGGTTCCTCTACATATAACCTTTCCAAACTCACTTATTGCCATTTATCATCATCTCCATTTTTCATTTTTCAGTGAAAGTCAGGTATTCTCTTATATTTAAGTAACTGACCATGGAGGTGTTCATAACAAACACCTACAAATTAAACGTTTATCATATTAAAAAAGAGAAAATTGAAGAAAAAGTGACTTTTTCCAGTAAATATATCATTAACTGAGCATACAAACAGGTATCTAAAACCTACACTACATGACAGTGTTTCCATGATTACCACCGAGCCTCTGAACGTCCAAATGCATCATATCTGATGCATCTGAAGACCTGAAAAACTGTATTTTACCTGAATTATTTTAATGCATTAATAGGATTTGAGGTTCAGAAGTTAATAAACATTTTAGATCAGTAGATGCTTTTGGGTGCTGGTGGTCGTTTAGGATTTCTTAGAGTTTTTAACCAGTGCTACCTAATTGCAATCATGATTTCAATCTATGCAGGCGTATGATCACAAAAGGCTGCATTTTAATTAAGTTAAAAAAAAAGTGCATATGTGAACTTGATAATCTCTTTTCTTTCTGTTCTTCCTTTCTTATTAGCTACGACTATAATGAAGAAACAACCAATTAGTCTCTCTTAGACAGTGAAGATTGTGCAGTGTATTTCCACGTGATTATCTGGTGTGTAGCCTAAATGAAATGGATGCAAGTGCTAAACATGAAACCAAGAAGTTAAAACTGACCTCTGCTGTATGGTAATATGTTGGATTCAATTACAGTGACCGTTATTGCAACTGCTAAGTGCAATATTGTCCACGAATCCCTTTTTCAACAAATTGCGCAGCGCTAATTCGAAATCAAAGTCTGGATCATCAAAAACCTCTCTGGAGGCTGAAATGTTCTCAATTTTTAGGTCAGATCCTCGCTCAAATGGTTAAAAATTCCAACTGGTTCTCACAGAGATTACCATACATGAGCGTACACACACACACACACACACACACACACACACACACACACACACACACACACACACACGCACACACACTCACACACA
>JAPQRP010000010.1:18028037-18043144 GCA_037367295.1 Apogon hyalosoma | reverse complement strand
GTGTGTGTGTGTGTGTGTGTGTGTGTGTGTGTGTGCGTGCGTGCGTGCGTGCGTGTGTGTGTGTGTGTGTGTGTGTGAAGGCAGTCCAACAAAATATTGTCCGTGTGCCTTTTTTTGTTTGTTTGTTTTTGGCTGGGCAGTGTACAAATAGCAGTGATACATTATGGAGTCTGTCCTTTTATCTCTTTGAGCTGAGAAGTACTTGTAAGTGGTGCAAGACTTGCAGACACATTTGTAATTATGTGTTGTTTGGCTTCCAGGCTGGCTTTCTGCCTCTTTAAAAGTCAAGGCTTTCATTGTCATCCATTCATCTTACTTTTCTTCCGCTGCTGTTTAAGGTTCTGATATGATTTTGTCATGGTGCTGTGTGTTTTAGCCACTTTCACTTTACTCTTGCTTCTCGGTGTTGCTGAGCTTGAGTGCAAAGTAACTCCATTTAACAGAGGTCACATTTTTTATTTGGCCACAAATTCAGGACTTCCTGTTCTTTTAGCATCCGTTTGCACCTGATCTGCACGCTACATATTCATGTGACCATATACTGCAGATGATAAACTGCCTAAACAGAGTCTGAATGGTCATCTCTGTATTTCTTATGGGTGCAGGTAATGAGCAGACTGCACACAAACAGAACAAAGGTCGTCATGTTCATATATACACAATTTATATTTGATTATATATAACCATGTCTGTAGGTTTCATACTCACACATATTGACACAACAGGGGTTGCATTTGTCACATTGGAAAAAATCTAAATCTCAGTGAGATATAAAGAACTTATTTTTAGACAATAGAGCTGGAAAATCTTATTTCAAGAAATCTTACTGAGATAATTTTCACTTGTTGCATTGGCAGATTTTTTTTTTTTGCTTGAATTAAGCAAAAAAAGGAAAAAAAATATTTAATAAAGCAAAAAAAAAAAAAAATCTGCCAATGGAACAAATGAAAATTATCTCGCTAAGATTTCTTGAAATAAGATTTTCAAGATCTATTGTCTAAAAATAAGTTCTTAAATCTCACGGAAAAGTTACTCTTTAGGTGATTATGTCTTATTTTAAGTGTGATGAGATATTTGGACTAGAAATGAGAACAATACATTTGGTAAAATTTTGATTTTTGCAGTGCACATTGCAGGTCTTTTAAGCACAAAGAAAGATTTTTTTTTTTTTTGTTTCCAAACAGCACAGTAGGACAGAAGTGGCAACAAACTCTGGAGATTGACCTCTGCACTTTTGCTTTCTCAGTTTGAGAGGAATATATAAAGAAACACAGTTAAAGTCTATAAACCTGCCACAGTGTTTGCTCTCACAGACAGTTTAGCTGGGTTACAGACACACTCTTGTCCCTGAGCCAGAGGTGGCTGGCCAGGCCAAACATCTCCCATTCCCTGCTAATGAAATCCTGAATAAAACCCTCCCTGCTCAGCTTGATCCCTCACTCACACGCACACACGGTTGCGCAAGTACACACACACAAACACATACAGTCACTCTCCAGGGTTCTGCACATACACACACGCACAAACAAACACACACACACACACTCACACACACTGCACCCCTGCAGTCCCAGCCGGGGATTATCCTGTGAAAACACTCCTTTTGTTGGGCCCCAGTCAAATTACTTTTTGGACCTCTCATGCTTTTATCAGAGCTATCTACATAACTGTGTGTGTGTGTGTGTGTGTGTGTGCGTGTGTGTGTGTTTGTGAGTGTGTGAGTGAGTGTGTGCGGGCATGCGTGTCAAGGCAGTCCAAACATAGGCTGTGGCTGATTGCAGGCAGCACAGCTAAAGTGAATGGTCACTAATGACACTTGAAAGTAAGCTGTTTACATTTGCCTCAGTTTGTGTGTGAGACAAAGAGCATGTGTGTATCTACTTATATGTCAGTAATTTTCTAAAGGTAGTGGAACACCAAATCACCATGTTGTGCTGTCTGTTGGCAGACTAGCTCTAGTGTTTGACATATTTCAACCTGACATTTATGAATAAAGACACTGACACCTTATAAACAAGACAAACTCCTGGTATACTTCTTGCTCCTCCAGCTCCAGTAAAGCTGTGTCTTACTATTTCAACAGCGCCGATCAGCCTTTCAGACATTTAAAGGACCTGTGTTTACATTTTTTGACAAGTGCACAACCTCTTAAGGAGACGGATGAGTGGTTGGACAAATTGTTTAACTTCCTCAATGGAGACCACTGTTGCAATCGTATTTAATTTTAGCGAAGAAGACGATCTTTCTTGTACCTTCAATTTAGTTTTAGCAGCATGATAGTGATGGCAGATCATAAAGTACTGAATAAAATAATGCTATTGAATGATTTTGACAGATATTGCAATATGATGCTTATCATTTTCACAAAAAAAAAAAAAATAGAATAAAATGTGAGCATCTTGTTCGTGACTTGTTAGCATCTGTTTTGCACAAAAATGATTTAGATTAGATGGTGTTTTGGTATGCTCTGGAATTTTACCTTCGTCATCAAAAAAAAAAAAAAAAAGAAACCTAAACTTGCACCCTTTGCAATTTTGATATTACACTTAGTCATATTGTGGTTCTGATAATATTTCGATAAACTGCTCAGATCGTGTTTTTCTTTAATATTGCTCTTAAATGTTTTTGACCGCTTTGTTGTCTGGTATGAAGATGTGCTGACCAAACCAGAGTACACAGAGTTCAGGGAGAAGATGAATGCCACTGTATGGTCATGCTTTACTTCAGTGGATAATTATTTTCTGGGATACCAACTCACAGCCTGGGCAGTGGCCAACCCAGTTGACTGGGCACAGATTGTTAAACTACATTCAGTTCCTATTCATTCACGCTACTGGCTCTCCTCAGAGACTTACCAGCCTTTTTCAAAGTTGCATGAGAGAATGTGTGTGTGTCTATGTTCAGCGTAACTATGTTTGGGCGTGTGACTGTCAAGTGTGTGAGTATGTGCATGTGTGAAGAGCATGCATGTGCGAGATGTGGGTTTCTGCTTGTGCTTGAGACACAAAAAGATGAGGCGAGAGTGCCAAAGTGAGAGATAAACAGAGACTAACAATGAAGGAGGAAAAGTAAAGCGCACATGTGAGCGTGTGCTCATGTGTACGTGGGTTTCGAGGGTACAAACTAGCTTTGCAGCTCTCAGTGAAGTGTTGATTTAAGTGGAAGTGGAGGGAGGAGATGGGATAAAAGGCCTGACTAGATTAGGATGGCACACACCACTGAGGCGTGCTGTATTGCTTGGCCTTTCAGCGCACTCTGTACTAAGTGTATGTGTGTGTCTGAAAGACGTGTGACTGTGCTGAGGACGTTCAAATAGGGTCTGAGGGAGCAACTGTTGGATGTAGTTACTCTGCTGCTGATATTGGTGCAGCTGTACAATAAAGCAGCAGATTAGCAGAGCTGCCACGGCTACTATAACAGCACTGAGAACACTAATCACTGCTCTGACATCTCAGCAATACTGTGCAGTGCATAGAATGTTACCGCTGTAAAGTGCTATTTTGAAAGGGAGGTATGGAAGTTTTACAATGTTATCCAGAGTTCTGTTTGTGCAATCTTGACATCCCAGATTGTTTATCTCAGTACAGGAGATAGGGAATAGATTTCAGGCATTGCTGCTGTTTTTTTTTTTTTTCCCCTGCCGTTATTTACTTTAATGTACTTATAACCTTGCACTTGGTGTCAGAAGGAGGCTGAATTACTGCATATTCAATCTCCCCTACCAGAAGTCCAACTGTTAGTGTCAATGCAGTCTCCAACAATAATAGTTCATTGGCGAAGTCGTTAGAAGAACTGTCTTTTCACGTTAGTGCGTCTGAGTGTGGGAGACTGACAGGTGTGGGTAAAAATAACACTTTAACTGGTTTTAAATATTTGAGTTGTGCTTGATTTAACTGGGGCAGACAACGTAACGGCTTCAGAAGTGGCAAAAGGTTGTACGAGCCGTCGTCCACCCTCTCGCTTTCAAATACTGAACATAGTTTTGCACTGCTCTTTAGCCAAGCAGCAAAAACTTCTTTGTACTGGTAGAGTGGTTCAACTGTCACTGGGCTTGAGTGAAAAATACAGTGGAATGAGTGCAGTGGACTGTTGCATTCTGGCAACCGTGAGGTAATGTTCACGTTCAGCCATGGCTGCATTAATAGTTCATAATTATTCTTTTGCTTCGTTTCAGTGCTTCTTGTATCTCGTCATTTGTGCTGAACCATCAGATGAGGCCGAGACATTTGTCTGCATGTGGTACAGCAGCAATCTGCATATTTCATTGATTTAACTTCCTGAATGAATAATTAAGACCCTGGGAGGCTTTGTCTCCATGCGCATCTATGTTTGCGTCTTTGTATGCATATGCTCACTTGTAGCTGTGTAACATGCAGCTGATGTATGCATAGGTTTAGCTAGCATGTGTTTGAAAGTTGATTAAAATGTACAACGAGCATTAGAAAGAAGTCCTTCATGCAGTAAATACAGCAGGGTATCAGTTTAAAAGTAATGGAGTACATTTAGACTTTCTTATCAAAGCATGACATTGTTCTTGGACTCTGCATAGTTGTGGCTGTGGGGTGTTTCTCAGGGTTCCTGTGGTCATTTGTACTGTTTTTGGGTTGACCTATGACTCAGGGCGACTTACTCATTCCAGCAGAATGGAAATTGGCTGAGCTGCACTGGATTTCCCAAACTAATATTATATGAGAACATTTTCACTGTTATATCCCTTAATCCCTTTATTTTAACTCCCTGAGCAACAGTGAATGAAATAAGTCAGATTTTCCTTTTTTTTTTTTTTTTTTACTAATATTTAACATAGCAAAGTAGTGAGTGGACAGGAAATAATGATGAAAGAATTAGGAATGCAGGAAGTCAAAGTGGCAGTATCTTTGACACCCTTAACCACTGCGCAGGGTAATCAATGCTCTAGAATGTAAAAACTTAGAAACGGATTCTTGCAGGCGGATAAAAAAGATTTACAGCAAGTACACATGCCCACACACAAACACACAGAACAAGTGTCAACCGCAAGATTAGATGCAGTGAAGACTCTGAGTACGACAGGAGGAGCATTCAGTGCACCGCTATAACAGAAAATACTAACTGTAGCACTCTTACCAATACAACCCTAGAATTATCCTCTCAGCAGAGGTCTCGCTCAGTCCTCTCTGTCTCTCTCCAGAAGAAATCAATGGCGTGGGGGGACTTTCATTCAGTATGGAGCGAGACCCACCCGCATACTACGCATAAAATAACTGAGGATAATTTATTCTTCTGTGGAGGATAAGAAGACAGTTTTGTGAGCTGTATGCTAAAATGATCATACTGATGACTGCATTTTATGCCTCTGTTTTGCATTATTGCTGTAGCACTATATTGGATTAAATACTAAGCAGAGAGAGGTGAAAATGCAACCAACCAATCTTCATATTGCGCTGCAGTAAGTTGATCCAAAGGATTATTTTCGAAAAGTCAATGTATTCCAGTAATGGATATCTCGTTCTATGGGGTACAGTGTCTATGTGCCATCCATAAATAAATTTGCCTATAATTTGACAGACAAGTACTCTTTTTTAACAGAGGTGGCAAAGTGTGTGCCCTCTTGACTCAAGTATTCACACAGATACACCGTATAAATAATGACAGGTAAAAATAGAAGTACTTATTCAACTTCTAAGTGAAAGAATGCAGGTTCTGTAGTGTACTCACAGTATAAAACTGAATTCCAGACCTTTGAAGGACATTTCTACCAGCTCTTTCTCTGCAAAGATAACTGAACATCATGTCATTTTTTAAAATAATGCAGACTATTTAGTCTTTTTATTCCACATTAATTCCAGTTATGACATTTTCATCTTGTTTAACCCATAAAGACCTAGAGTTAATTTTGTGGCAGTTCCAAAATTAAGTGAGTCTTTTTTTTTTTCCCTCCAAATATTATGCTCTGTGTTTTGCATTTTTAAGTAAAAATCATGTATTTTCCCGTATTTAATTCACTGATCATGTAGATGTTCATGAAAGCTCAGATTAAAGTTGGGGGTTATTATATCAAAATCAGATAAAACTAAAGAAAATGTGACTCTTTCAGTCAAATCTCTCATTAACTGAACATAAACCCAGTGTGTCTATCCACTGTCATTGATCCAACTCCATGGGTTTTACTGGTCAATGTTGTAGAAGGTGACACTGTTTCCATGGTAACTATGGAGCCTCTGAACGTCATCATCATGAAAAGATGAATAACTGTATTTTACACCAATTATTTACATGTAGTGATTGGCTTAGTGGATCAATAGGTATTAAACAGTTTCGATCAGTAGATGGTTTTGGTCTACTGTGGATGTTTGGGTCTATATGGGTTAATCATTTATGATATTGGGAATGTACACAACTATGCAAAATGGGAATCACTGGTAATTCTTCTAAAAGACAGAGCACATTTTCTGTCTGAGTGTAAAGTAAAATGTAGGAAAGACAAGGTATAGATACCTCAAAAGTCTGAAAACAGTAGAAGGAAGTCCAGAACACACTTATACTACCAAAACCACTAACGAATCAATGCTATGTTTCCACGGACTGTATCACTCACTGAATTAAGTATAAAGCTCATAGTTTACACACATCTATATTATAGTATCATCAAATTATCATCTTCAAACAAAACAGTCAAAATGACAATGTTTTTTATAATCTTCAGATGCTGCATCAGTTGATAGTTTACATTATAGCTCTGTTAACTCAGCTCTGTTTGTAGACTTAAAAAAAAAAACACAGTAAAACCACCAATCAACTCTGTTTCCTGTACGGTTTGTGTTGTCAGTAGCTGAACTAAAGATCTGCTTGGAGTCATCCAAACAAGATCAGAACTGTCACAGTTTAGCCTGAATCATGGGGCAACAAACGGTTAACTTAGCAAAGAAAATAACATCACATAATAAATTTATACCTTCGTTATCCTCAAAAACAAGCTCAGCCATGTAGAGGAAACACTGTGATTTCTGTATCAAACTCCATTCTTTTCATTTAGAGCTGTGTCCAGTGGTGAAAACAACAACAGTGCTTCTAGATTTGACCACTTTGTCACTTTATTTGACTCTAAAAATTTGAGTCTATAATTATTTCTTAGTGAATCTCATCTCATCTTGTCACTTGAGTGACTCACTACTCCCTCTAGTGGTCACATAAATCCACCAGGCTGTTGATGTGAATATTTTCAGTGTATATCTCTTCAAACCAATACATAAGTGCCTTTGGCAGAACATAAGAACACTTTATTCTAATCACTCTAGTAATTTTATCATGTTTTTCAAAGCTTAACCCTATAACGCCAAACATATCATATTTGATTCATGAGTTTTGAAGCCCTTTTCATGATTGGTGTGAAATTTATTTTTCTTGAAAAACCTGATGTATACAAGTAGATACATGCAATACACTGATAATCCACCAGAGGGGAGGAATTCATTCACCAAAGGCCTTTCCAGTGACACTACAAGACTGTCATTAATGAGGAAGGAGACAGAACTTTGACAGTTTTGAAAAGGAATTACCAATTTGTTTGTCAGGTTTGTGTTATAGTATGTTTTTGTTTGTTCAAAAATAATATTTGAGCATTGAGACCAGATGTATCAAATATGATACAAAATTGAAATTTGTACATGGAAATTGATAGTTTAAAAACAATTTCTGGGTTGTTCAAGAGGACCAATAAAGGCTCCAGTTTCAAAGAACTGGAATTTTCTGTCAGTGATTTAATGGTTCAGGGTTTACAGGGTTAAAAGTCGAGATACTACATATCGCCCCTTTCAGTATAGTAACAAAGACTTTTTATTTCCCTTCTCTGGTTTTTAAAACTACAATATTGCAGAAGAACAGTAAAATGATGCTCTGTCAACCTTCCTGCTCTCTTTGCCACAGTAGCACATGACCTGAGGATAAGCATAAGCATAACTCATATTTCCAAAAACCCTGAAGTAGAGCCGTCCCAGGTGGTGCTGGTTACAGTCTGGAGAAGGCGTCTGATGGATTGCACATCCACAGAGGATACTAGGTCAGAAAAGTTAAAGCTCAGCAGCAGAGGAAAGGCAAAAGGGGGAAAAAAAAGAAGAGGATCAAACTGAGGAAGGACAAAGGAACAGATAAGGCAAAGAGGGGAAAGAAAGGGGCCACAGGAAAGTATGAAAAGCTTTGCTGTTCAGTTGAGAGTTGTTTGGATGGAAGGTCGGAGATCCAGCGTATAGGAATTCCTTGCTCATCCAAGTGAGATCAGTGGAGTTGGTCGCCATTCTACATTCAAATGGAACCTTTTCAGTGTCATATGTCACTTCTCCATTAAGTATTCCATACTCTCAACAGTGTTCACTCACATTATCTGAGGTATTAATCATTAAAACTGTTTTCATATTTGTACAGTTATTAATTATGCATTTTGTTTTCATGCCCAAGATGGTTTTTTTTTCTTCTCACTGTAGACAGAACAAAGATAAAGTTTACATTTAACATTATGAGGAAAAGACATGTAGAAAAATGGAAGTCAGACAAGACCTTATTGCAGATGGACTGGCCTTAACACACTCATGCAGAGATCCAGACACACAATCTGGATTCTACAACAGTCACTCAGAGACAAGAAGTCCCGCAGAATCACAGAATGAGTGACAAACCCAGACAGAAGGGAAATGGGACTAACTAAAGTGGTGAGGAGAAACAGAGACAAAGCAGCAGAGACAGACTCTTGCTTTCTTCCAAAGTACAGCCACAAGCTGTTGATCTCAGTCTGCCAGCCTAGCTTAACTTCCCAGCCATAGATAAGCTTTGTGTATGTGTGTGTGTGCATAATTGATAAGCGTAGCCAAATCATGATCTAGAGATTATTGTGACCAGTGGCACGAAAGAGGAGAGGGGAACAGAAAATGGGAATAGAAGAAAAGAGGAAGAGTGGATTTATTGGGAGAACTGTTAGCAAGCACATACTAACACAATTACAGATTATAGAGCAGGAAGTAGTTTATATTCATCCCACATTTACCTGTAAGCAGCAGTATGTTCACATACACGTTCCCGTAGGCTTCCCGTGTATAGCTCTCACCTCCCTCTCTTTCTCTATCTCCCTTCAATAGCTCTCTCTCTCCCCTTTTTTACTTTCAAGGAAGGGTAATCCCTCTTGTAGCTAATGTGCTGTGACATTTCATGGTACAATAGGATTTGGGAGACACTATGTATTCTCATGGTGCTGGGGTCTGGCTGATAACCCATGCTGTCTGGGTGATTTTGGACTGCAGCAACTCTTGGACTTCAGTTTTATCTGACTTTGGATATCTAATTCTCAAGGTGGAAATTCAATTCGGAATAATACAGATTCTGAGGTGACATTTTGGATGTTTGTTGGTAAACCACACAGACCACATTCTGTCACAACCTCTTGGTGTTATTAAAAAAAAAAAAAAAATGAACTGATAATTAGATATGATTAATAGATTTTGCACGGCTGTGACAGATTTGCTTTTTTTCTGAGTGGGGGCTCAGGTGACAGCAAATCCAATATGCTGACTGAGTGGTGTGTATTCGACACACACTGCAGTGTCTGACATTTGGGTTCCCTTACCTTTGTCAAAGCGCTTCCTAAGCATTCAACATGGGACAGAGCATAAAAGAAAGACAATTTTCCCTGCATGATTAAAATATTTGCATTCACATTCCTGCAGAAATACTGGATATGCTGATGGTGGTACATATGTTCCTTTGAGATCTCACAATGCATACATGCAGGTATACATTCTATACATACAAGTCCGATGTAATTTGTCATTGTGATTTCCTCAGCAGACAGGAGGCAGTTGGGGTACATGATGGATATATGAAATCTAGGACTTTGCCACTAGAGACTGGAGTTTACATCCTGGTGTAGATTTGTAGGTTTACACAGTAAAAGTGCTTCTTTGGCTTGGAAAAGATTGTGGTTTGGCTCATATCTTACTTACACTGTGAGCCACCATCTCAAATCACATCTTTTTGGACTTTTTTCTGTTAAACCACTGGTTGGCGTTGTTCTCCAGCTGCTGTTAGTACATAACCTAAATGTAAAAATCAATTAATAGCTACATACAAACTTAATTAATGAAAGACACAGTTGAAAAGTCCAGTTAAAACACTGGTGCTACCGAGGAGCGAGGTCCGCAGATCCAAAATTCACGTAATAAGTGATCTTGCGGTCCATCTTTAAATAGTTGCTCTGTTAATTAGATCTAATGTGTGTCATGTCATTCCAAATTTTTGTATTCTACACTGAACGATGACAATAATGGTATTTTATATTATTGTATTGTATTCTGTAACCTCCTGCCTATGTCTTCATTGCTGTGATTTGATGTGCAATACCTGAATGAGGTGGCACGATGGAGGAAAGCCCTGGGTTTGATCCCAGCACTGGCCCCTGTGGGCTTTCTGTGTAGAGTCTGCATGTGTTCTCTGTGTTTGAGTGGGTTTTTGTCCCACCGTCCAAAGACATATACCCTGATAGCCCCTAAAGGTGTAAATGTGAGAGGGAATGGTTGTTTGTCTATATGTGTCAACTTTGCAGTGAACTGACAACACTTCCAAGGTGTACCCCATCTGAGATTGATGGTCTCTAGCATAGCATTAACCTCATAGCATAATAGCCTAAGTCTTTTTTTTTTTTGGCCAAATTGTGATATCTCTATAATTTACACTTATAACGCTGTTGCTTCATTTTGCATCATTGGCTAGGTCCTGAAAAAAAAACCAAAACAAAAAACAAAACATAGGCAATTATGCTATGAGGCTAACAATAAGCGCCAGCACTTCCGTGACCCTTTCAAGGATTAAGTGGTTTGGAAAATGAATGAATGAATTAATAAAATAAAGCAAATTTGCTCCAGACAGGCCTCCTGACCATAGTTGTGGTGGATAGGTTCTCTCACAAGACGGTGAAATGACTTTGCTACACAGTTAGCCAAGTTAGCATTACCACACCTATGGCCCCCTCAAAAACAACTCTAACAGCTCCACCCATTTTTCCAAATATGGCCAAATTGCAAACTACTGACCTCAGAAACTAATGGGTGACGTCACAGTTCCTCTGTTCATTGGAATACAGTCTATGTCTGCAACAAATGCACGTAGAGATGTTGATGCAAAAGGGAGGTTTGGTTGCAACATTGAGATTAGGGATGCACAATAAGTATCAGCCCGATAATTATTGAAAAAAATGACATCATTCAGATAATTAAAGTTTTCACTGATAAAGAGCCCATAATAATAAATCTAAATTGCTTAAATTTTGCGCATTTCACCAGTACGCAGTGCATGTTGTTGCCTTGCCAACCACCATAAAAATCAAGAAGAGGTCTGGATCAGTACATTGTAAGTAAAAGGGTTTTCAGTTACTTACTTTCTGTTACAGCTGCAAGACGAAGAGGAGGATAAAGTAATCGTTTTGGCTGTTTTGGTCCAGGAACAGAAAAAAAAGAAGAGGGTCATTCTAAAACACTTAACGTAAAAAAAAAAAAAAAAAAAAAAAAAGTCTAACGTAGTAGCTTAATGCCCGAGAACAGTGATCAATCATCACCAAAGTTTGTCTGGGCATCTGTAGTCATGCACACTTTCACCTCTGCAAAAATAACAACAACCCCAGTTTTATGGATGTAGTCCATGTTAAGCCTTTTCTTCTCCATAGGCGCACATTTTAGAGAAAAAGCTGAATGTAGCTTAAAAACAGCGGTCGATCATCACCAAATTATGTATGTGTACATAAATAGTAAGTGGCTGAAAACCCTTGGTCTGTTGTCCATTTCAAGCAGCCATAGGCTTTTGGTTCTGTAGAAGCCTTTATTTTACTACTAACTGAGTTTTACCACTGACTTGAAATAATAATAATAAAATAATTTGGAGAATGGGAACTATTGTTGTTTGTTGTCGGTATCGGTTACAAGAAGCAGGAAGTTATGGGTATCGGTTGTAAAAAATAATTATCGTGCATCCCTAATTGAGGTTTGTAAATGCGTACAACATTTTATTCAAGCAAATGGGAAGGTACATTGCAGTTGTTGTCGAATCTGTACTGTTGTACTAGTTTATTCCACACAGAAGGTTGGTAAATGTGACAATAATATCTCATTTTTGGCTTCTACAGACGACACTTCTCTCTATTGGTTTGAGGAGTATTACAGAGATTTGACAAACTTTGATCATAAATGATAAATTCTTTATCGGGAAAGCTGCAAGTTAAGCAGCAAAATTATAGTATTATAGTAAAATAAAAGCGTTATCGTGGATATAACGTCTCTGTTTTACTTGAGGTGAAAGGTGGAATCGTGGTCTATGAGAGGGGATACAGATAGCAGGGTTTTCCCTCGGATCAGCTGAAGGCCAAAGTGCTTATCTCACAAACAGAGCTGATGTGTGAGGATAGGATATGGGGGCGGCTAATGTGCTCAACAACCTTCAGGCGCAGATATAATGCTGCCAGAGGGCCTTCAGCTGGACGGGGCTTGGAAGAGGCAGAGTCGGAGGGGATACATGTTGCATAGCTTGCATGACATTTATAGGGGGATTAGGTTTTCTTGTCATTGTCTGAAGAAGGATGCCTGGTGGCGGTAGGGAAAAGGTGCTGTCCTGAAAACAAGTGAAATGAAAGCTTCTGCGAGTGTATATTTTTCTACTTTGCAACGGAAAGAACGTTCTCATTTTCCCAATAACAACAGTGTAGGGTTGAAACCATAAAAATTAGTTTAGACATTATTAAATTATGCAAGGCACACAAGGCTCTCACTGTCTTGGTGAGAACAAATTGCGGTTATGAGGTTATCAGTTGACAATAATGGCTTCATAATATTTCCCATAATTCATGCTATTTTTCTCTTTGCTGAGTCAAGTCTTGAATTGTCAGACGTGGTTGCTTTAAACCAAATGAGAAATGAGGAAAAAAAAAAGAAAAAGGCCCGTATGATGCATAACCTTCTTTGTTAGCGAAGCGAGGATTACAACTGAACTATCCCGAGTGTTTGTGTAGCCAACAAGACTAACGACTTGTCATTTTGATTTGGTGTAGGATTCCTTTTGAGAGCGTGACGCCGAGCATGAGACAGATAGAGGCTGAGAGGCGTGAGTGTCACGCCCAGATTCATGAGACAGAGTTGGCATGCTTGCTACTGCTGCTTTGGCTGACTGTGTTATACCTGGAGGGAACTCGGTGCTGCCGCCGATACACTGTAGCCAATTTAGATGGAGCACAGCTGCTAAGAGGCTCCCCGAGGTGTGTGTGTATGTGTGTGTTTTAGGATTAAGCCACAGCACCAATTAAAGCCTCAGACTGGTTTTTAAAGGATAAATTATTAACAGCAGAAGTGACCTCTCTGGTGGCCTTTTCTGCTCTGCTCCTGTCTTTTCCACTCCTCGCCGTTCTCCCTTCATTTGTGTCCTATTGCGTCTTTTTCTTCACATTTCCGTGTTTGTTGTTATCCTCTGCAGCCCATTTTGGTTTCACTGTTTAGCTCCCTGCCTCTGTGTCCTTGTTCAACCTCTAAAAGATTACAAATGATTTTTTTTTTTTTTTTTCTGTGTTCTAGGGTTTAAACGGAAAAAAACAAATTGGCTGTAGTGGTGAGCGATATATCAAATACATTCAATGTATTGTAGCTTGCAGTAAATTACTATATCATGAACTTCACATCATTTTTTTTTTTTGAGCCGACAGCATTAGACTTGCCTTGGAATTTGGTGTTTTTTGCTTCTGTGTTATGGCTCTTTGCTTCAGAAACACACAGAAAAACCTCACATATGTCATGGAATCCATATTAAACCGGATGAGTGCTGTTGTATATACCTGCATTTTAGTATTATCATAATGTTAACCAGCTAAGTGTATTAAAATCTGTTCATGCCGATTATTTTATTTGCATTTTTTGGGATTTTTTAAAAAAAAATTCATTATCAATAAATGGATTGGGCTCAGTTGATGCCAGTAATAGCCTGAAATAAGAACTGAACATTTATCTTTACTCCGCCCCCTGAAGGGGAGGCAAGGGGTAGGTTCAGTTTGTCTGTTTCTTTGTTTGTTAACACTCTAGAAGCAAAACTATTGGTTGAATTCATACCAAATTGAGTTTATATATTGCCAGTGACCCAGAATAGACATGGTTACATTTTGGGAAAAGTAGGTCAAAGTTCACATTTTTTTATGAATTTTTTAAATCTTTTTTCTTCTCCCATTTACTTATAATGGGCGAAATTTCAAATGTCTATAAAAACATCAATTTTGTTTCAATTTACTTCAAACTTGGCACATATATAGAGGCAATGGATATGCTGACATCAGCACACGTATAGACATGATGACATCCGCCAGATCGATGCCAAAATAAACCACAATATGTGTGAGGGGTGGGGTTTGTTGTACCTGGCACCGTTTGTTTTAATTTATTTGGATTCTTATTTTTTTTAATTCATTATCAATAAATGAATTGGGCTCAATCAATACCAGTAATAGCCTGAAGTAGGAACTGAACATTTATTTACTATTTTCTACAGTCTGTCAAGTTGAAATTTTATGGACTCACCTTGTTTTTTTAGTGTCAGAGGTCATGTAAAATGGAAATACTAAGATTTATATTTCATTTGATTAGTAACAGTTATATCTTGTTGGCCCTGGGAAAGAAAATATATCGGCTGATCCTTGATGTTAAGTAATAATGAGCAGTGAGTTTGGTGTCTTCATAGCAGAACAAAAAAATCTGTTAGATAGCCACAACTTATGGCTATAATAATCTGTTATAGTAATATATATTAATCTGCAGTTTCATGCTATTGCTGCACTTTACACTTTACACACTTAAGTAAAAAAATATCCAGCTGTGATTCGTATTGTATTTGATCATTCAGCCAAAATCTGTTGAAATAAGATTGTTTTGTCAGTATCTACCAACCCCAATGTGTTCATTAATAAATGTGTAAATTATTTTGATCATTAATGGAAAAAAAACAAAAAAAACACACACACACACATATCTATATATATATATATATATATATATATATACACACACACACACATATACACACACAGTCTATATATATATATATATATATATATATATACAGAT
>JAPQRP010000010.1:18008606-18027937 GCA_037367295.1 Apogon hyalosoma | reverse complement strand
ACACACACATATACACACACAGTCTATATATATATATATATATATATATATATTTCCAGTTGGCATCATAGAGGAGTAAAGACACCAGAAAATCTTCATATTTAACTTATAATGAACCATTGCTATTTTTCTGGCAGTCCTCAAATGAATTTATCTCTATATTTAACCTTTCTTAAGTGATTTGTCACCATTCATTATAATATTATCCTCTGTATTTTGAGTATTTTCAGTGAAAATCAGGTATTTTTCTGTATTTAATTCACTGATCATGTAGATGTTCATCCAAGCTCAGATTAAAGTTGAAGGTTTTTATACCAAAAACAGAGAAAACTGAAGAAACTTTCCCTTTTTTTTAAGCAAAGATGTCATTAACTGAAGATAAACCAAGTGTGTCCATCCACTGTCATTGATCCAAATCCATGGGTTTAAGTGGTGAATCAATGTTGTAGAAGATGACAGTGTTTCTGTGGTAACTACGGAGCCTCTGAATGTCCAAATGGGTCATATCTGATGACCATGAAAAGATGACAAACCTGCATTTTACACCAATTATTGACATGGATTGATAGGATTAGTGGATTGACAGGTATTAGACATTATACATCAGTAGATGGTTTTGGTCTGTGGTGGATGTTTGGGTCTTTATGAGTTAAGAGGATGTAATCAGAGAACTTTTGTTTTTGTTCTTGTAAAATAATGAAAGTTATTAATAGATAATCAAAATAGCTGTTGATGAATTTAATAGTTTCCATCTAACTGATTAATGGTTGCAGCTCTTTGTATGTATTGAGCATCTGTAAACAAATCAGAATCTGCTTCTGTCTTCTCAACAGGTCACAGTGAAGGAGTAGCCAAAGTATATGGATGTGATTTATCAGCAAAGCATATTTTGCGTTTTCTGTTCTTTCTGTTTACTCCGTCTTCCTCGTGCCCCGCTGTACATTTCGCTTCCAAGATGTGGTTTTCCTCACTGAACAGTTTGGTGTACTCATGCCTCCAGGATACAGTTGGACTTGATTGTTGCTTTATGCAGCTGCATTCCCTTTTTCCCCCGTGTTCAATAGCAAAAGCATGTTAGCCGGTAATGGATACTTTTAACCTTTTCCAGGTAATTTGATCAGGCCTTTAAATCAATCCAAGCACACACAGCGTCTGGATTATGATTGGTGAATACATCACTGTTCAGCTATTGTTTTTCAGATGGGTGAGCCATGTCTTTTTCTGATTGAATGAAAGGCTCAGTGCTGGATCCTAAATTATAAATGTGAGCTGCTGTGTATCGTCTCTCAAAGGGGACAAAAGAGGAGCGAGAGTTGAAGTGGTGTCGATGCCTAAATGTATTTAACACTGGGGTTACTTTATGCTGCCATTCGGAATTCAAGTACGTGGAATTTCCTGTGGACTATATTGGTCCAGTTGCACGTCGTAATCCAAGTCAGATATTTTTTGCTGTTCACCCTGTTAATGTGCAGTTGGAACTATTGGAATATAAAATGTGATCTTCACATTAACAGTAAAGTGCACACGGTGGAGGAGTGTATATCTAATCGGTGCACGTTTTGTCAGATGATTCGTCCTAACCTGTTTTACGTGTTTCATACTTTGTTTTGCCTCTCCAGTCCATCTCCGCTGTATGTTTTTTTCTAACTCGTCTTCAGAAATATAAAAGAATAATGATTTTACCTCGCTCTACCTTTGTTCTGATGCCCTTTTATGGATTTTCCTTCTTGATATCCTCAGGTCATCATCTGATTTCAGTCAGAGGGCTGGGATCCTACTCAATATGTTCTTGCACTGTGATCTTTTCCTCCCTCCCTCCGTCCCTCTTTTCCACCCTCTTTCTCCTTTTTCCTCTGATCCCTACTGCTTGATTTCTCTTTCCCTGATTATTTGCTCCTTTCAGATTTGATGAAGGAATTTAATTAGAGCAGAGAGAGAAACAGGAAGGAGCATGGGACAGAGGGAAGGATAGAGGGAGAGTGATAATGAATGGTCAGTGACCCTGAGAGCAGACAAGGTAAAGATAAGAGTGGTTAAATCAGACCTGGTCGATGTGAAGGAGAGAGCCATATTGAACCTTGTTACTCCATCAGACAAGACTGTAAACAGATACTGTATAGTGCTGCTCTGTTACATTTCTTCACTTGCGGGGCTTAATAATCTGTGTTCACATGTCAGTTTCTAATTCTGTTAATCACTGTAGCTCTGAGAGAGAGGTGACCTTTAACAGGGCTTCTTGTTTCCAGTGTGTTTTCACATGACTTCCATTAACATACATTATAACAAACAGAATTCATCAACCTTGGGCTTGCTTTATAATACAGTTGTTGTGTTCTTTAGTTCTGGGATGTGTAGTTTTGCAAATGAACTGTAAAAAACATTTGTTAATTTGCAAATGCCTAAAAAAAACTGTGAGAAATGCTAATCATTTTCTCTAAACAGTTGTGTAATGGCTTCTGAGGCAATAATGGGAACATGTTAGCGTCGGAAAAAAAACCTTTTCAGGCTTGACTCTGGTATTTAAAATTCATTGTAAAAAAAAAACTTGATATTTTACACTTTAAGAGAGTCTGAGTATAATGTTGTCCCTGCACATGTTATAGACTTAAAGTACGACTATTTTACATTTTGGTGCATTTTGAGCAATATTTATTTAACCCTCAAAGACCCTCAGAGAACTATTTTCGTGATGACTTCCAAATGAGTTATCTTCTGCATTGAACTATTTCTAAGTAACTCATCTCCGTTTCTTATTTTATCTCTGTGTTTGTCTGTGAAAGGTAAATATTTACAATAATTCATGTACTGACTTTGGAGATGTTCACAAAAGCTCAGAGTAAACTCAACAGTTATTACATCAGAACAGAAAAAACTGAAGAAAATTTGACTTTTTCAACAAAATCTATCATTATGTGGACGTAAAGGCAGGCATCTATAACTGCCATTTATCAAATAACATGGGTTTTACTAGTGATTCAATGTTGCAGAAAATGTTCACTATGGGGCCTCTTAATGGCCAAAAAGACACATATGATATTTCTGAAAAGCTGAGAAACTTCATTTTACCTGAATTTTTTTAAATGTATTGATCAGATCAGTGGTTCAAATGGCATCAAACAGTCTAGATCAGTAGATTATTTAGGTCACCAGCAGCTCTAGTATGGTGCTAAATTTCCCTCTAAGGATATATTTAATATTTAGCTTCAAAATAGGCGTATACATCTTTATCCTTGGTGTTCTCCAGGTAACACGATTGAGCACAATAGTTGTTTTGTGTGCCAGCTGTTACTCAACACTTAAACTGAAGTGACTGAATTGAACAAATTGTATAATAGTGTAATTGTATGAGGGTGAATGGCATCTTGTTTGGCTTTGTTGTGCTGGATTCTGTGTTTGTGTGCATGTGCCTTGACACGACCTCTGAACAACAGTGTGAAGTCAAAATTTCCACCTCTATCTGCAGCAAAATGTCTTTACCAACACCTGATATTATGATGTTATTTTTTCACCTTTTTAAGTTGCGCATTATCATACCTGAATGTCAACACAGACGTCAAACATCGCAAAAATAAAAACACTTGGGAGAAGTGGAAAAGTTGTTGCATCTATAAAAAACATCAGTGTGAATAGGTGTAATGGAGACGGATTCAGTAAAACAACAACTGGCACCAGGCACGACAAACCACGCCCCTTGTACGTTTTGTAGCTTATTTTGGCATCGATCCAGCTGATGCCATCATGTCTATAAGTGTGGTGATGTCAGCATATCAATTGCCTCTATATATGTGGCAAGTTTGATGTAAATAGAAACAAAATTGATGTTTTTATTTTGCCCATTATAAGTAAATGGGATAAAAAACATTTTAAAAAATCATAAAAAATGTGAGCTTTGACCAACTTTTCCCAAAATGCAATTACATGTATTCTGGGTCACTGGCAGTCTATAAACCCAGTTTGGTATGAATTCAACCAGTAGTTTTGTGGCAACAGGCATATGAAATTTCACCACTTAAAAGCAAATGGGGAAAAAAAAAAAAAAGATTCAGAAAAAATTCATAAAAATTGAAACTTTGACCTACGTTTCCCAACATGTGAATTCAACCAATAGTTTTGCTGCTAGAATGTAAAGAAACAAACAAACTGAACCGAAAACAATACCCCTTGCCTCCTTTTCGGGGGGGTAAAAATGTGCATGTGTAGACTAATAAGGAGACTGCAACATTTACTGAATTAATACAAGAAACAAAGTATGAAAGCTACATTAGATGGAAAACAGTAATGGAATGCCACTGTGTATTAAGAGCTGCAGAAACAAATGGGTTTTGACAAATTGTGGAAGAGTTTGAAAGAACGCTACATGATCCAGATGTGTATTTTACGCTTTCTGCTACAAAAGCTGTCACATTTTAGTCAATATATCTATTAAATCTGTCAGCTTCTCTATCAACATCTCAGACAGGTGGCACGTTACTGTGTGAAATCCTACTGTACATTTAACAGGTACCTTTAAACACCTGTTAGATGTACAATAAATGGGAGTGAGGAATGTACTCTTAATATTCACATTATAGGATCCAGATATGCATGAAATTGCGACTTTTTGTGCTATTTTTCTAAAAATTTGGATTCATTTTTTTGATTCATTTAGATGGACACCATTTTTTAACTGCTTTGCAACTGCAGTGATACACAAAAACACATTACCATTGCATCATTCACCCATATCTGCTGTGTGCGTAGTCCCTATGTCTATAGAGACATTTTAATTGATTCACTAATCAGAGAAGACAATACACACAGTCACACACACACACACACACACACACACACACACACGCACACAACAATTCCTATCTTTTTAGCTTCTCATTGTTGCTCAGAGAAGACATCCCCACACACAAACACACACGCCAATTCCTATCTTTTCAGTTTGTCATTGTTTCCGTGGAGAAACATTATTCTGTCTGCACACTTATTCTATAGTGTCCATTCTTTGACCTGACGCTATATAAGCAGTCTTATTCTTATGCACTCGTATTCTGATGGTAATTTGGCTGGCTGAAAGGACTGGCAGAGGATTGTTCTGTCTCATTCAACAAAATACGGTAAAAAGTCATTCCTGGGATTAAAAAAAAAAAAGCTCCGTGGTGGATTTCCAGGGCTCTGTTGTCATGTCTGCAGTTGCTGGTCGGCCCCCTGTTCATATGCTAATGAAGCAGCGCTTGATTGTTTCCTCATATTTTAATCTGCTGCGCGGTGTTGGAGGAGAGGAGGGCAGGAGATAGGAGGAGCGCGAGCACGAGGAAGAGATGAGACGAGAGGAAAAGAGATGATGGACCAGGAAAGGAGGAGAGGTCAGCGGATGGAATGGAACGGAAGTTATGTAGGAGGTAGAGAAAAGCAAAATGTTTCATAAGAACAGTAAAAAGGTGAGGGACATGCAGGGCAGGATGAGATTATTAATATGCAAGAAGAAGGTGATAAGATAAAGAGGGATAGAAGTGCTGCCGGGTGATAAGCAGTAGGAAGGAATATACAGTTCACCTTTTAAGGAGACATCCAGAGTTCATTAGCACCGACAAAGAACCGGAGCTACTGCTTAAAGAACTCTGCAATATTTAACAACGTTTCATTTAAACCTTAAGAAGAGTTAGTGATGAACAATGAAACCTCCACGCTTCCTGCTATACCAATCACAATTTACGAACCTGCCGCTCCTCATGCATACTGCAGTGTTGAAACACTGACCAAGGGGCAGTGAGAGGAGGAGCAAGTGAGACTTTCTTGAATAAACTCACGGTCATTTGCATAAATATACATAATAAAGGAGCTTTGTGCAAAGCTCCTCTTCAATATGCATGTTTTTTTTTTTTTTTTTTTTTTTTTAATTTTTTAAAATTCAAGCTAGAGGTCAGTCAATTAAGGAGGAAGAATGTAGCCTATAAGTTTTAGAATATACTCTAAATCAGCAAGTGGGTTTGAAGTATAATGTAGAGGAATGATTTTCTTGGATGTCACTCAATTTTTTTTTTTTTCGTAGATTGTGCAAGATCAGCTTCGTCTGTGCTGTCGGATTTGCTGCTCCGATTTTTGATCACATATGGTGTAGAAGAAATGCCTTGAGCAGAAACTTGAGCGTACGCCAGTAAATGCATAGTTCATATACAGTACATTCAGTATTAGAGAAGTGCATTTACTCAACTTATATACTGGAGCTTACGTGTCTCACAGGGTTACAGAAAGAGACTAAAAGCCTCACAGTATGAACGAGAAAATTCACCCTATCGGATGGCTGTACTTTAGTCAACTTTTTGCTGTGTTTATGAACGGGCAAGGACATTTTATGTTGCTTTTTTTCTTTCAGATTCACTATCATATCCATATCCATATCATAGCTATATCCTGCACAATTCATCCACTACATTTAACCCATCTTGGCTACTCACAGTGGCATCTGTTCATCTTCCTGGCACCTTCTACTCTATCTCTAAGTAAATCTTGGCAATGGAAATGTACCTTACATGCACGCTTTGTTCGTACACTCATGTACCCAAAGGAAACAGAAGGAGGATCAGATCAAGTATTTAAACCTTATATCTTCTTGCTGTTAGGTTTTCACTTACCTTATGTTCTAAATACTTTGAATATTCTTGTTAAATTGAGATAATATCACTTAAACACTGTTGCCTCCCCCTCTTTTAAACGGATATAAACGCGGATATATAAACAAATTGTGCAATTTAGGTGTGAATTACACAACGTACAGTATACATCAAATAATAAATAGAGTTGGGAAAAAAAAAGGATCCTTGTTGATGCCGATGCTCTTTTTTAGATGCATGATTGCTTATTTTGGTGCTTCTATGAAACTGGGTTCACTGTGGTACTTTGGAACTTTTCCAGCTTTTTAGACCCAATAATAAAAGAGAAATGTAGACATACTTGCCCCCAGGATGGACCTAATGATGACCTCAGATGAATGCAAAAAAATTATACTCTTGCTCTGAGCCATCCCAAAATTAATGAATTTTCAATAAAATATTGGGGCCAGAAATAGGACCAAAATTGGGACGTGAAAAACTACCTTGGTGTCAGTGCATTTGAGCTGGACGACATGCCTTGAAATGGCCTTGTATTCCGCTATAAATAAAGACACTGTGTTAAATTTGACGATCCTAGTGGTTTTTCGAACCCAGACATGTAGGTTTTTCATTCAGTCTCATTCCAGGTTTTGTATGTAACCCATCGTGTCCACTTGCATTACATGCAGAACCTGCCCAAGTTAAATGCATATAAATCGCAAATGATTTTGCAACAGAGGTCATTTTTGTGAAACACTCTGCCTTGCATAATTAGTTTGATTTCCTGAATGTACCTGTGAGAGAATAAAGAGATATTCAAAAAAATTGTAGTGCGTAATTTTCGTGTCCTTTTGACAGTGTTACGTACAGATTTTTGTATTAAATATAATGTAAAATAATACAAAAATGTGTTTTATCTGAAAAATTGTCTCTATTTTATCTCAGTAAATACTTCTTTTTAAAATAGACCCAAAGTGCTTCCAAACTTGCTTCATAACATTAGTCTACATCTGGTTTGAATTTTTAGCCCCATGTCCTGTTTTTAGGACCAGTTTCATAGAAGCACCCATTAATAAAAAATAAAAAAAAAGCTTGATGTTGATGGGTTTACTTCAACCACACAAGCAGCTATGATCCAAAGAATAATAGCAGCCCATGCAAACACAGATTCATATCAACTCCCTGCTAAAGAGCCATCTCAGACGTAGCCTGCCTCCCCTTTCTGATCCTCTCTTAAACAACCACAGGAATTTTATGAGAGTTCAGCAACAGTTCCTCTCCATCATCTTCTTATCTCCCACCAGGTCAGCCAGCATTAAACCCAAAGTGGATGTCCTACTGGGATGTTTGTGCAACTTGTTTATGGCTATCCAAGTGTTGTTGATGCTGTTGCTGTTGATGTTAACAAGAGACGCAGAGAGGTAGACGACTAGAACATGGCGTTCCACTGGGAAGCAACCCAGACGACCTGATCTTGAAGAGACGGAGAGACACAAGTCCTCAGGAAAGGGACCGGGAGAGGAATGAGGGAGGAAATCAAATTAAAGAAGAGGTGAGGGATAAAAAAGGGACTGGAGCAGAGATGTCAAACATAAGGCCCAGGGGCCAAAACCAGCCCGCCAAAGGCTACAAATCGGCCCGTGGGATGAATTTGTGAAATGCAAAAATTATACTAAAGATATAAACAAGCAAGGGTATCAAAATCACTTTAATTCAGGCTCCATATACAGACCAATATGATCTAAAGTGGGTTGGACCAGTAAAATACATAATAACCTATAAATAATGACAACTCTAAATGTTTCTCTTTGTTTTAGTGTAAAAAAAGTTATTACATTCACAAAAATGTGAAAAACCTGCACAAATATGAACATGAAAGGTCTTAAATAAGAGCAATTTTAACAATATTCTGCCTGTTAGTATTCTGCCTGTTAGTACTTTTGTACCTTTATAGAACCACTGTGATCTGTAAGTTGTAATTCACATGTGTAAATTATAAACTGAGGCATAATCTTATTAAAATTGCTCTTATTTTCTCAAGAGATTTCAGGTTGTTCATGTTATTCACATTTTTAAAGGATAGTTTGTAGATGTCAACATTTTCATTAATGTAATGTTATTTTTTTCACCGTTATTATTTTACTGGTCCAGCCCACATATTCGGCTGTATGTGGCCCCTGAACTAAAATGAGTTTGACACCCCTGGACTAGAGGAATGAAAGTCAGCTTTTGTTGTAATGGTGGATAGATGAAACAGCGGAAAGAATAAGGAAGCAAAATGAAAGATCAAGGTTAGCGAAAGCGGTTCTGTTGGCTTCAGATCAGCACTGACACGAGACGTGGGAAATGTTTTGATCAGGCACAACCATGAACAATTTTACCAGCAGTATGTCTTACTTTAATGCTGATTTTACAGTGTGCTTTGAATAGAGTGCTTAAAAATACACGTACATTTTTTTTCTTTTGCTACGCTATTCTTTTGTGAGAATTTACTGCTTCAGCACCATCACCTTTCTGCCGTGCCCTTTTTAATTAATATAATTGTCTTTTTTCAAGTTGTTTGACCTTTCAGTGACTTAAATAGTAGACTGATAAAGCTTGGAGGCACCATGACCCTTTACTTTTGAGTGTGTAGGTCCTAAAACAGTTAAATTACTTATAAAAGCTCAGATTAAAGTTGAGGGTTATTATAGCGGAAGCAGAGAAAACTTCAGAAAAAGTAGCTTTTTCAGTAAAATATATCATTAGCTGAACATAAACCAAGCATTTCCATCCACTGTCATTTGTCAAACTCCATGGGTTTTACTGGTGAATCAATGTTGTAGCAGATGATGGTGTTTCCACGTTCACAACGGAGTCTCTGAACGTTCAAATGGGTAATATCTGATGACCATAAAAAGATGACACACTGCCTTTTACATGAATTATTTACACGGATTAATAGGATTAATGGATCAACAGATATTAAACAGCGTAGATCAGTAGACACTTTTGGTCTGTGATTGATGTTTGGGTCCTTAGGGGTTAATTCTACTTATGACAGGCTTCATTTGGATATATAGTATTATTAACCTTGTAACACCAGACATGTGAGGCATAAAATCTAGTATGATGGACTTCCCTGTGCATTTCTATTATTTTTATCATGAAAAATCTTTACATTTACAATAAGTGGTTCCAGGCACAACAAACCCCGCCCCTCGCACATATTGAAGCTTATTTTGGCATCGATCCAACTGATGTCATCGTGTCTATGCATGTGGTGATGTCAGCATATCAATTACCTCTATATATGTGCCAAGTTTGAAGTAAATTGAAACAATTTAATATTTTTTTTATAGAGATTTGAAATTTCACCCATTATAAGTAAATGGGAGAAGAAAAAAGATTTAAAAAATTCATAAAAAAATTGAACTTTGATCTACTTTTCCCAAAATGTAACCACATCTATTTGGTGTCACTGGTAATGTATAAACCCAATTTGGTAGGAATTCAACCAATAGTTTTGCTGCTACAGACATGTGAAATTTCGCCCGTTAAAAGTAAATGGGAAAAAAAGTATTTTAAAAAATCATAAATAAATTTGAAGTTTCACCTAGTGCTCTCAAAATGAAATCAGATCTATTCTGGGTCACTGGCAATCTATGAACCTAATTTGATATGAATTCAACCAATAGTTTTGCTGCTAGAGTGTTAACAAACAAACCAAACCAAAAATAATACCCCTTGCTTCCCCTTCGTGGGGCAGGGTACTAATAAGGGTGTAGAGAGAGTGCTGACCTCTGCCAACACTGGTTGTCTACGCTTCTTATTCTACAACCTTATCAAACCACAAACTATCACCTGTACTTCCCTCTTGTTGGTCAGTTGGTGCCACTGGGTAATGTAACTGAGTTAGTTCTGATTCTAACCCGCTTGATGGTTAGTTTAATTACTTCCCGTTAGCATTAGAGACAGTGGAAAACGATCTTCAGCCTCTTTAATGGTTCTTTTCCCATTAATGTAAGGAGTTCATCTTTGGCCCATATTCCACTTTTCCACCAAGTTTTCTAAGTGGAATCCTGGCGCGGCAGTATTGGTAATCCTGCTGGCAGACGGACAGATGGACAGACACACAGATGAAAACAAAGATAAACAGGAGTGATCACTGAAGAAGTAATAACTGGTGTACAGCACTGTATCATAATTCCTAGAAATGATATTAGCAGGAAGCAAAAGTCAAGGAAGTACAAATCTTTTTCATGGAAATCTGAGCTGCTTGTTGAACCGGACTTTAAGATGATTTCATTTAATATTCCCCAGGTGTGACTTTCTCACACATATCATGTAGCCTCCGGATGAATCAGTAGCTATACCTCTGGTCTACACATTCCTCAACTTGACATTTCGAAATCCTATATTGGATATCGTTAGTCTTGTCTCTGAGAAGTCTATTTATACAGCATTAAGTGAACTTTCAACACTCTATCTAGTGCAGTCCTCCTTACATTTAACAGATTGAAAATAACTTTTCCCTTAGTGCTGATCACAACAACCGGAACATTTCGCAATCACACAAGGCGTAAACATGCCAATTTGCCAACCAGTTTGTTTCCTGTAAATTCCTGAAAACATGATTTGTTGTCTTTTCAAAGATTTTGACAGACGTGTAAGCTTAATTTAGCCTCTTGTGTAATCTCTAAACAGGGATGTTATATTAGGAGCCATGTTTCCATTCCGATGTATTCATAAGCTCTTCCTTAAACCCTTCCGCTGCTGTGTTTGGAGTAAGAGAGAATCTCAGCGCTGGACCCAAAAATAGACTGCATTCTTTCCTCTGTGTTTCAGGAAACATCAGAAGAGGCCGGAACAACCATCTCTCCCATGCCCCCCCCCCCTTTTCCTTTCTCCCATGTCCCATTCTACATCCCTAAATTCTTCCTTTTCATTAATTTGTTTGGATTCATTTTCGTTTCATCCCTTTTACCACATCTCTCTCATCCTGCCTTTCACTTGAAGTTCACCCCTCTTTGGGACATTCTGCGACTTCTTTCCTCTCCCGCCTCTGTCTGCACTTCCATACCGTCACTTAATGTTTCCTCTCTTCAATCTATAATGGACTGCATCCAGTGTTTGATCTTTGTGAAGAATGCGTGTTAATGTCTGCACATTGACGCCTACAGAATTGAGAAACAATGTGTTACATCAGGGGTCTCCAACCTTCTTTCCTCTGAGAGCTCATTTGACCAAATGCATGTGGTTGAGAGTTCTTTATGTGTTATAATACTCACATTTATTCGCATAGCTTTTTTTCTCAGTCCAACAAGTCTTACATTGTTAAAATGTCAATATTCAAACCTGAAATTCGATTTAATTTTACATTGGCAGCATATAATTGTTTTATCTTTATGTCCATTTTTAATTTCTATGTGACATTTTTACTTGTCATATTACTATCATAACCCACTTTTACACAGAGATCTCTGAAAAAAGGTGAGATGTTGATCTCACCTTTTTTTCCACCATTGACCGATTTCCACAGCCAAGCCAAAGGAGTAACAGAGGTGAAACAGGCTGGAGTTTTACACAACGGATCTGTGTTCCGGAATCAAAGGGGCAGTGACGCAGCAAAGAGTATAGTGTGACATAACTTGTGTGTTGGAAATACTCCGAGCATAGCAGTGTTGCTAACCTCTCCAGAATCGACCTGTCTTTCACCATTCCACAAATGTTAGCATGGATAGAGTCCTCCGCCCGAAGTGACAACAGCCCGCGGATCTCGGCGTCTCCCCAGTCTGACATCTCTCTGGTCGTGTTGATATGTTTATTTACTGTACATGGCCCGCAGTCATTTTTAAATCCCCCCGGCGTAGGGGTTGCACAGGCAATACGTCATCAAAACTTCACACCTTGGTTGCGGAATGAGAGGTGTTCCTTTTACCTGGTGTTCCGGAATCATGATCCCACCTTTATCACGGTTCTGTTCCTACCTCCAGAGGCGTTAAAAAGCCACGATAAAGGTGGGACCAAATGATCCACCATTTTGTTTACACAGATGTTGTTCTGGAATAAAGGCAAAATATTCCCGTAACAGAAGTGCTGTGGAAAAGGGGCTATTGAAAACAAATGTTATTGGCATTGCTACTTATGTTTTAATAGTGCACTGACTCTCTGCACATCACTACATCACACTTCACTTGTGTTCACACTTTCTTCTTTTTATAGTTCACATTTCTGTGATATATTCTGTTTTTTTTTCTACAGATAGATTACTGGCGCTGCATGGAGTCAGCAAAAGCACAGCATGTAGAAGTGTATCTATTTAGGGTCACTGTTATGGAATCCTTTAAGTGTTCATCTGTCAGTCTGGTATCTGGTGTAGATTTTATGACATTCCTGTCAGAAAATGCTGCTTCCTGCTGGTATGTAGATCCAAATAAAGCAGACATATTCAGGGCTTCTAGATGACGTATCTGATTTAGTTTTCTGGTGTTTCCAGCTTCCAGAAAAGTTGTGAATACTGTTGAGAGTTTAGGTGGACATTCTCGTGTAAAATAAGACCTCCATCTGTATCATCACAGACAAAGAAAACGTCAGCCATCTGTCTTGAAATGAGATTCGATTTGTTTCAATCCTTTTGTTTTATTATTTGCTGAATCTAAAATAACATTTCAGCTTCGACGTAACTCTGTGAGGAGCTGAGATGTGTTTGTGTGTGTGAATGTGTCCAGGGTCAGTTGAAACCCATTTTTCAATGCCTTCCAGGATCTACTCATTGTTTGGTAAGTAGAGAACTCTTTAGGGAAAAGAGGGCTATCTATAGTTTGCATTTGTAAGTGTGTGCATATGTTTCGTCGGCCTATGGGTGTATGCGCACTAATGTAACCTTCATTTAGAGCAGCGGGTAAAGTTCAGGGGAATGCCTGAATAATGGATGGTGCGGAGAAGTAAAACAAAACGAGAGCACGAAAACAGTGAATCGAAGAAGGTGAGATTTAATATTTGTTGGTTATAACTCACTGTAGATAAACACATGCGTTGCAGACTTTACTTTCACGGCAGTATGAGCAGGAATATGAGCTGGTGGAGTCTCCTTACCCTCAGAACAGAAGTTGAGGATAAGGACGCTGAAATAGCGGGGCTAATTAAAAATACTGAGCTGCATGTAGTCTCTTACAACTTGTCATGCTTTTGATATGTTCGTCTCTGAGTTAACGTGATCTTTTTCCACAAAGTGTAGCCGCAGAGATAGATCATCATCCAGAAAAGCAAATATTTACATAGAGATCTTGGCAGAGGTCTATGTGCATAAAAACTGCGCCAACATGGGAAACTTTGTCATTGATTACACCTAATATATGTCGTGAAGCCAGCAATAGATGTCATACTGCCTGTGGAAAAAAAAGTGATACAACTGGATTGCAAGAACTTGATCAAATTTATTTTTCATTCCTACTATATTCACAAGGTCTCTCAACAAAAATATAATTCTTTTCTTCTGTGCTCGGCTTTCTATTTAGTGTAATACCATGTCTAATGTGCTCATCAGGTAGTCACAGCACATATATGACACTGTGCAGCATGTTGCAGCTCACAGACTCAGCCTTGCATGAAATCTACTAAAAAGCAGAGACTGTGTTTGCTTTGTGTGACAGTTTGTGTCTCTGCCTCTGAGCCTTTTCCCCACTGCGAGAGCTGCTCCACTGTACTAAGTGTGTCAACAATACCAGCTGAGAGGCAACCTTCAGTCCACACACTTAGACTGCAGAGTAAATCCTTAAAAGAGAGAAACAGGGAGAAAAAGAGGGAGGAGGGAGAACATATAATGAGTGTAGTAGAGGGAAGTGCAAGGAAAGAGGTGAAAAGAGTAATAGATTGGGCAATGGAGGATTTGGCAATGGGTAAAAGAGGGAGAAAAGAGGCGAAGGAGGGTAGTTGCCAGAAAGATTTTAATGTTTTAGAGAATTTCCCTATCACAGTCTCTGACAGCTCTATCAGCTCAACCCTGACAGTTGCACAAATTGGCTTTAAGAGGTTCCCTATGCAAGGCCTTTGATCAGGTGTGTGTGCGTGTTGTATAAGCAGGTGAGACATTTAAGAAGGAGCGACATTTTGAACATTTGTGCACATCTGAACATCGTAGCATGTGTCTGAAGGAAGAAAGCCTCTTTTCTGCTGTGGATCATAGTCGAATAAAATGTAATTTTCATATGCGATAAAGTTGGCTCTCTATGCTGCCATTCTGGCTACATTCATGTGTGTGCATTGTGTGTGTTGGCATTGTGTTTACAAGCATGCAGTTTGTAGCATGTCTTATCTAAAGCATATTATATTGCTTTATTTGTATCCAACACCTCCTGTCAAACATGCATCCATGTTATCTTCCTCAGTTTGCCGGTAAACAAACCTGAAACCGCAGACTTTCCTCAGTGAATACTGTATTGAGGGGCATTCTGAAGAAAATGCCAAACTGCACACGTTAACTTTTAGAAGACACTCGCAATAAAGAGTAGTATTTGTCACAGCCATTAAAATGAAGTATTACCCAGTGCAGGCTGTTTTCACTCCTGTACTTTGTCATGTTTTTGTTGAAGTGTATAGGCTCATTCTCTGGCTGTTAGTATAAGGCGCTGGCCTGTAAATGACACTTCTCCACAGGCACCATCTCCTTTTACTGCTGATTTCTGCTGTACATGGACTGAATCCTGTTAGTGCTGTCTCTCTGAGCTGCCAGCACATGTGTGTGTCAGAAATTGTGTGTCAGCTGAGGGAAGTACAGGTAATGGATTAATATCAGAGTTGGCTCAGGCTCCACATTGCTGTGTGGTGACAACCTGTCATTATCACAAACAGCGGCTCACACACATAGACATGCGCATGCTTGTGTGCATGTGTATACACACACCTTTGAATTCTTTACGCTTCCAAACTTAGGACCAGATTTTCTAACGCTTTGCAACAGCACAAACCCTCTATTGGTGTTAAAAAAAAAAACAAAAAACTACTGATATGTAGTAAAGAGGTGCATGGCAAAGTTAGTGCTAAAATGGTGTGGACAGTTATTTTTGCACCCAGCCTGATTGCATATGCATTTGTAGGAGTTTCCCCTTCAGAGCACTACATTTGTGGAGGAGAGGGTTTAAATGATAGGTTACTTAGGTTTGTGGTTCTTAATTGACTACAAATCGCACCATTTTTTGTGCCTGGCATGGCTATGACAGTTGCACATGGAGAAGGCACTGATAAGAACAGAGAGCAGGTGGTAGAAGAGAAAGTATTTTCTCCACTCATGTTGATTTATATGGGATGCCAGAGGAAGATGTCTCAGAACATATCAACTGCAGAACAGTCCAGATTTTCACCTGTGTTGTTCCTCTTCCTCAGAACCTTAATGAAACCAGTACAGACAGGACACAATGTTTCCTTCGTATTTAGTGACTGAAAAAAACAAGAGTTCTGACCATAAACACACCACTGTAGGTTATGCAATTCAGAAGTCAGCACTATGTTAGGCTCCAAACGTTGAAACAATAAAATGTGTACATATATCCGCTTTTCCTCCATATACTGCCTCTGCTTGGCCTGCATTACTCTGCCATGAACACACTTTCACACTTGTAATGCGAAATGTTTGTCATTTTACATTACATGACACAAGTTATGTTGGTAATCCCCTCGCTTTCATCACGTGTGCCGATGCTGCAGTGATTTGCAGACATGACCACTCCCATCTGTGCTTTGCCTGGATTGTGACTTCACACCGGTTTACGCTGCTTAGTTAATCTGACCAACGGGGCCAGATGCACAAAAGGATTGTGCAGCTTTTGCAAGTACAAACCAGGTGCAGATGAGTCAAAAATATTGTGTGTAATTCACATCACCTGCAACGGGGGGATTTCACTGTGTACTGGACTGCCAAACAGGTTGCACTAATGTTACGCCTGTGTCATTTACGTGCATGCAAATTAAGGCATATTCATACATTGGGTGCAAAATCAGCCTTTTCCATGCAAATAAGCCACGGTGCAAAAACGATCAAATTTACAAAACACCAGCGCAAATCACATCACACCATGCAGTCTGGCTAGTGCAGTTACTGTCTGCACAAATCTGGTGTTAACTGCGCAAACTCACCTCTAATCCTCTGTCTCTCTCTGTATATCTCTGTATCTCCCGTTTATATGAGGCTTGCATGATATTGAATTAGGGTTTAATGATGTCAGGCGTGAAATCATCTGTCAGATATTGGAGGGATGAGGTCAGAATGCTTGTTATCTCAGAGTTTCGGTACTTAAATATAAAAAGCGCTGGTGTTCAGACTGCTTTATTACATATTCATATTTCCTTATTATCCAGCAATATCAGAGTGTAACAGTTGCGGAACACACTGATCTGCTGTTAATGAAGTTACAGCTGCTATGCCACGTGTAAATGTGCACAGGGTTAAGACACGCTGAGACACTTCCAGCTGTGACTCCGAACAGAGCATCAGTATTCATGTTTCTGCAGCTATATTCAGTGACACATAGCATTATGAGTATATAGTAAAACATTAATCAAACGTGTTCCAGACCTGCCTGAATCACATAAATTGGAGCCTATTTTGGTGGGTATTTCAATAGATTGTGTCATGGATGTCAGGTGCTATTGACGGACGAACATCGGTTTGATTTTGAGAGCTCTGTTTGTGCATGTCTCTGTTCATTAAAGATACACATCTGAGGGTTTTTGGAGTTTTCCTTATGGACCAACCTGTGGATGTAATGTGGAGAAACATCTGGGATACTAGCAGCTGATGCAAAAAAAGGTCAAACTGCACTTGGGTGTAAACTTTGGCTGTTTTCTTGCCAATAGATCATTAGCGCAACCCAATGTGAATAGGCGCTGACTAAGGCCACGTCCACACGAAACCGCATCTTTTCTTATCCGATCTTTTTCTTTGCCATTTTTGAAAAAGTGCGCCATAAACACATAGTCGTTTCAGGAAATATCTGCATCCATATGAAACCGCTGAAAGTGGTGTAGCACAAATGCCAGGCCTGTATGTGGTGTTGTAATGCTCTTGCAAAAACTGAGAAGAAGATGTAGAGCATGTGCGTAAAACTTGTGAGCTCTATACAAACCATAGACAGAACAAGAAGAAGAACAACAACTCTGCGGTAGATCTAAAAACATGTAGTGAATATTGTTGCTATGGTTGTTTGTTGCTCATTGTAATGAAAGAGTAGTTGAAGATTTTGATTCAATATTTCCAATAAGCTCAACAGCTGTTGTAGCACAAGGAAGACTTGAAACTGGCGTTTTCAAATGTACGCACACTGGGACCCGGTTTCCAAAAGTTGTGGTTTCAGTGACTGAAACCGTCTTCGTATGGACAGGGCCTAAATCCTATGCAATTCCATCCACAGTTTTTAAGAACAATTCATTCTTTGTGGATCCATAGACTCAAATTATCTCACCTGGCTTTTTTCCTCTCTTGTGCATTATTTTCACTGTGTACGTCCATGTCATGAGAGCCGACAGAAGGAATATCCTGTGATCATCTCAAACTGCAGCTAATTCTTGAGCTGGCTCCATCCAGTGAGAGTGGGACCGGTGCACAGACTAGGCTTCTATGTGGAGCCAGTGTGAATGTTTTGCACCAAACATCAAGGCGGTAGTCTGTGTTTTTGAATACTGTTGCCATGAGCCTCAAGCCTTGTTTACTTCCTCTAAACTTAACCTAATAGTTTGCCAAAGGCAGCGGGCAGCAAGCAGACTGTGCACTCTAAACCCATTGGTTCCAAAAACTCATTCTTGCACTGCCCTTCGTCCCTGCCAGACATGGTCATTTTATTAAGTCATTTAGACAGTATTGAGCTGTGTAATTGGACAGTGGAGGCTGGTAGGAAACATTCCAGTAAGTTAGGGGTGATGAAGGGCCCTGTCCTTGATTAAACCCTTGTTGGTACATTTGGAAAGCAACTTTTTAAAGCAGTGTAAATGAACAATAAAGTCAACTTGTAGCATATCCAAGGAGAATAATTTAGTATGTTAAATCAAGTAATATAGTGAAATGTTAATTATCACTTCCTAATAACAACACACATGCTGCTCTTGTTGTCTGTTTGTGCTGTGAAAGCTTTGTTACCTCTAAAAAAAAGTTCCCAATCTTAAAGATATTTCCTTTTTCTAAAACTGGAAATAGCGTAACTTGCATCAAGGCATGTCATTGCAGTCATAATAATAATACTCACTGAATAGGACTTTAATTGCATTGTCACAAGCTAATACAAGTTTCTGTGGAAAATGTTTGTGTCATAATCATGAGCTATTATATAATCTGTTGATTAACTTCTTTTTTGTTCCACTTATGGGGATATAACTTGAATGTAGGAAGAGTGTGACAGAAGAACTGAGGAACAGAATTTAGTTGTTCACTAAATGCTGCCTTGTGGGAAATAAAAGTAACATTTAAATTAGCTTTGTAGCATTAATAAAGTAAATAAACTTCATGTTTTTTTCTCTCTCTCTCTCTCTCTCTGCAGCAGTCCTATGCTCCTCCCCCACCACCCATGGCCCCGCCCAGTCCAGGTACCACAGGAGGAGGTGGTGGAGGTGGAGGAGGTGGTGGAGGTCAAGGAGGAGGGCTAGCGGAGCAGCTTAGTAAGACCAACCTGTACATCAGAGGTCTGCCACCCGCTACGACGGACCAGGACCTCATTAAACTCTGCCAGCCGTGAGTTCTATTCTATTCTATTGATACTATTTCAACAAAGGCTGGGCAATATA
>JAPQRP010000010.1:17976953-17993350 GCA_037367295.1 Apogon hyalosoma | reverse complement strand
GATTAATCATGATGATGGATTAATCTGCATTAGCCCATTCATTTTGACAGGCCTAATATATATATATATATATATATATATATATACATACGGAGAGAGAGATAGAGAGTCACACCTCAGAGATTTGTCAAAGGTAGAGTGTGTAAAAATTTAAAATGGCCATTGCAGAGTAATCATTGTGTTTTTATGACGTTAAAATGTGTATATCTGACACTAAATTTTACATATTGAACCTTGAAATTGAGTTTGAATTTTCAGATTTTTGGGTCTAACTTGTACAAATGCATCTCACACAATTTTATGGTAAAATAAATAAATAAGAGTAATTAATTTGAAGGTTTCTCTATTTTTTGCAGATATGGGAAGATTGTATCAACAAAGGCCATCCTGGACAAGAACACCAATCAATGCAAAGGTGAGTGAGAATCTGCCAACTCTCTTATACTTCCTGTAGTCTCACAAATGTCCACCAACTTCACAAGCTCACAATTTGATACAGGATTCCGAAAGTCTAAGTCTGGAAAACATCAATGGAAAATTGATTGAACATGGCAGCTTAATGGCAGACCAATCAGTGTGCTATGGGGAGTGGTTTTGTTTTTATGAATCACTTCCTTTTGCACTATTTTGCATCCACTAATTACAGTAATCTTTGCCAAAAGGTGTTTACAATGGGATACAGATTTTTTAACTGACTATGTTACATCAAATTAAAAGAAATTGCTCAAGCTTGCTTAAACTACCAAATGCGCTATTTCACATAATCCATGTGTTTGCTATAGAGATGCATGTTTATCTATGTGGAATGATTGTGTGTTTTATCACCGTATCCTTTAATCTTTCCAAATGATGCGCCACTGAAGTCCCTTTATTTTGATTTACCCCTCTGTGATGATGATTTCAGCATTGCACCCTAATGATACTCAGAGTTAAGCAGCTTTTGAAACCAAGATGCTGGCATTGTTGTCACTGACCAAATCAAAATGGAGACCACCATACAATACCAACAATGTGTTTGAAATAGTCTCTGTGGTGAACGAGGCTCACTCAAGTGTCTTCTGATGAGGGTCTGCTTGATTGTTGGAGTGGTCTGAACAAAGCACTAATCAATATGATTGTAGTCGTCTGCTTTTGAAGAGGCACACAAGAGCATGTGTTCAGCATGATTGCCGCTCATCTGCCAGGGCTGTACTCAAAGGTACACTGATGTTGTTAGGACAGAGGCACAAACGCCATGTAATCAGCATATCGGCTGCAACAAGCACTAGAGTTTAGGAAAATGCAGCTTGATTCATAGGATGACAAAATGTTTCAAGATTGCCAGATTTCTGTCTTGAGATAAAATATTTTGAAGGGTTACTGTGAATTACCTTCCAGTGGGAATTTGTAATTTCACTGAAACTCGCCTGAAAGTGATTTTAATTATTATTTTGTATCACTCTAACTTTATCATTCTAGTACCTGCTTTGGTGTTACACTATCAAATATGGCTCTGAGCTTTGTGGGGATATTAAAATGCCTTTCCTGGCACAGTTGCATTGCTCAAGGGGAAGCAGAAATTCTATAGACCCAGTGATAATTATCAGTTATTCATTAAAATTTCATGGGGATTTCTTTAAACAGAGTTTTGAAAAACCTGTTTCATTGCAGTCCCTGTGATCCGGTTTCAGAAGTGTGTGTTTGCCCACTGTAACTTGCATGCTTCTCTTTAAAATGATGCCCAAACTTTAGCTATGATTCATTTATTTTATTTAATGTAGCATAATTAAACAACTAACAATCTGCCTTAAAAAATGGCTTTTCTATTGGAATTATCAAGTGAAAACAAGGCTGTTTTTTTTCCTGCTAGTAAAGACTGAGGTCATTCTGAGATCTGTGCCAGCTCCATATATCTGGTATACACCAGACCTCTGGGCTTTTGTTAATTCTAAACATTAAAGAGACTGTTTCGAAATGCATCCCCATACGTCCAGCCATCAGTGTACGGCAATTATTTAATCCACTGAAATACAAATGGTACAATACCCAGAATGTTGCAGCTGCAGTAGCATTTTTGCAGCATGTGGCCCTCATCAGCAATTTCACCGCTTGTGATGTAGACTTCATACATCTCTTAGCCAGTTGTTAACTCACAATGAAGGAGTTTCATTATCAGTCGGCCATTAGAATGCCTTACAACCGGATAAGTGTTGGTTTGATTGCAGAGGCATTCAGTGGGGACAAGATAAGTGCTTAGCGTGACTAAGAGAGTACAAATTGGCACAGAGAGTTCTCTTGGAAAGGGAGGGATGGATGGGAGGAGGCACAGGGAGGTGGAGGAAGGGAGTAAAAATAATCTGGGGCTGACAGAAAAGGAAGGAGACCCTTTGAAACTGATGATTTAGCAGGCAGTCTCCTCTATTCAGGAAGGTTTTGCAGACAGAGAGGTAGCAAGCATGAAAGATCTAGACAAAGAGACAGGCAAATAAATAAAGGCCTCTTCCTTTGCCGTCTGCAGGGATAGTGTTCAATCAGTTTCCTAACGTCAAGTTAAAACTTCTTTCCATATTTGGTCATTTTCATCTCTAATATTCTTCTGAATGATTCTGTGGTGTGCAGGATGAATTTCATCATTTTTAGATTTTTTAAAAAAACCCTTCAAGTCCCATCCTCTGATATTTTTGTCACCGGAAAGTTAACGTTTTTCTGTGACAATATGTGGGAAATTAAAAATAATCAAAATATGCATAGTCTATAAATACTTGCCTCTCAGAATAGAATGCTAAATATTCTCTGTTCTTGGAGTGATTGTTTAATTACTCAGCATTCAGTGAATAAAACTTTTGCCTAGTTCTCTGCATTCATAAAGTTCATTCCTTTATATTCCTGCATAAGTCCTCTGCTTTGTAGAAGGCTCAATGTTAAATACACTGACAGTTTTCTAGTTAGCAGCGTGGGAGCTCAGGGGGAGGGTGAGGGCACAGAGCACAGGATGGAGGAAGGAAGGGAGAGGAAACCACTTTAGATTGTAAAGGATTTCCATTTCCCAAAGACAAGCTCCCTCCCTCTCACTGTCTCCATGTCTCCCGCCTGTTCTCCGCCTCCCTCCCTCTTCCAACTCTCATCTCATTCTCTCTTTCTCTCTGCCAGTCTTTCCCAGTCTCCGTGACTCACTGTCCCCCCCCCTCCCACCCATTCCTCCTTTGCTCCATCGCTCTCCTCTTCCCTCTGTACTCGGTTAGTCCATTCCAATGGCCCTAGGCCAGGAACTCTGGGAGCTCAGGAGATTAGATGGAAGCTAGGGATGTGTGTGCATTTGAGTGTGTATGTCTTTGAGCATAAGTGTTTATATTTATCTGAGCTTCTATCTGTCTGTGTCTCTGCGTGTGTGTGTATGTGTGTGTATTTGCATCTCTGTGTTTTGCTATCATTTTTTTATATTCACAACTGAAATATTTGTCAGGCCTGACTGAGCAGGATCAATTTTCATCTGAGTGTCATCATAAGGCCACAGATGGGTAGGACAGGGCGCAGATGAGAAGGATTGTATAATTCAGAGATTCTCAGTCTTCCATTCTCTGGAAATGTCCTTATTATCATGTCCAGAAGGGCTCAATTTGCATCCACATGAGTTTTCACCAAACTGGAGAGGCCATGTTTTGAGCGTGCAGGCTATTTCGAAATATATAAGTTAGACGAGGGCCAGCGTTGTGGTACAGTGATGGAGAGACCTGTCCATCAGCCTGACATGCTCATAGACTCAGCAAACTCCACACAGCTCAAGTGTCCTCACGTAAGTAAATGAAACCATAGCAGTGAGATGGCTGTGTTCTTTTACTAATACTTGACCTTTGATCTCCCTGGAAAGAGGGTTCAAATACATGTTCACAAAATACAAATCTTTGCCTGAGTGATGAATAGAGTCCAAGCATCAGGCCCATTCTTTTCAAGGCTGATGCTCAATCAGACTGAGCATACAAAATGCTCCCATCATTTGAGCCTATACAGAATGATGAATGGTGTTTAGCTGCAGGTGTAAGAGTCATCTGTGCTCAGAGTCTACTCTAAAATAAACCCTGACTGTCAGATATGTACCACTTATTTTGTATTATTACATTGCATATTTTTTCTCATCATAACACTGGTGATTTTAGTTTGGTATGAGCAGTATAAGTATTTGTGCACGCATTTGGCTTGTGTGAACTTGTTGTTGTTGATGTTAGCGAACTCCCTTAGCTAGCTCAGAGCCGTATAAAGAGAGTTATGACATGCCTTGATGTCGCCGCTCCGGTGATCACATGGTTTATGTAAGCCTGAATAGTTCCAAACAAAGCGAGCGCCGTCATGTTCTTTCTATGGGACAGACAGCAGTGAGCATGGTAAATCTCAAAATAAACCACACACTATGGTTATTGCACTACTGTACATACTGTTGTGTCACTTATGCTTTTGAGTAGTGGGGTTGACCACTGAAAGGACTACATTTATTACTGTGAAAACTAAAATTTTGGGGGAAAAGGTTAGTGTTAGCTTGGGTAGGCTACTTACATGAGTGGTGTAACTTTACAAGTTCATTCATTCTGCAATTGTACTGTACTCATAAGGAGATAGACAATTTACCATTTGTAAGTTTTACTATTAAAGGACTGAGGTCCAAGCAGAAAACAGTGGTTAGCTGTGTGAACACTGTGTGCCTGCCAAGCTCTGCCCTCCTGATAACACACACACAATAAGGCATTAACCAGCAGATAGCATAGCAGCTAACTTAGCATGCTAGCGTTAGCACAGACGCTAAACTCATTAAAAACTCAACATTAGCAACTCAAAACTCAACAGAATTCTTATAGAATATGTCGGATCTTACAAACGCCAACTTACAGAAGTTTTGCCTCCTTTAACTCATCAATAAATTTAATGAACTTTTATTTATCAGAGCTCAGCTCTACAGCAACTCTCCTCTGAATTAGCACATTACATCAGCTGACAAACTTAACCAAACATCACCAGGTTCAGCAAAACAACTAAGATAGCAAAATGTGTACTAACGATACCTTATCTTAAAAACTTTATCATGTGTGGTTATAGTGGTTAATTCTCAACAGTTGGCCAAATCAAGCTAGCTAACTATAGGACTACAGCTGAAAATCCAACATAACAGTTGTTTAAGGTATAAATTTATACAAATGCCAACACATACCAAAGAAAACAGAATTTACAATATAAATGTCTGGTAATACAGGATATACACCAGATAATTTGAAAGATGATTTCTGATTAATTTAGTGCTGGAGTTGCTAGATCAGCTGCAATAGAAATGAATGTGTTCCGACGCTGTTACACTCAATGTTGGAACTATCAGCCCCTCCATAACCCAGAAGTAGGTCCATATGTTGTCCGCCATTTTTTACGAGAGTCTATGGAAATGTTGCGACTGTTTATATCAAAGGCTCTGAGCTAGCTCCCTCAATGCAAATATGTAGAGGTAGAAAAACAGCTCTGAAGAATGTAGGAGTCAAATACAGTGTGTAAAATATTTAAATAGGACTTAGCCAGTTCTGCATATGTTGTTAATTTGTGTACATTATGTCAAATGCTTCCAATGATCCATGCACTTATTCAACCGCCCATTTCATTGTTACCCATGGCTATTTCACTAGAATGACATGACATAATAAAAATATGCATCACTAAGAGTAATTTCAATGAGGGCTTATCTGTTATTGTTCTGACGGAGAGACCCCTAACAGCAGAAATAACATATTGTGTGCTTCAAAAATAAAAAAATAAAATAGAATAAAATCTGGTCAAATCTGCGCACCAGCAAACAAAAGGCTTGGATTTTATGTCGTGCATTCTGTTTTAGAGATTTTACTGTCCCACTAATTACATGGACAGCTTATGCTTTTAACAAAAAAGAAAAAAATAGTGTATTTTGCCAGTGAGATATGAGAGATGTGGAACTTTTCAAAATTCTCTGGAAAAAAACTAAAGCATTCTGCCAGGCTACTGATGAATACTGTATGCTTGTGCATTCTTAATTAGTTCAACTGTTTTGGTGCTCCCCTAATTAGATAAATATAGATAAGAAAAACAGAATGCATGTGAATGTGGTGTATGTATTTATGCATGCCTGCATAAATTTCGGTATCTTTTTTTTTTTTTTTTTTCTGCGTATGTATGCCTATCTGTGTGGATCTGCATGCACATCCTATGTACAAATGTAAGAACTTGCATGTTTGTTTGTGTTAGTCCATTTTGGCTAAATTATGAGTGTGTCATTAGCTACAGCATAAATATTTGTGTGTGCACAGTGCAGATCTTGCTGTGAAAGCAGCTTGCTCCCTTTGAACAATAAAAAATCATGTGCTTATCAGCAAAACAGAGCATGCCTCCAAATTCTGGAGAAGACAGACAGGAGCAGATGTTAGGAACGAAAAGCGTGAGTTTGGTGGAAGCTGAGAGGGAGCGGGAGGCGGTCTATTCCCTGACTGGTAACATGTTTACATATAGGATTGTAACGAGAGAGGCTTTTGAAATGTGGATCATTTAATTGTGTTAATACGCGGCCCACTCCAAACTACAGCTGGAATTTCAAAGCTTCTTCTTCCTCTGCAGCTAAATACATTCATGTCAGTCTTTCTCTTTTCTTAGTGTCTGCTATACACTGCAAAAATCAAAATCTTACCAAGTGTATTTTTCTCATTTCTGGTCAAAATATGTCATCACACTTAAAATAAGACATAATCACCTAGAGAGTAACTTTTCAGTCAGATATAAAGAACTTAATTTCAGACAATAGATCTTGAAAATCTTATTTCTAGAAATTTAGAGATAATTTTCACTTGTTCCTTTGACAGATTTTTTTTTTTGCTTAATTCAAGATATTTTTTTGCTTCAGTCCAGCATAAAAATCTGCCAATGGAACAAGTGAAAATTATCTTGGTAATATTTCTTGAAATAAGATTTTCAAGATCTATTGTCTAAAAATAAGTTTTTATACCTCACTGAAAAGTTACTCTTTAGGTGATTATGTCTTATTTTCAGTGGGATGAGTTATTTGGACTAGAAATGAGAAAAATACACTTGGTAAGATTTTGATTTTTTCCAATGTACAGCATAATAACAAAATCACTCTGTCAGTTTTGTTCACATTTACTGCTCAGTCAGACTCAAAAACTATCTTCACACTGCAATAAGTTATGTGTGATTTTCTTCTTTCTGTGTAGGATTTTTCTTTTCAACCCAACCAAACTGGGTGTATTTCTGAAAGTAGAGATTGATTTGAGTGTTTTCGGACCTTTTGTCCCTTTGTGCTTCCTGTTGGCCCAATATACAGTACATCCCCGTTGCATCAACAGTTTGACAGAACACCGCGCATACACACACACACACAGACACAGACACACGCCAAATATTCCTTATTGCGATAACAGTGAGTGAAGCTCATTCACTTGCTGGTTCATTTCTTTAAACGAGACTCTGAATCATTTTAATCGTTGCGTTAGTAGAGGATTCTTCTTGTTGTCTCTGGTGGTGAGGCATTTAGTATTGACCACTACTATAGAAGCACCATATGTTCTGACAGATTTAGTATAGTATAAGGATGAGATAACCTCACTTGTAGAGCCTTGGGATATAAAATGTCAGGCTATAGGAAGGCACAGTGAAGATTCTTTCAACATCTATAAGGTTTAGAGTATGTGAAGAGTCACAGAAAATAAAAGGTGAGTAGTAAGAGGTGCTTGAAACAGCTGTACTAAAACACATTTCAGTCATTTGCAAAACATGGACTTCATTCCATTAAAGAGTCACACAAACATGTACAGACTTTACTGTTATGACACCAATTCTGCTGATGTTCTGTGCTAAAACACATTTAATGGGGGGAATAGCAGCTTTCATTAAGTACGTGAGCTGACTCGATTTTGACACATTTGGTGGACTTGAGCAGCGTTGACAACAAAACTCAGACTTGGATCTTTGACAAAAATGAACAGAAGCTGGTTTTGCAATATCCAGAGTGACATTAACCCATAAAGACCCAAACAGCCACCAGCAGCCAAAAGCATCGCCTGATATAAAATGTTTAGTACCTTCTGATTTCTTTATTTAAGGATCCCTATTAGTTTCTACCAAAGTAGAGACTATTCTTCCTGGGGTCTATTCCCAATATAATAGTATTACAATTTATACATTTACAAATACAACTTACACAACACAGCATTACTTCTGATTCACTGATCCCAACAATACATATAAATAACTGGTGTAAAATGTAGTTTGTCATCTTTTCATGGTCATCAGATGTGACCCATTTGGAGGTTCAGAGGCAACACTGATTCACTAGTAAAAACCCACAGAGTTTGATCAATGACAGTGGATGGAAACACTTGTTTTATGTTCAGGTAATTATAAAGTTTGATGGACAAAATCACTTTTTCTTCAGTTTTCTTTGTTTTTTATATGATAACCCTCCTCTTTAATCTGAGCTTTCATGGACATCTACATGATCAGTGAATCAAATAAAGGAAAATACTTGCTTTTCACTGAACAAAAGCAAAATATAGAGTAAAATATTATGATAAATAGTGATAAATCACTTGAAGAAAGGTTAAATAGAGGGGGGAAAATCATTTGGGAACTCACAAAAATAACACTGGGTCTTTATGGATTAACCAGCATTTTTCTCTTCTTATTCTACTCTTCCTCATAATTTTCCTGTTTCTTGTCTGCTTGTTTATGTATAGGCTATGGCTTTGTGGACTTTGACAGCCCTGCAGCAGCCCAGAAGGCTGTGGCCTCCCTCAAAGCCAGCGGAGTCCAAGCACAGATGGCCAAGGTAAGCTCCACTCACCGCTCGGCCTCACATGTTGTCATAGAGGTGTTTGACCGGCTGTGTTATTGTCCGGGCAGACTCGTCACTGCCTGTAGAGCTGAACGTGTTGATGGTGATAATGAAATGAAGATGGAAGATAAAAATAAAAATGACAACATTAGTAGTGTTGATCATAATACCAGTTTTCTTACTTTACTGGAACTGTTATACAGTTGCATTGATTAATGTGAGACTGATAGGCAGAGCTTTGATTATGTCAAAAAAAGAAAAAAAAATCGATTTAGTCCATGATGGAGTTATTGATTAACAGCTATGGTCATGATGGGATTATTGATCACATCCTGGAAAAGATGGAGAAAAAAATGGAGCAGATGGATAAACTAGTTTTCTTCCCACTTCCTTCCCTTTATCCTTTTTTTTTTTTTTTTTTTAAATGTCATTTCTTCTTTTATTCCTTTTCACAGATATACTTTATCAACCTGGTGCCACAAAAATTAAGTTGTGGTGTGTTATTTCCTATTTCAGGAAAATAATTGAATTTTACAACTTACTGTAATTTCAAAGAAGCAAAGATGTTGATCCCAGAGATGAAAGTAAATGTGTATTTTAGAGCCAGCCCAGTAAACAATATCTACTGGTTTAGCACTAGCAATAGTTGTTGTATTTTAGTATATTGTGAATTTTTAACATTTCTTTAAGTAAGAGTAGAGAGAGGGCTTGTTTTTTTTTTTTTTTTTTTTAAATGGCTCACAATGTATTTATTAATATGGTTTGCCAGGCCCAAACCAAAGCAATTGTATTGTTTAAAGCAACATTTCCTAATAACAAAATCAAGGCACATACTATGTAATAAGGGACAATCACTACCTTTTTACAACCAAACTAAGTTTTCCTTTTGTCTCCTCTGATTTCTGGAGGTTTGGTCCTTCCGTGATGGCTTTTTGTTGTTGAAACTGACTAGAACATCTGCATTTTTGCAAAATTTTGGACCAACATTATTGCCGTATTTTGAAGAAACACACAAACATATCCATATTTGCGTGTCCCTACATATCCAGTGATTCTATTAATTAGATTTAATGTAGCAGCCTATTGTAAACGAATAATGTTTTCATTCTAGTATATCTAGGTAAATCAGACTCACTGTACATTGTAGCGCAGGAGCCACAGCAGATGGACTTACAGTAATCATCATCATCATTTCTTCACCAGCTGCAAAACAACACATTACACAGACTCTGTTAATATACTCTGAAACTGCACGCTTCAGTGCAGACAGACACTAAAATATCACTTCAAATGGAGTGAAATAAACTCACTAGTCTAGCGATCTGTGCTAGCGACAGTAGGCTAATTTTGGAAACCGATAAGATGTGACATAGGCTGTGATAACAGGCAATTTAAAATGAAAGTTAGCTGAGGAGGAAAGTTTTTACAGCACTGGTATTTTTTTTTTTGCGTGACGATGTCCGTACAATCCCTTTTAACCGTAGATCATACCATAAATTGAGATTAATCACGATATAAAATTGTGAGATTGCCCAGTCCAGTAATGGGTTTGCAAGTTAGTTGCATATGCATGTGATTTCTATGAGACTGATTTGACTGTATATGATCTTTTCTAAGGCTAATACTCTGTTACTAGAATATTAACAGTGTATATGTGTGTCTGTGTAGGCTCCACATTAGGATGTAGATATTCCAATGCCTCTCTTCTCACACAAAAAGAACATTTTAACTGAGTGTTTGTGTACAGCTGGTGAACAACACTGCCAAAACATGTGGGCCTAACCAGCACAATCACATTATCCTTCTATGCTTGTGAGAGAAAGACACTGAATAGCCTGCCTTGCTTTGAGATTCATTAAAGCTGTATCGCTGCATACTTCCTTTTATAAATGAGAGAGCTGTGCAATTAAAATGGGCCAGTCTTCAGGCACCGGGAGCATCCCATTGAATTAAACAGCAGCAAGCCTCTGAGCCACCTTTGCCTTGCTCTTCTATTAAACCTCTTTTCATTAAACTTCCATCTCTTATTTTGTTCCTAACGGCTTGTGGGGGCATTTGGAAGAGCAGTGTTGATGTGTTTAGCTGTTATTAAAGAGAGAAGAACCCTCAACTCCTTGGAGATTGAGTTTTCCGGAGGGATGTAATGGAGGGCAAAGAGTCAATTCTAAATGAAATTACACAGACTTCTTACTGTTTCATCGACTAATTATGCACCAAGTTGCTGATGTCCTGGCTAACTTTTTTTGCATCAGGTTGCAATGAAAAGTCGAGCTCAAAGACGCAGATGTGGGATTTTCAACTTGTAGTATTTTGTAAGAAGAACGGCTTAATTGGGGTTCGATAAACCCTTGATTTTTACACATTCAGCACCAATTAGACTGACTCAGAAAAATTTGTCAAGGTGAAAACTTATACCCTGTCTTTCTCAGAAGATGAGAAAGGTGTTTTTTTTTTCCAATAACTGTGGATTATAAGGAGAAGAGGTTCAGAGAAAGGTCTGCAGTAAGCGATGCAGGGATGACTGTAATGGACTGAAACTGTTTTTTTTTTTTTTTTTAAACTTGCAAACCCCTTTGAGAAATAATTCCAAAAAGCCAGGCTTCAAATTTACAAATCAAAAAATAGTGATGCTACAACTTGGAATATATTCCTAAATTAAACACCAGAGTTGATAAAGCTATGTAGGGTGGGATGATATTTTATGATTCAGTCTAGACGTGATGCTTTTAAAAATTTATACAGTGTTCGCATGTACCAGTTTCGAAGTGCTAGTAATCATAGTTCACAAGAAACCCGCTGTATGTCTTAGGGCTTGATTTCCATACCTTATAAAGTTCCAACTATAATAAATGGGTTACTAAAACACAGACAAAACTCCCAACTACTGCTTCTTATAAGTGTATATATCCGTGTAAATGCTTAATCTCTACTTAGAAAACCATTAAAGTTCTGTAGTCTGCATAGGCTTTAGCACTGTTTTCATTTACTGCCTTGCAGACGAAATAGAGGGAATAGGCCCCACTGTACAGAACCATTTCAGGATCAGAGTCAGACAACAGGGGAAACCAAAACCTTTGCCATTTAGGAATAGAACGGAGAAGGGTTTGACAGGTGCATCCATTGTGTTCTGATTTCATGTGCAAGGTGGATGAGCCGAGTCAGCAGCAGAACAAATGGTTTTGGAATGAAACAGGTTTAGAGCAGCAAAACCAAACATATGCACCATCCTGCTGTGTCACACAATGTGGACATGACGCGGTGAGCGCTGCCTGAGAGGCTAAACTCAGGGTAACGTGTCTCAAAATCTTAAAATACGCCCCTGAGAGTATGAAGCAGCTTTCTGTTGCATAGTGCAGGGTGTCTGAGACGTCAGCGCAAGCCTCAAAGTTAGCCGTGATTACAGTACCTTCCTGACATTATCCATGAATTAATTAGAGCATAGCTGAAGCAAGATTAGACTTGGTGTGTATATAATTGTATTCAAGTATGGAAATCTCTTATGCATTAAACCCTGCAGCTTGCTCTGACACCTTCTTTGTGGTATAGGTGCATGTTGTGGTTGCAGAATAAATGAGACAAGAAGAAAACACAGCGAACCAAGATGTGAGAGAGGAAGCTGTTTGTATGTGTGTGTTAACACTTCCTCGGTCTTCTTTGTAATTACTGCTGACCTGAAAGATGATTAGTGCTACAGCTGCACACCACTGCTGACTTGCCTGTTTACTCACAGTTAGTTTTTCGGTCTCAGACTCCAACTCTGCATGTGCATTTATGCATCATGTTTTCGCTTCTCGTTACCAGCATTATGTTTTTGGTAGCTATTTATGAACACCATTACCCACAAACTTGACACCATCATTCATGAGACGTCAGCAGTTAGACAGTCTGAAATTGGTGAAGTGACAGGAGAACAGATTTAAGACATCACAATAACTTTAAATGTAAAAGCGGTTGAAAGCCGGTGACAGCTGCGACGGAGGCATTATATTTTCGGGTTGTCCAACCATCCATCCCATTCTCGTGAACATGATATCTCAGACATGCCCTGAGGGAATGTCTTCAGTTTGACACAAACATTCATTTGTACGCATGGAAAGGATGATCAGATTTTTGTTGTCAGAGGTCAAGGTCATGTAATAAAACACGCTATGGCCACAAGTCAAGAATTCATAAGCTTATTAAGGCAAAAATTCACACAAATGTACATTAATGAAGTAACATTTTATATCCAAAGGGTCAAAGGTCAACTTCACTGTGCAAAAACACTTTTATGTCCATTTTCCAACATCATAACTCAAGAACCAAGGGTGAAATTGTAACGATATTTCGCTTTTGGTGAATTGGGTGTCCACTATGAAACTGTCTTCTGGACTGCCATCCATTATTTAGCTTCTTCGAGCCATGTCCATTTTTGAAGCATTGTCATCTGTCATGGCTTCAGCTTTGTGTTCTATCAGGTTTGTTGGCTGAACATCTACAAGGAATTTTGGCTCCATTTTGACACCACTTTTGGGTGTGTAGTCTTTCATGGTTTCATAGTTTTACCACAAAATGCAACTTGTGTGATTTGTCTTCCTTTTAAATTGACGAACATCATTATGTGTAAATGGTGGCATTAAATAATAACTTGTCTGTAATGCAGTCAATAGCAAGTGGGAGGACTGATTCTCTATTGAAACATATTAAAATATTACATTTTATTCTGAAAACACAGACTGCAAATAGTTGATTACACTGCAGAGCTTGGATGTGATAACAAGACTTACTTTCTTATGCTGAAGTGGCTTCCTGAAAATTAGCATGTAACTAAAATGATGTACAACAAGCACATATTTTTCCCATTTATTTGGCTACATGTGTAGTAAACTGGTATTGTCATGGGAACAAGGATTTCCTTGTATTGTTACAGAGTGAGAGACAGACAAGTGACAGTAAGTACATATGAACAGACATCGAGCAACTGTATTCTTTGATCATCTAGACTAAAGTCACTCTGTAAAACCTAACTCTCAGGTTTCTCTGTGACATGAATGAACCATACTGCAGATTGAAGGCAGAAAAAAACCATTAGAGTCATATCAACACGGGCTGAATGTTCTTCTTACCTTTCATGTAGCTTCAGCGTTCTTGCCACTTTAATTGCAGTGGTTGCTGAAATGTTCTCACAGATGTATAAAATCCAGAGTGTTCTATATAAATTATCCCAGCGATTCAACTTAGAATGTTGCACAGTATTAAACACCACAACGTTCATACATAGCCTGACTCCGCCTCATTACCCTCAGCTCTTCCTTTTCGGCACATAACACATATGTTTAATAAGGACTTGTGTTACCATGTTCTGTCGTCCTGTTTTCTGAGCTTTTTCTTGTTTCCATGAATCCTACACACACACGCACACACACACACATAAAGAACTGGACTTGCTAAAATGTATATTTGAGCAACATATCTGAGCCAAACACTGATCAGTCAAACTAAAAACTACCGCCAGTGTAAAAATATTGTTAGTTTTTAAAATTCATATCAGGGAGCGGATGTACCATGCAAACACAGCAACTCTCAACTGTGCATATGAAACTGTGTGTGTGTGCAATAACAGTTACTGAGGACCAAGGTCACTATGCTAATTAGAGAGACGCTACCACTGGCAGTGACACTTCACACCTCCCTCCCTTGTTCTCTCCCTTTCTTCTTCTCCCCTCCACTTTGTCCTTGGCACCTCCTGCCTTTCTCTGGCCTTTCCTGTATTTTTCTTTTTTACCTTTCCCACTTTTTTTGGCCTAGTTTGTTCTCTTCATCTGACCCCCTGCAACCTCTTCATCCTCTCTGTTCCCGACTTCCATTCTGTGTATGCATTTGGGTGTGTGTGGGTGTGTGTTTGTCTGCAGCAGGTGCTGCAATGTCTCCTCCAGAGTCATTAGTTACAGGGTTGAGTGAGGACAGAGAGTGAAGGATAGAGAGAGAGAAAGGAGGAGGGGGTTGTGTGGGCTGAGAGGGAGAGAGAGGCTTGGTGTGATGAGAAAGAGGAAGAGGACACACACACACACACACACACACACACACACACACATATACACACACACACACATATATACACACATATATACACACACACACATATATACACACACACATAAAGTCAACTTAATTTATCAACTCAGATTAAACCCTTGAGCTCTTTAGACCTCAAGACCAGTTGTGTCTTTCTTTCTTTCTTTCTTTCTTTCTTTCTTTCTTTCTTTCTTTCTTTCTTTCTTTCTTTCTTTCTTTCTTTCTCTTTCTTTCTTTCTTTCTTTCTTTCTTTCTTTCTTTCTTTCTTTCTTTCTTTCTTTCTTTCTTTCTTTCTTCGTCCTTCCTTCCGCCCGCCCTTGTGCGATTCTGATATAATCCAGATGTTTAATGCTTTGTGTGTACATATGCATAAGCGTGTCCGACAGCAGAGGTTCGTGATGGGGAGAACACGACAGCCGAGCCAAATGAGACGAACGCAAACAGAAAGAAAGACACGACTATTTCTTTCATTCTCACCCTGTTTCCTGCTTGTCTGTGATCTTTTTCCGACTTTCCTGTCTTTTACTTCATCTGTCATCCCTGTTTGTTCAGGTCTGGTTTTACCTCCAGAACGAAGGGCTGTAGCTGCATCTGTTCAAAGTCTCTGAAGATGTATCTGAGTGATCACTTCTGATTGGATCTGAAATTCCTGCTCAAAAAGCGAATAAAGAAAGTCATATATAGCTTCAGTCATGGTGCACGCATTCATTTTAGGTTGAAAAGACTGGCCTCATAAAGTTTCTTTGCAGATTTAATTCACTGGGCTCAGCAGCTTTTAAGGAGGAGTGTTTTCTGTCTATTACTCATTGCATGAGCTCGTGTCGTGAACCACTCAGTACAGCTTAAATATCTGTATGACAAGTGTGAGCATTCTATTTGTTTTTATTGGCTCTCTTGTATGACATTGCATCTTGAAGTGATTAAAAATATTTAGACATTTCTGTTGGATTATGGGATCTCTGCATATTTGGAGAAAATAGCAGCAAAGGAAGTAGCGTCACTCTGCTAAACTTATATAATACGGACATTATAAAGCACAATGTGGAGAGTTTTCTTTAAAATACTATCATATGATGTCTTTAGTGCACTAGGCAGAGCACATCAGGTATTCATTCCAGTACACATATCTGTTCAGACTACCAGAGAATATTGGTAAATGAGTCCTAGGCCACCCCTGGATGTGTCCTGTGTGACCAGATAAGGATGTGTCCTGGATGTACCTTGCATTAGAGTTGTCCACATGCGATCTGATGATAATGGAAGGTCTGAACAGGACCTTGGTGAAATCATCTCTTTTTCATATGGTCTGCATCCTGTGCTACACAATGTCCCAAAGCTGCTGTAACCAGGCCACTGTTTCTGGGTTTGGGTCCAATAGGTCCACATCTACACCCTCAGGTGGTCCAAGGACAGGGCACTCGAACAGGACATGGTGTGCAGTCTGTTCTGGGTTGTAGGCAGTGAAAGGTGCAGAACCCAGTGGTGCATGTTGGCGTTGAGGTGGCTGTGACCTGTACAT
>JAPQRP010000010.1:17947013-17960521 GCA_037367295.1 Apogon hyalosoma | reverse complement strand
TGGATTGTTATTAATTTGTGGTCAGATAAAGGAGCATAAGAATGAAATGATTCTGAAACAAAGTGTAGTCAAAAAGGAGATTAAAAAACTATATGTTCTGGATTGTAAAGCTGTACCAGCATAATTCAGAGTAAATTCTACCATTTCAGGATTTAAAAATCTTCAAAACTTATAACTGAAGGTTGTTCACAAGTAGCTTGTGTGTGGTATATCTGAGTTGTGAGTACTATATCTGTCTGCTTGTTAATTTGTGATATAATTTCCTGTTTCTGGATCCACTGCTGTTCATTACTCTGTTTTCAATCTACTGCAGTTCTGTGTTCTTGAGTCTATAAAACACATCCAGCTATGATGATGATGTAGGGGTGGGCGATATGGCAAAAATATCATATTACGCTTTTTAAGAAATAAAATCACAATCTCAGTTTTGTCACGATTCTTTACATTGATCTTTGAGGCTAATTTGCACGTTTCTGAACAGTGCAACCAAGGAAATGTCCCTATGTAAAACTTAGCCCTAAAAGAAAAAAAAAAAACAAAAAAAACAGACAATTTAGGCCAAAGAACCTTCCAGAACATTTTTAATTTAAATAGTATGTGCAATTTTGCCAACATGTGCCAAGAACATAAATATACTAAAGTGTAAACATCAACACTCTGATTAAGTGCACTCTTGAACATAAAAGCTAAACTGCACATGGTTTTTGAGGTAGCTTTCAATAAACATGAAAAGAAAAAAAAAAAAAAAAAAAAAATATGGAGCGAAGAGGAAATGCCCATTTCAAATAAAGTCTTAAGTTTCATTATCACTTTCTACAGTTGTATGGTGTGCACATGTTCATTGTGGAGTACGTATGGCATGGAGCACCCCCCAACCCCCCAATTCTACGATTTCTGTGCTTTGTCGGATCGTCGATACATTTTAATCCTTCCTGATCTAATATCGTCATATCGCACACCCCTATGGTGACGTGATGATAAAGAGCAGAGGAAGCGGATGAAGTTTGTGCTAGCTAATGTTAACGTTAGTTTCCACTGTGACTTCTAAACCAGAACTTTTTGGAGTCTCTTCATATAGAATAAGAATCTGGTGACTTTTGTTCCATTCGTCAACTCTCTCTTTGTGTTGTCCAGTTCAGAGGATGGTAAATTTACATCAACACACACAGTTGACCATAAAGTGAAGTGATGAACGTCTGTTAACGGACCTGGAGCTTAAGCGGGATTTAAGCTACTGAAAATTGCGATAAATCAGTTTTGCTCCATCGTAACGTAATGTCGCATTCTTAGAGTCTTGGAAGGCAAATAGTCTAAGTGGTTTATTTTCATTATAATCATCATCATTCAACTATTTTGTGGAAAGTGTTGGTTTTATACTAATCAGACAACCTCTGTGTTGACTTTTAATATTTAATAAACCCTACAATAATTGTTTCCTTAGTCCAGTGACATCTTGAGGAGTTGTGAGGCACATTTACAGCTGTACAATATTTCTTTTCTTCATTAGATTGGCAAGTAAAAAAAAAAAACATAAACATGTTACTGATCTCTCCCATTATGGCTAAGAAATTTACTTTGCTGCGCCACAACACTTTATGTTGTAAGTATTTGGATAACATTCAGTGACATTGGAGAACTGACACCATTTGTTCACAGCTATTATGTTTTCATCTATGGTAAAAAGGCTGACATGAACTCTTTTGTCTTCATTAAGAATAGCTTTGGAAAAACTGTAAAAAAGGAAGAAAACATAGGATATAATCATGTTGGTTTAATAATACTGTTGACTGAGATGAGGTAGAAGACTGGACTGTTGATTTTGGCAGTCTGCACTCACATATAGTTTATTTGCTTCGTTGCTTGCTTTGAATAGAAAACTGATATATGAATGATGCGTTTGTGTTACCACTTCGTTCATCCATCCCTCCGTCCCTTCTTGATCCCTTGACCATCTCAACCCACTGACACCAAAATGTGTAGATAAGTGTTTTATCTGCCGCCACTAATGGGTCCCTCTGAACAGTCAAGAAACAGTCCCCTCTGTGATGATGCAGCTTCAAATGCAGACTGACACTGCACACACACACACACACACACACACGGTCTCTCTCCCTTTTTCAAAGGCGTCAACAGGGTGTGTACCTGCAGAGTCAGAGACATCTCCCCTTCTTGGTTCCAGACTCCATTAATCATTTAGAGAGAGGATTTCCCTGAAGCCCGCTCTCTCCTCGAGCAGACACTACGACATCAGGCTGATGAGGCCTCGAATGACACTGAGCCACATTTATCAGACGTACAACGGAAATGTTTAAAAATCCCCGTATTTTCATGAAAAGTCTTATTATGACGCAACTGTTTCTTTTTAATGTGTAGGAGTCTCATGTCTGGATAGATTGCGGATTATTATCTTGACAGACTTAAAGTATTTCTTTTACAGTCTGTACAACGTTTCATTGGCACTTTTTAAAATTATTTTTTTATTAGGTCTGTGAATTTTTATGCCTTAATGTGAAAGTGACATTGGAGAGGGGGTTACACAACACATCTGCACAAAGAGTTGAGCTGGAGACACTTATCCCATAGCCTTCCCTTTTGGACTTCCTACAAGTTGATTATAGTGAATTTTATGACTCTTTTAGACTGCCTGACCAGCCACTGGAAATGTTGAAACGAGGTCCTTAAAAATAACAAGTTTTGATTCAACATTGAAGGAATTTGGGTTTTTTTTGTTTTTTTTGCATAAATCCAAACCTCTTCTCAATTCCTTAGTTTTCACCTCTTCAGGTCCTAGACTCCTCAGTCCTCAGTGTCATCTCGAAAAATGTCTCCAGTCCCTTGGCCACTGTTTTGCCTCTGTTGCTATGGCAATGCTACGTGATACTTGTTGCAATACACACGTCAACTAAAAGCTCAACAAAACCGATTTTCAGATAAAAGAACACAACTCAAACGACACGTACTTAAATAACCTAATGTCGAAAACAAGCTAATAGTCTAAGAACAGCATAACAGATCAATGAAACACACTTTGCATCACTAAGCTAACACTAAGCAGATCTGATGGTACAAGTATTGACCTTTTTCACACTCACCGGAAATACGTAATCGTCGTGGAAAAGGACTTCCTGCTAAGCGTCAATACAGTGAGACAAAATAGATAAGAGAGCGTACAAACCTGCCTAACAGATTTGCTAAATATTACATTTGCCGATGTTGCAAGGTTCATTGACGAAATCTCCGTAACCAAAAAGAAAAAAAAATCACTAAAGGGTACAAATTTTTCTGTGAAGAATTTCTCCGTAAATATCAAGGTAAGTAGAGAGCGATCAGGCTGTTACTGAACTGCTGGGTAGAATGACAAGTCATTAGCATGTTTACTTAGACATTATTTATGTCTAATGTACAGTCGACCTTACTACAGCACCATAGTCTGCTTTGAATGAAGCATTATGGCATCAATTTGTTCTGTTTAGGGTTGTCTAAGTGGACGTCTTCTATGCAGCAACAATAATGCTAGCCCAATGCTATCATCAGTTAGAATGCTATCATCAGATCCCCTGAATTTCTTTCCACCTAACCTCACTGTCCACAGGAAAAGAATGAAAAGACAGATACGGCTGCTTTTGGGCGTAACAAGACCAACCTGGAACGCTACAAAAACTCATGTTCTTCGTTTGCGCTATAGTTGCCCTCATAGGCGAGGAAGTAGAATTCCATGACGATATTTCCAGTCAAAAATACAGAAGTCTTGAAAAAGGTCAATCATTTCTCTAAAACTCACTGAACAAGCCAAAGACGTGGAAAAATACAGGTTGTATTATGAAGCAATGTAAATTTAGTTTTACCTATGTTGTTTTCTGATCATAACTTCTTCATAAGCTTCTGCTATCGGCTAATCTATTGTTTTGTGTTATGTTGAAATGATTCTGACTGGAAACAAATGGCCCAAGGTTTAAAGGTAAAATGCACATCAAGGACCGAGGAGGCTGGCCAGAGGAGGGTTCACAGACGTATATTTGCAGAAGGCTATTCATTGATCAGACCCGTGACATGTAAAAGAGGTGTGACACATGGCTATATTATACAAACCACAGCAGGAGCATTGACTGGAATGAATGTTTTCTGCAATCTGATGCTGTATGAATTCCTCAAAATGATGAAATGTGCGATCAAACGTGTGCAAAATTAAGAAGTGCATGACATCCGTGCATCACCTCCTGACATGTTATGCCACATTGTGAATTGAGTTAAAAGTTAATGATCAGTTCACATGAGCATTCATCTGTCAGATCATAAAATACAGCAGTACATAACAACAAAATAGCAGACAGATGCTGCGCATGTCATATTTAACCCACGTCTCAGAGGTGAGGATGTCTCGAGTCCTCCACTCATGTCTCTGGTAGTGGGGCTGAGGAGTCAGGGGAGGGGAGTGAAGGAAGGCGGGATAGTCTCCAGACCATCTTGTTTTTCCTTAGGCGGGGTACACACTTAAAGATAATCGAGCAGTTTTTGTCCCAATTTTCCCCTTTCCCGACCAAGGACGGCAAACACTACATTATCTTTCTGTCTCATAAGATTGTTCTATAAGATCATCCTGGGGTCTGAGGTGTGTTAAGAGTGAATTTGTCCCAGTAATCGGCTCTGAAACAGGTCAGTGCCGACAACTGTAAGTATTAAACTTGCTCAATGTTTCTGATGAAAAATCTTCGTGTGTGGGGAAAGCCGACAACTCCTGAGCAGAGTCCTGCACAGGTCCACTTTTCCAAACCCTCACCCGCTTGTACACACGTACATTAGACCTGCAATCCGACCGACATGTGATTAAATCTACTGTCTACACACTAAGTCACTTTTAAGGGCTTTATTTCTGCCTAAAACGCACACCATCATTAAATCTCTAATATGTGCTGCTCAATGACATCTGTGGGCGGATGGAAACAGACGTGAAGCTCACTTCAAAATAAAACAAACTGCATGTGGATCAACCACGGTCAAAAGATGATGATCATCATTAAATGTTCTGACAGTTATTTACATCAACACTTTTTTTTTTCTTTTCATTTCCTTGTCCGCTACCCACCTGCATTTTGTTTAATTTTACCTGTACCTGCAAAAATTCTTCTCTCTTTTTTTTTTTTTTTTAACCTGTCCCCGTCTTCTTCGTTTTTGTTAGATCACGTTTGGTCACGCGAGATTTCTTGGAGGACTAGATTCTAGATCAGTGTTGGGACGGAATCGTTATGTGTGTGGTGTGCTGTGTTGAGATTATCGGAGCACACCACCCACAGTACGATCAAAACTGTTCAATGCCTGATTTTTTTGTCTTCATGTGTGGGATGTGTAACAGATAAAAACTCGCTTATCATTTGGAAAATCCTTAGGTGTGCACCCCACCTTAGATGGGTGAGAATTTGGTTAGCACTAAACAGCATGCCTGAAAGTACTGGGAAAATATGACCCAGGTCGAAAATAACTGGAAGTATTCAGATAATAAAGAACAGAGAAATAAGGATTGGAGAGTTTTTTTGTGTAAATTTAACAATATGCTTTACCCTGCCAGACTTCTCTCTGGGAAATTCTTGACTTGAAGAAAGAATGGAATTTTTTTCTTTCTTTTTTTTTTTTTTTCCACAGTTTTTAATCGACCTTTAACAAATTTACGCATTCACGCACACTTTGGGTTTACTTTGTTAATACACAGAACAGCATTAAAAGGAAACACTCAATGACTTGTATTATGTGTGTACGTGTGCACGCCTTTGAGTGGCAGGTGCATGAAAGGGAGTGGAGGCTACTTGACTGCATGTGGTGGTGTGTTTCTGTGTGTGTGCTGGCGTGCATATGTACGTCTGTGTGTGTGTGTGTTTCCGTGTAGGCCTGTCTCCCAGATCATCCGTCTACATTCCAGGTAATTAGACTGGCCAGCAGCTGAGTCCCATTAGCCTTGATTACAGCATTCAGTACCACAGAAAAGCAAAGAGAAAAGAACGAGAGTCACAGAGACAAGGAGGCGCTTGTAATATACACTCTGGGTATGTGTTTAATGCATTATGTCTGTTCTATGTAGGTGTTTTTATGTAACCCTTGCATGCATTTTTATATAGTGTTGCAGTGTCTTGGCGTGGTTGCCTCAGTATCTTAGCATTGTATCCTAAGGCAGTCTGTGTTATTAGTTTCACACCAGTAATGCATTTTACATCTTTGATCATATGCATGTGTTTTCTATTTTGCAGCATAATACTGGAAAAAATGATTTTTTTTTTTATTGGCTTCCCACAGAGGAAACGCAGATATTTACCATCTGAACTTGCATCTCAAATGCAAATGAATCACAGACGTTTTTCTGGTAAATCCCTACAAGATAAGAAACATCACATATATTTTTTTCCAACCCCATATTTGAGGTTTTGGAAAAAAAAAAAAAAAAAAATCAAGACCTAGCAATAAAGAGGCAACAAACAATGGCCACACAACCGCAGTATATGACTCTGGCAGCTTTTTCTCAGCTGTTACAGATCAGGCTTACACTAATAAGTTGTGTTTGTGTGGTCACTTTGGAGAATAAACAGCTACAGCAAGAACTGGGAAAACAACTGCAGTATCACCACAGCTTGACAGATGTAACATTACAATTAGGCTGAGATGTTGTTTAGTCTGTTTACTGTAGGACTGGATGGATATCGGGTTTATTTTTAAGGCTTTTCTCTTTCTCTTTGTCTTTGTATACCCAGCTCCACCCTTTCTCCAACCTTATAGCCTTCTCTGGTTCCCTCTCTGTTCTATATCTATCTGACCCTCCCTGATGGTGTCTGTGTCTCAGGATTGGGTGATTGATTCCAGCTCTGGATGGCTGGCAGACAAGCGGGGAAGCAGCCTGAACACTGGGGCTGCACTCCGCTCTGACTCTGTGATGAATTACTGGCCTTTTAATACACACAGTAGAGACAGTGACTGGAAAAAAAAAAGGAGAGAGATGGAATGAAAAAGGAAAAAAGCCAGGGTGAAATTCCAGAGGGAATGAAAGGACAGTAGAGAACGATACTACCCCCCCACCCCAATGCCTGGGGATAAGGAGAACATGTAAATTAATGGGTGAATTGAGTAATAACTGCACGTGTGACTAGAAGATGAGAGAAGTGTGTGTGTGTGTGTGTGTGTGTGTGTGTGTGTGTAGTCTCCATTATCTAGAAAGGCCTCTCTTAATGCTTTAAATGAGTCAGGCAGAGTGTGAAGACGCAAGCAGCATTTGGAAGCCAGAGGGAGAAAAATGTTTTGCAGTCACGAAATTGAATTAAACATTCAAACATAGTCAGTCTCTCACTTAGTCAAGTGTGATGCCATTTCTCTGAATAGTCAAGGTTTCTCTGCCACTAGAGAGTCACAGTGGGGGAAAAAAAAAAAGCTTCTTTACTCTTGAATATTTCTCTGAGCATGACATCCCTTGAAAAGCCTCAGCCTAAATTTGAGTCTAATCCTTTTAAGGTTGGCTAAGTAAATGACCTTTTGTTGCCAATTTACTGCTCAAAATGTGGGGAAGAATTTATAAAATGCACGGATCGGTCTTCACATATGCTTTTTTTACGCTTGAAACGTTATCCCTTGGACACAATGAGGATTTGACCGAAGGTGATAAAGTTCATGACTGTTTTTAAACATCGCAGATTAAACCCACAGAGATGTTTCCTATCCAAGTACATTTATTACAGACATGCAGACATTTTCCACTTAGAACTACTTATAAAACTACTAAAAGTTTTTTCAGGTTCAAAGATGATCACTGTCACCGTCTCGCAGCCAAAAAACAGCCAAAACTGGTGCACATTTCTGGGTGTCATAAATTTAGGATTGTCGTCTCATAATATGGCTGATGCAACTACTAACCAACTGAATGGAAAAGAGCATGAAGTCACCCACTGATTGTGACATACTGTGCAAAAGTGATCATGTGAAGCTCTTTTCTCTGAATCATGACTGGCTCCACATTATTTTTCTGTTCTTTGGATGTTTTTTGTTTGTTTGGTTGTTTTATTTTAACCATAAGACCACCATATTACCATATTAAGTAAGAAGTAAAACTTTATTTGTATAGCACTGTTAAAACATGGTTACAAAGTGCTGCACACACATAAAAAACCAAAAAAGTTCAAACTAAAGACTATAAATGGGGCCAACCACGTAAAACTAAAATGAGCATACATGATAAGTATATGCACTCACATATACTTTTTTTTTTTTTTTTTTTTTTAACTTGACAATAAATGTGATTTTTTTTTTTTTTTTTTTTTTTAATGTACCTCTACTGGAGATGATCGATTCTTGCTTGGCTTCATTAGCTGTGTTTCCATTACTTATATGAATGACAACTTGGCCATATTCAAAGTTATTAGAATTATTTTATTGCAAAACATCTAAATTAATAAAAAAAAAAAAAAAAAAAAAACCTTCACAAGTGTTTATGCTTCCTTGAGGTTTTTTTGTGTCTAAAATTTAATGGGAAAAACTCATACTCAGATATAGGGCTGCAACTAATGATAATTTTAATAATCGATTAACCTGTAGGTTATTTTAATAACTGATCGATTCATCAGATAAACACAAAAGACTACCTAGACTTGTTATGACTAGAGACTAGTAAGATATAGTCTTCAACCAGCTCCGGTTATAGGCTATCAAACTAGCACTGTATGTATTAGTTCCAGTCAGCAATAGGTAACGTTAGTCTGGGGCCTGACAAATGGAGATGGAAGAAAACATAATAGTAGTATAATAGTGTCAAACTAGCTAGCAGGCTAAAGTAATCATGACACGTAGGCTATTTTAAGCTAACATTTACATTATGTTCCTGGTGGCCACAGCAGCCCCGTTTGCCTGAAACATAGTGTGCTGTGGGATTTTGGCCATTTTTTTCTCCATATTCCAGTTTTGTTACGTAAACAACGCACCATGTTTCGGCCAAACGGGGCTGCCGTGGCCATCGTGTAAACCTAGCTTTAAAAATCTGGCCCGGCATCTGAAGCTTCAGCCATGTTGCTCTGTGTTGTCTTCTGTTACACTGCATGCCTCAGTACCAACGCGCTCAAGACCCAACTAATCAACTGCCGAATTCGTCGCCAACTCTTTAATCGATTCGTTGTTGCAGCACTGCTCAGATCTTCTCATAAAGCACAAAACATGGCTCCTCAGTCACAACCCATACATGTGAACTAATGGCAAAATGAGTTATTCCTTGGTTTTACATATGAAAAGAAAAACAAAAAACACCACAACTATTTTAGATGGAAAGCAGCTTCAAAATGCCACAATCTACCAGGGCGCCTACTTTTTCTGCTGTTTATTACAGCCATATGAAACAAAAATTATGTCCCTATGAAAACACCGCTACTCTTTACCACTGTAGCGGCACAGTGGATGATAAACACTGATGATCATTCTTGTATATTGACTTCCATCATAGCCTGTGGTTCAGTTGTACATTCTGCATACATCAAACTTGATGTTGTACCTATGTTTATTAGATCAATATCACACAATGTGGTTTGCAATAAACTTATACGATTGCTGAAATCTCACAGTCTGTAAGCACAGTTGAGAGTTGGGAGACTAAATCCACAGTCCTCTCTCTGTGAAAAAACTCCGTTGCCATTTGAATCAGTCTGAATTAGTCAAAGCGAGTAGTTGTCTACCAAAGTTATGGAGTGTCAAGTTAAAAAAAAAAAAAAAGTCCCTGTTTTCTCTTTCTATAACAAACTATTCGACTGATAGACTTGAAAGACTGAAAATATACCATACAAGAATGAAATATCTGCACAAAGAGGACATTTGATAAGTGGGTGGTGATGATTAAGAACACATAGGTCCCATATATAAGGACTCGACTCATCGCATACATAATGTCTGTTCTCCTGCTCCACCTACGACATAAAAACAAACTCATCTGCAGCAGCGGGCAAACACACCACCACAGTAATACAGACTGACCAGAGACTAAATGATGAGGTAATCAGTATCCGGTGTTGATTTCACTGAGCCTCCAGTCATCATGAAGATGGAGAAAAGTGTATATCTCCAGGGCTAATGAAACCCTGGGGATTTCAGGGTTTAGGGTTCATAAAGTATTTATGTTATGTTCATTAAGTATTGATTAGGCCGTTTAGACACCCAGACAATCATTATGAAAGATTAGAACTTGGCATGAGGAAGAGGAAGGTAGTAGGGGGCAGAAATACAGAGCGAGGAAGAGGAGGCTGAGAAGGATTGATGGAAATGAAGGAGAATGAAAATATGGACGGTGCGAGAAGAGAAAAATCACACAATTGAGACATGGGTTAAGGGAAGGGGGGAGAAGGGGGAGAATTCTGTTCTTTAAATATTAATTAAGCATTCAGATATCATTTTAGACAGCTAGGCTATCATTATAGGAGATTAGGCTTTAATCTGAGGAAGAGGAGGGGCGAATGGAGAAAAGACGGACGAAAAGGGGGAGGGGGAGCATGGGAAAGGAGGTGCAGGGAAGTTAAGGATGGCGAGGTGGTAGGCTGAAGGAGGTCAAAGGAGAGGGAAGAATAGATGGATTAAAAGAGGAAATGAGCAGGATTATAGGAAAGACATGAAAGAAAGGGAGAGGAAGGAGTCAACACAGATAATGAGTAGAAAATCTACTTTCTCTAATGACACACTGCTTCTTTATGGAAGTGGAGTAGTTGTTTTTGCACCCTCTGTCTTTCCTCAGATTTTCTTCAGCTTTCCATCCATCCACTTTCAACAGCTACTTATTCCCGTACAGGGTTGTGGGAGGCCATAATGTGTCATTTCTGATGTGAAGTGTTGCTATTTGAAATGCAAGTGGGATTGCTAAGAAATGTCATATTCAAGTACCGTCTCACCCCATATCCCTCCGTCGAGTGCACAGACTCAGCCGGTGTTCTTCACAGTATTTAACCATTGCTTTGCCCTCTCTTTACCCTCTAGCTCTTCAGCAGGTGTTGTTGCATTGCAGGATAACCAGGAAGTAGCATGCTAAGAGGCACAGACCTGCTATAATGATGCAGCAATGAGGTTTAATGGGGCTGAAAACACAGGCTGACTGGATGGCAGGAAGGCTACGCAGTCAGGGAGAGACACAGTTGGTGTGAAGCTGTTTCCAGCGCTTGACAGATGTTACAAAGAGAGGAAGAGAGAGAGACAAAGACACAGAGAGAGCGAGGGGACAGAGAAAGAGAGAGAGCGAGCGAGAGAGAGAGAGAGAGAGAGAGAGAGAGAGAGAGAGAGAGAGAGAGAGAGAGAGAGAGAGAGAGAGAGAGAGAGAGCGCGAGAGAGAGAGAGAGAGAGAGAGAGAGAGAGAGAGAGAGAGAGAGAGAGAGAGAGAGAGAGAGAGAGAGAGAGGAGTGATTTGCAACATGCAGAGTGAGAGATCATTGAGAAGTAACTTTGTGCAAACATCAACTTTGAACAAAGTCAAGCAGAGTTCATTCACCCGTGGGTGCTCCTGAGCACTCCGGTTCATCTCCCAAAAGTACTTGTGCAAATGTGTTTTTACAGCCAGCTGTGTCTAGAGAGTGTTATGTGATTTCAATAACCCGTCGTGGTACACCCCTGTTGGTTTTGTACCCATCTCATTCTTGATTTCCCTGTTTGAGACAATATAAATGAAGACAAACCCAGTTGCACCATTTTTTGGGAGGATTTCTAAGTAGACAATAGAAAAGACCGCACAGACAAGCATTATAATCAAAGATGATGTTCTGGGGGAGAGATTATGGCATCCTGTTTAGCAGAAATTTGCATTTGTTCCCCTGTTATAGTAACTGCAAACAGTACGGAAAATGTGCTGAAACAAAACAGCTGACCCACTTTTCACAGAAATTGGTCAAACCACTGTGTGATTTTGTTTAAGACATATTGTCTTTGGATGAAATTAGCTTGTAACCACATTGGCCACAGGGATAGGAAACCTACTTTTTTACTATTTAATCTTTTTATGGCTTGCGAATAGCAAGAAAATGATCTGTCAGACTCACTTCCATAGAGGAACAGAGGAGTTTCCTATCAGAAGGTACAGAAGGTCTAAATTGAGTTGTATTTATTGGTATTTTTGCTGATAATGACAGTCCGCTGTCACAGTGTGAAAGCAAAGCACTGGTTTGACAGACATGGATGACCTGGCTGGAGAGCGATGTGCTCATTTTTCCAATGAATTGCTATGACTTGGTGAAAAGTTCATCTGTAAGCTGTAGATATCTCCCTGCAGAATCTTCACTAGGAGACCCTTGAGGTTCTGTGTGATTTGTTTTTACTGCAAGATTTCTGACACAGCTGGTATGAAATGTTTTCAGAGCCAAGGCCTTAATAAAAGAGTTTTTTTTAACATTGTTTCTTACCATGCATACCATAATGTCTTTGAATGTAATCACTGTGCTTGCAGCTCATCACAGGATATTAAAAGGGTGAACATTTACACTTAACAGATGTGGGTACATTTTAATTTCATGAGTAGCTATAGTGAGATATTTCAACTATAACACGTTTTCAAGCTATTTTTCTAAATAAACCATAACCACATCAGAAACAAAATTACAGCCACAGTTTGTCAGTGTTAAAACCAGGGAATATCTCAAGTTTCTGGAGTTTAAAGCCATTAAAGCAGTCACGTCATTTACTTCGGATAATGACATGTTAAACGAGTTTAAGCGCAGTTAAAATATATTTTGTTGAACCGAGGATTTTGGCATGCATCGGCCCTTGCTGGGTTTTCAGTGATGTAACTCCTTAAAGAAGATGACTCCAAGATCAATGGCAGACTCCACAGCTGTTACATATGAATGTACACCTTTGATGTTGCTGCTTTAGCCTGTCGCTGCTTGCATAATGTGCACACACACACACACACACACGCACACAAACATGGAGACAAATGCAAAAAGATCAAAAAGATTACATTTAAACCTAGCTGCCCTGTGTAGGAAGACAACTGTGTCACTGTGAGATCTGGACGCTCTGCCAAAAGGAAAATCCCCGCTGATGAAGAGAGATATTCACATTCAGAAAGATATCTTCACTGGAGCTCTTCTTCCTATTCTGAGTCAGTGATTACATAGATGGCTTCGGTCACAGTCAGCCAGAGTTGAAACTCCCACTCTTGAAACCAAACAGCTCTGATGCATGCAAAGGAAACTCCTCCGTGAATGAAGGAAATAATAGGCTCAAACTAAAGCTATGTTCACACTGCAGGTCTAAATGCACAATTCAGATTGTTTTTGCAGAAATCTGTGTTTTATTTGTATTTTTTTGCATGTTTGTGCACGTTATCATTTAAATACAACTGCAATCAGGCTTATATGTGAACAGTGTATGGCCCTAAAGTTACCCGCATGCACAAAAGCAGATGTGTGTTTATGGAAGTAAATGTGGATCTTGCTGGGTCCCAGAATTGTGATGTCTGTCACATTTCAGTGATGTAAATGGTCGGATGAAATGCAACATGACTGTTCAGTATTTATGTCGTTTAG
>JAPQRP010000010.1:17935748-17946913 GCA_037367295.1 Apogon hyalosoma | reverse complement strand
TGACAAAAACCGTGCTTTTATTCATTCCATGTTTTCTTTTCTGTCTGTTTTAGTCACATGATACACACAGGAGTTAGTACTTGATGCATAACCATTGTTTTCGATGACTTTTGATGGTCTAATAATTTTTTTCCGTGACTGTACATGTATATAGTATATATTCATAAACCATAGGATAGCTCAGAATTGATTGTTGATGTATTTAAGTTCAACTTAATACATCTCCACCTCTTAGTATAAAAAGCACAGGACAATATTCAAAGGATTTCAGTATTTGTTTTATTCGTACTGTCTTAATAAACTGGCTCATAATTATTATTCAACACTTTCAAATGCCAGTAAATGCAAAATTTATAAAATCTGCTATTTTTCTTATGTTCTGCATTTACCTGGAACATTTCTACCCAATTCTACGCATAGACTGCTTTCGATACTGTTTTTAATTGTGTAATAATTGCGTTCTTTTAGGTTTGTTTGCCTGTTTGCTGTTGTTATTTCTATGTGTTTGTTCTCTTTTTTCACTCTCAAAATTAATGAAAAGGGGGTATGGCAGTATATAATAGTATCCCAGTGGTACTGCATTGCTTCTTACACTGCTGCTATCTTGGTTTGTGCACAGGAGATCGGAGACTATAAAAAATGGAGAAATGCTGCGTGATTCTTTATTTTATGTTGTTTGAAAGCCCTGTTGGAAATGTGCTTGTTATCACGGAGAATATCAGCCTCTTGTCAGATTTAGAAATGTGAGGTGTTCAATTTTAAACATTCTGACCAAAAACAAAACCCTCAAAAACAAAGAAGACTCTTTATTTGTCAGTATGTATTGCACATGGAACACATACTGAAATTGACCCATCACTGCAGACTAGGAACAGTCGGCTGCCGTTTCAGATGCCAGGGTGTAGTGCCATGCTCAAGGGCATATCAAACCGACAACCCTTGAGTAAGAAGCCACCTCGCCAACCTTCTAGACTGCTCTCTTTTTAAGTTGTTTAGGTTTGAACTTAGAGATTTTCTGGGAGGAAACTTGCAATTTTAGTGCTGGTTGAGTCTATATGGTCTCCTGCTGGCCGTGTATTCATCTGTCACAGAGATTTACTCTGTTGTGGTAGCTTTTATTACCGATCTTATAATGACTACATACATAAACAATGTTATAGCGCAGAGTCGCTGAACCCATAAACTCTCATAACCCAATGAAACATTACATAACCATTTACAGTATCAGCAGAGGCCCTCATGGGGACTATGTATCCAGAGGTTTATGGTAATTTATGGTCTAATAGCTCAAAATTATACAGTTATGTCTGATGGAACATGATGTTTGCATTACATACCCCTTTCTTTCTCGTGTCTTAATAGCAATTTTCTGTAAAATGTAAGCAACGGAGAACCCTGCATCAAACCCTTCCCTGCATCCCTCCCTCTTATTCATATGCTCATGCAAACTTGAGTCTCCTGCTGAGCATCCATTCAGTGGAGTGCTGCCAAACACACCGAAAAAAAGAAGAAAACTAGTCTAGTTGATGAGGCCCTCCTTCTAATGTGCCTCATGGCTCCACATTAGAAGGAGGTTCCTATATTCTTGTGGAAAAATTGAATGCAACCCTGTTAACATCAATGAATCCTGAGGGGGTTTCCTTATTGCTTCTGGGGGTTTAAGCATGAAGTCGGTCTACTGCCTTTTCAATGAAATGCTTATTCCTCTTTTGAGGAGAGTTTGCCATTTAAGTTAAATTCACAGATATTTTGCAGCGGGTATTCAGTCATAAATGTGGAAATAAACAACTTGAATAGCTCTGCTTTTACCTTTAATGTGTTCAGTGCCGCAAAACCAGCTCCTAGTTAAAGTTATAAGTTAAAGTATATTTTATTCTGCACACTTTCTGGAGTCTGCAGACATAAAATTGTTTTATTTTGCATAAGGGTGATCTCAGGTCTCGATTTATCCCTGAGTGAGCATAAATCTAACAGTTCAGCCCTTAATAAACATGTCCGTGCTTACGACCTGCTGCTTTCTGTTGTCTGAAGTTTAATTATTGAGCTTCCTTTTCTTTTTCCTTATATTTATCCTTATATTTAATTTATTTTTTTCATTTTTTTGTGTAACTTGTTTCCAAAGTTATAAAAGTATTTTCAATTTACTTCACTTAGAACAGAAAAAGTTCACAAGTGTTGAAACTCTGGCTTTAGAAAAGAGTAGTGCTATTTCTCTGCTAATCCCTTTTGTCTCCCCCCACAGCAACAGGAGCAGGATCCCACCAACCTTTATATCTCTAACCTGCCGGTGTCCATGGACGAGCAGGAGCTGGAGAACATGCTTAAGCCTTTCGGTCACGTCATTTCCACGCGAATACTGAGAGATGCCAACGGTTTGAGCAGAGGAGTCGGCTTTGCGAGGTGTGTGCACAGACAGAAAGCACACCTCCACACAGACTGAATGCTATATTCGACGGCGGTTCTGCTGCAGTCTTACACTGACAGAGAGGATAGTAGTTAAGAATAAGAAACTGAGGTTACATTTTTCAACTTTGTAGCTATGATTTTATATTAATGACATGGTTCTAGGGTCATGGAACAAATCTTTCAGTTATCAACTATAACCAAAGGAATTTAAATGAAAGCTTTTCTTGACAAAGTTCAATTACTTCGACCATTTACAACCAGATGACTTTAAGCTCCACATTCCTGTACCCTTGGCCCCTTCGCTCTCCTGTGTGAGTGGGTTTTGTGTGTGGTCTTCTCGGTTACACTGTGGAGTGTGCCAGTGATTAGAATGCAGTCAGGCTACATTCAGGGTCACCGGTTGTGTGAAGGAAACCCAAGGCACACACAGAGACATGCATGCTCACACGTTGCACACAAAAAAACACACACAGCCGCTGTCTCGTCACCGTTTTTCTCTCCCGCACAGACACGCACACACACTCGCGGACTGGCTTTGCTTGCCAAGCAGGCAATTAGTCATTGAGCTGTGATTGGGTGAGCAGAGCTGAATAGGGGCAGACAAAGAGGACATGACACACAACAGATCAGACTGAATGGAGCTTTTAAACTGGGACAAAGGAGAGGAAACCCCATAGAAAACACACAGACACGCAAGCACACACTCAGGCTTTGGACGACCTTAGACATTTTGCCCAGACGCTCATACACCCACTTGGATAGAAGCATGAACAGGCTGGTATTTAACGCAGGATGAATTTGCATGTGTGCATATCTACATACAGCACAATGACACCGGCTGAATGCCCTGATTTAGCACCTCTCACTTTCTCTTTCTCCCTCTGTCAGGATGGAGTCAACGGAGAAGTGCGATGTGGTGATTCAAAATTTCAATGGGAAATTCCTGAAAACCCCTCCAGGCATGACAGGTAGGTCGTGCTCAGGAAGATAGTTTTGTGCTGGCTAAGCTGGTATTTTCTATAGACACGAGTGTGATTTTCTCCACTGGTCAGGGATCAGGTCTTTGTCTGCATTAATAGAATCCAATGTACGTTGTTTTACTGGTGGTGAGAACATGTGTCATGTCAGGTACCACTACAAATAGAACGGTTACTTATCCTAACTGGGCAAAGAGTTCAGAGAGGATTTTTTTTTCGAAGATTTTGGTTTGAAGAAGGTATGTAATGTAGAAAACGCTGAACATAAATCAGCCTTAGTTTTAAAGTAGTGATATTAAACTGTTTTAAAATGGAATTATGCATTTTTAAACATTTCCCTGTGGTCTACATAAACTGTAAATGCTCTGCTTGGGTCTGAATTCTTCATTAATTCAACTCCACAACACCATCTTCAACCCTATTTCTGAGTAATGACACAAGAAAGGTGGTTTTGAGCGCTGACCCTTTAAATGCAAATGAGCCACTTCATGCCCCACCCCCTCCAGGTTGTTGGCTGTGCTGCTCTTTCCCGTTCAACAAACTGAACTTTTTACATAATAGGCTCAAAGTCTGGACATATTTTCAGTTTTTACTGCAACCGCTGCTGCTGACAAACAGTTATGTCGTACTTGGAGAAATGTTTGTCAGAAATCTTGATCTTATAAGTGCAAATGTCTTGACATAACTAGTTATAAAACGCAACAAATCACAAAGGAATTAAAACAGGTTGTAGAAATCCATTCGATTTTTGCCAGAATGAATATAAAGATATCTTTGCAGCAGCTGGAGGGTTCAAATTAAAACTTTTTGAACTATTAGGGTCCAAATACACAAATAAATGAACCAAAGACTAATAAAAGTGGATTTAGCAAAATATGACCCCTTTAAAGGTGTACATAATTGCACACATTGTATTTTATTAGATACTGTTCTACTCAATAAATCACCATTTTATTAAGGTGATATTTGGTTAGAAACATGGAAATAAACTAAAATAGCCCAGCTTTTAATGTCATAATTTAATAAACTTTTTAATTCACTATTGAATATCTCTATAGATATTTACTGTCATATTTAATGTTTCCACATAAATACTGCACATGTTTTGTCAGTTACAGTCACATTATTGGACATATATGTCTGCATACTTAGTTGTAGTTATTGCAACTGCTTCAATCTTCTGACAACCTTGTGTTGATTTAGAGGCAAGATCTGAGTGATTAATTCCTTAACTGTACAAGACACAGACTGAAAAACACAAATACACACGTAGGAGGCACATGTGCATATGAAGACAGACGTTCCCTAAAGCAAACAATCTGTTTCTGATTGTCTTACAAAAAAAAAAGAAGAAGCGAAAGAAGAAAAACACATCTCTTGGTTTTTAATACGTTGTGGAAGTGCAAAGGATAGAGGAAAAGAGTGGTGCGTTTGAAGAAATGACGAGGGTGTGCAGTTACGAGACAGAAAAATAGAGAGGGAGAGAGAGAGAGAGAGAGAAACTTGTGAGGTGATTAAAAACGAGTGGACAGCACAAGGACGGGATGGGAGAAAAGAAAAAGCTGAGCTGGGGAGAAGCAGGCTGAAAGTGACACAGAATAAGAGAGAAGCAATGGAGATACAGAACGATCAGATATAGATAGAGAGGTGTGGTACGGTGAAAAAATGGAAATCAAGGACAGGCAGAGAGAGCAATGCCCCGTGTCCTGGCAGGATGATTTGTGAGCTACAACATAGTGGAGAGCTCACACACACACATACACGATATACACCAACAGAGAATTTTACATTTATTATTTTATTTATGTATTCAATTGACTGCAGTATGTATTGAGCTTTTCTAATTGTAGCCCTTTACAAATGACTAAACCTGGTTGTATATAATTTACACCGCTGGAGGTTTCCAAACCAAAATAATAAAAAGATGAAGCAGATGAATGTGCAGAGTCAAGATCACATCACAGGAAGTTTTTATTCGCATTGCGTTTAGTTGCAGCTAATGTTAAATGTTAGCATCAGTAATAATATGACGGCACTGACAGGTGATGAATGTTACACTGAATACGATTTCAGATGTTTTTTCATTTTAAATCTCTCTCTCTCTCTCTCTCTGTCTCTCTCTCTCTCTCTCTCTCTCTCTCGATCTCGATCGATCGATCAGTATAGCTATATAGATGTTTAGAGCTTAAAAATTCTACACAAAATTAATGATTTATTCCCCCATAACCTCACTCTTTTTCATTCTTCATTCAGGGATGTGTGTGTCTATGCTGAGTGATCAAACGCATCTAATTGATTCTGAGCTGCTTCTCTCTTTTTTTGTTTGTTTTTGTTCTTTTCCACCTTAAAATCCCTCCCTAAACAAGTGGCGCTAGGCACAACAAACCCCGCCCCTCGCATGTATTGTCGCTTATTTTGGCATCGATCCAGCTGATGTCATCCTGTCTATGCGTGTGGTGATCTCAGCATATCAGTTGCCTCTATATATGTGCAAGTTTGAAGTAAATTTAAACAAAACTGATGTTTTTATTGACATTTGAAATTTCGGGCTTTATAAGTAAATGGGAGAAAAAGGATTTAAAAACTTTGAACTTTGACCTACTTTTCCCAAAATGTAACCACATCTATTCTGGGTCACTGGCATCTATAAACCCAATTTGGCATGAATTCAACCAATGGTTTTGCTGCTAGAGTGTTAACAAACCGAACCAAAAACAATACCCCTTGCCTCCTCTTTGGGGGTCGGTGTAAAACTGCCTGTAATCTCAAATCTTAAACCTGCTCTGGTGGTTCTGTCCCATAGATGTATGTTACTGTTCATGTTAATCAGTTATTGATGCATTGTTGTGCTTTTGCTGCTGCGCTTCTCTGATTAGTACCACAGTCTGTCCATCCATACTGATGTATTGACAGGCAAGTGTAATAATTCACTCTCTAACTGTGAGATTAATGCTTGCATTGATCACATGACCAGGGCTTCCATCAGTTCTCCTTAAGTGGAAGTCCATTGATCCACAGCTCTGCGATTTCTCCTGGAGGTTCTTTTCATAGAAACAATTTATCTAGATGGACATTGACTTGAATACCTCTGAATATCTTTTTCTTTTTTCCTTGAATTATAATAGAATGTGCTACAGCTAATGTGCTTTTATGCAAAGGTCGTGCTTTATTCAAACTCATATAGTCTCTTTTTTGTGTGAATATATTTAAAATAGTTTAAAACTCTGACTCTGCACCTCGTGGTCGACGGATAAAAAAAAATTAGTTAGAAATAAACCTCCCGTACCTAATGCCTCATCGCTTTTCGTTAGCAGAGCGGACCTGCAGATCCAACCAATCTGGTGTGTAAATAAAGCAATCACAGTCCGTGTTTTACTATATGTTGTAATTCTGTCTGCCCGGTGCTCGTTGTTCGATAATCTTCTGGCTTCACACTGTGAGGGAATGAGTCGACGTTGGCGGAAAGCTCTCCCTTTCCAGCCGTAAAGAGCTCATTTGCCACAGAGCCACCATCACACCATCACCTCCTGTCAAGGCTTGATATTTTACATTTCTTGAATTCAGTTTAATAAGGTAAACAAAATAGGAACAAATCCATGCTGATGTCAGAGGTGTGCAGTTTTACATTTTTCTTTCACCTAGTAGCTGTTTTACTTTACTTCATTTTTAAAGGCTTATATATAAGATTTAGGAGGATCTAATTCCACAAATAGACTATAACTCATGATTATGGTTTCATTAATGCAGTGGTTCTCAAACTTTTTTACAGTGGAGTACCTCCTGAAATATACTTTTTTAGCCAAATACCCCCATCTCTCGCTTCAGCATGTTTGATGGAAAAAATTTTGGCAAAATTAGTTCCTGTGCCAAAGGTGTTTGTTTATGTTTTCAAAACTTTACAAACAAACAACATATATTTAACTGTAAAATATAAGAAAAAATAAAAAAGCAAATTTTGTGTGCAAAATATAAACTGAAAAGTCCCCTCGTTCATTGATAAGAAAAATGAATAAGTTGGTCATTAATAAATTAACCTTTCATCAACAAAAAATAATTACTAATTGCTACGCAAATAAAGTAATTTTGAATAATATAAAGAAATGTTCTTAAAATGTTACCAAAGCTTAAACAAGATGACTGACAATAAAGCTATTATTTGAATGTATTTATTGTGTCTTATATTTCCGTATTAATACTAATTATTTATTTTGTATTCGGTACATGATGACTTATTTGATGTATTTTTCAAAAAAAAAATCAAGTACCCCCTGGGCTTCTTCCAAGTACCCCTGGGGGTGTGCATACCCCACTTTGGGAACCCCTGCATTAGTGTATGACAGTGGCAGCCTGTCCATAGGGGATGCTTAGAGGGCTAATCCGATTAAAACTACATGTAGTGGGTTTACAAGAGCTGATTAAACATATTAATTTTAGCAAAAAAAAAAAAAAAAAATATTATCATCCAATACTTGCCCTGTGCATTATAGTTAATGTCAGCAATTATTGAAGTTATTATGTTAATTTCTTTGTGAATATGTTCAATTTCCTGTAAAAAAGAAAAAAAAAGTGTCTATTAGGCCACAAAAACTTTTGCAGAGCAGGTGACATGAACCTGTGCTCTCATTGGATGGCTACAGATTGACCCCAGGTGCCTCTGGCCAGTCAGAATTGCTTTAATTTTCTTGTCCTTATGCAAGTGGATGATTTTCACTGGGTTTACCTGAAGTCCGATACAGATGCTTTTAGGACTTCAGAAGCAGATGATCAAGCCAACAATCAATGGCCGTTTCTCAGTATGTGTTCTTGTCTGTTCTTCCGTTCTCACATTCTCGTGAAACGTCATCGGTCGCGGCCCAAGTACTGTTCTATTTGAAAGTTCGCATAAACCGAGAACGCATGGAATAGCCGGATGTTGTTCTTGTCTGCTAGCTTAACCAAAGATGCACTGGTTGGTGACTCATGTAGACTTGGCTGGCAAATATCCCAAGATGAGCTTCGTGCTACTCTCGAATACTACGGCGGCTTCTGTGAAAACTTAACCCATAAAGACCCAAACATCCACTGGCAGCCAAAATCATTTACTGACATAGAAAGTGAAATCACTGTTGATCCACTGTCATTTCAATAATTGGTGTAAAATGCAGTTTGTTGTCTTTTCATGGTCATCAGATGTGACTCATTTGGACGTTCAGAGGCTCCGTAGTGAACGTGGAAACACCGTCATCTTCTACAACATTGATTCACCAGTAAAACCCATAGAGTTTGATCAATGGCCGTGGATGGAGACATTTGGTTTATGTTCAGTTAATGATATATTTAACTGAAAAAGTCACTTTTTTCTTCAGTTTTCTCTGTTTTTGATATAATAACCCCCAACTTTAATTTAAGCTTTTATGAGCATCTACATGATCAGTGAATTAAATATAAGAAAATACCTGATTTTCACAGAAAAATACTAAATACAGAGCATAATGTTAGCTTAAATGTTGATAAATCACATAAAACAGGTTAAAAACACAGGAAAAAATAATTCGGGAACTGCCTCAAAAGTAGCACTCGGTCATTACGGGTTAATTCAGAAATGTTTTTGGACTAGATGACCACAAGGAGATGATGTAAGGTGATATAATGTTAGAACACACAGCGAGAAATACGTCTTTATTATCATGATATGGTATTCAACGAAATGTATTACGGTTTTGAAAAATATACAAAATGTATAAATGACATGTAAATACTAGTACAGATGTATTAAAATCAAATCGAGTGACATTGTGATGATTTGAGGGAAATGCGTTATGGAGCTGATGACAAATAAAGCAGAGACAGGGAGGAAAGTTGACAAAAACGCAGCCTTTCCAATTACAGAAGTCCGTTCTCTGCGACTGTACTTGCTGAGTTCGCAAGACCGCACTCTGCGTTCTCGATATTGAATGTGCAAACGCGTTCTCGTTCAGACCATTACACTGTAATACAGGTGGACTTGAGTCAAACATTAAAATCCAAGGTCGATAACAAGCTAAATAATCTGACTGAAAGATTAAAAGTCTCACTCTGCACATAAATTTATCACTGAGACTCTCACATAGTTCTTTAGCACCGACCGCTAACGATGTACGACACAAAAATAAGAGTCGCTGGTTGTGTTTACAGCGTATTTAGAGTTGTTCTCCATGTCATAATGCTATGGCTTACTCTTTGTCCTTTTCTGTTTTATGGGTTTATAATAACTTATTAGACCATTAGTGTCACCTGTTGAGAATAAGGATTTACAAAACAAACCCTGACTCCACTAAACAATTTTTTATTTATTTATTTTTTTAGAAATTCCAGGAGAGACTGCCTGATAATTAAATATCGCACACTGAACCTTTAAATGTACTGTCAAATGTCACAAAAACAGAACTCGCACACCATATGGCTCATTAAAGCTTTAATAATTATAACTCGCAGCGTCCTCTGAAATGTTTCTGTTAGGTTTTTATGTTGTTTTTATTACGCCTCCACTTCTAGCTCCACTCTTATCTCCCATTTCTCGATCTCCGCTCGTCTTGTACCATTTCCGTCTGAACTCGTGGGGTTTTTCTCTCCCACTTTTGCTGTAGTTTTAGTCGTACACTTTGTCCTGTCCTCTCATGCAGTGGCTCTCAAACTTTTTCACCTTGAGAACCAAAATAGAAATTTGGTGTCTCTACAGGATCCAAACTCACAAAAATACATCGTAAATTGCAATATGGCTAGATTTTTAGACTTCTACTGTCAAAACACCATCTCTGAAAGTCTTTTTATGGCTTTCCTTTAGGTTTTCATCATGTTTTGTCTTTTACATCATTTTCCCCTTGTGACATTTTTATTTCACCTTTATTGATTCACATCTTTTTTCTTTTTTCTTAGGGTTTTCTTCATCTTGTTACATCCTGTCTGTCTTGTTTCATTTTTGCATCATCTAATCTTGATGTGTCTCTTCTATTTTAATTAGGAAAATTAACTCACATATCATATTATTGCATTATATATTACTCTAACAATTGCCAACCAATTCAAAACAGCTCTGCAACCCATTCTGGGTCGTGACCCTAATGCAAAGACAAATGAGGGAAAAGAGAAGACCCATTATCACTGAGCAGTTTCTAAAATAACCAGAATAATCAAGGAGTTTCATAATGCATGTAGTCTTAAATTCCCAGTGCCATCAGCCATTAAACCATTAAGGCCTCATTCATTTCAGGAGAAGTTCAATAGTTTCATAAAAGGAAAATTAATTTTATTTGATGCACCTGTTAGTGTTGAAAAAATAATGAGGCTGTACCGACAGAAACTACGTAATATTGACTGTATTTTTCTGTTAGACTGAGTGTGATGCTGCATGTGTCATGTGGAGGCATGTTTATTATTTCTATTTGTTAAAATGCAGTTTCAACCTGTTAATTGCTGATAGTGACCTGTTAGGGTCATGTCCTTGAACTGTTCAACCACTAAATTTTGTGAATAAGTTACTCAATATAACCAACATACTTTTCTCAGTTCTTTGGATCAAAAATTGAGAGGGAGACTCAGGGATGGACAAAATATTTTTATTAGAATTTTTAACCATTCGGCATAGTATTACACAGTACTGCTTTAACTATAAAACATGTTACAGTTACCACATTTCAAGCATACATGAATATAAAAATGAACAAATAGTACTTCTCATAGATTCATAAATGTAGGGCAACAGCTTGAAGACACACACACACACACACATATATATATATATATATATATATATATATACATACA
>JAPQRP010000010.1:17890132-17908189 GCA_037367295.1 Apogon hyalosoma | reverse complement strand
CCATTATTCAGTCAACAGACACTTTGGGATCGATCGGGCACAGCAACACGGCCTGGTGGATGAAACATGTCCTCTCTAGGTACACAATGATAAATAAAGCACTGCGAGCCACAGCATTCTACCGCCGCAGGGTTTAGGGGATGATATAAAAAAAATGAGTGAAATTAGAAGGGCAAACAAAGGTATAGGACGAGAAGTAAACAGATTTCAAAACACAGATGTGAAATGCGATGTAGACTACGTGTGGGTGGGAACATGAAGGGTAATACTGGAATATTTCTCCCACTCACATTAAGGTGATAATTCATTATTATGCATAGCAGCAGAGCAGACTCCTTTGTAACATGATGTGTACCCGCTGCAGTGTCAAGACTCATTCTAAGATGTCTTTGATGGTGTGGCACAGAGTGAAGCTACAATATTTATTGTTTCCATGACATCTTTGATGAGGCCTGATCCGTTTTGTCAGCGGTGTCTTGAAGTGCACAGGGTGGTTGAAAACTAAGAGTTACAAAAGGCTCAATTTCAACTTTGCATTCATTTTTCTCCAGAGAGATACATTTGTACAAGCCTGTGGTTGGCCTTAAATTAAATTTTTTGTGACAGCGTACTTTTAATGTTTTACTTTACTTTCCTAAATGTATTTATACTGATAATGTCAAAAGTAAACTTTCGCTTGTTTGTGTGTCTGCAGGTTCTACTCTTCACCGTACAGCATCTCGACCAATCGGATGATTGCGCAGACATCAATCACACCCTTCATCGCTGCCTCTCCTGTCTCCACATATCAGGTAGGAGGTCTGGCTGGCTTTAGCAGCATACAAAAAGGCTTTACTGTAGCCCCTTTTACACCGCACTTCTGTTACAGGAATATTTTGCCTTTATTCCAGAACGACGTCTGTGTAAATGAAATGGTGGGATCATTTAGTCCCACCTTTATCGCGGCTCTGTAACGCCTCTGGAGGTAGGAACAAAGCCGTGATAAAGGTGGAATCATGATTTCGGAACGCTATGTAAAAGGAACACCTCTCGTTCCGCAACTAAGGTGTAATTTTGATGATGTATTGAGAGTGTGCCGGGGGAATTTAAAAGTGACCATGGGCCATATTCAGTAAATAAACATATCAACAAGACATCAGCAAGAAAGATGTCAAACAAGATCCTCGAGCTGTTGTCACTTTGGACGGAGGACTCTATCCATGCTAACATTTGTGGAACGGTGAAAGACAGGCCGATTCTGGAGAGGTTTGCAACACCGCTGTGCTCAGAGTATTTCCAAAGTTATACTATACGTTGCACTGTCACCACCCCTTTGATTCTGGAACGCAGGTCCACTGTGTAAAAGTCCAGCCTGTGTCATCTCTGATACATTTTCTTGGCTGTGGAAGTCGGTCAATGGCGGAAAAAAGGTGTGATCAACATCTCACCGTTTTTCTGGGATCTCTGTGTCAGAGTGGCTTATGTTCAGTGGTGTTGTGGTCCCAGGAGAAGTGGGTATGCTCTCAATGTTTGCCTTTTTAAAAAAAAAAAGTAATTAATACAAACGCTGTTTTAGAAACAATTTACATGTAAGACTAGTCTGTTTAGTTTACCCAAAAATCTGTCAGTAGTATTTGCTCACTTTTATTAAATTATCATGACTTGATCAGGAGCAGTTTGTAGGTTTTACTGGTCACACTAGCAGCTGCATGAATGTCAAATGTATTTAACTTGAGGTAAATATAGGATAACATTAGCCTTTCATAACGTTAGCCTACTCGCATAGTTTAACTATTGGCGACAACATCTCTTCTTCCTCCAACACTTCCAACATCTTCCTCTAAATGTGCACTCATATGGCTAGTAGTTTAAAACAGTGACTCATTTGGAAACCACCTTAACACTTAGGGTCTGGGGGTATAGGTGTACAGTCCATAAATGCCGTAACAACTGGCATGAAACCAGAAGTGAAACTTAAGTTTAGACATCCAACTCCAGGCTTCTACGCCTCTCTTTTACTCTGGAGCTAGCACAAAATTTTCAAGTTCTAACCTATATCCACTGGGCCCCCTGTGAATGCTGGGCCCCATGAGTTTGTCATGTTTACCCCCCCCTTTACGGCACCCCAGATTACAGCTAAAGTTATGCTTCTAGTATTTTGACTTCTTTCCAGATTAGGACTTTAGTGAATGTCGTTATTCTTGGATTTTACCACTTCTACAACAGTTCAATGTGTTACCTACTTTACGAGCACCATTTATTTATATGAATGTATGTAGAGAATAGTTGAAATTATATGAAAGTCTATTATTATAATTACAGTGATAGAAATATCATAGCTATTATCAGTATTTATCACAAATTTGCATGTATGAAAGAGTCAGACGAAGACAGTGACAGTAATTGCAGTGTGTCCAACAGGTGACATAAATGTGTTTTTTCCTACTGGAGTACTTTTAAAACCAATTCAATGACTGTTTGCCTTTGACAGAAAAAAAAAAAATGCTTGTATTAATAACACATCGTCCTGATGAACAGAGTCTGCAGACACATAAAAAGTAGGGAACAACTGAAGTTTCAGTTAATACTGTATTATTACACATCTTTCCATAATAATAGTTTGTGATATACATTTAGAAATTTGGCTTTGGAGAATCCTGGAAAATAGCCACTTACTTGACATTGTTGTTGCCTTTTTTGCAAAGGAATAAATGTGCATAGACAAATGAAAAGCACTTTTTTTTGTGCTAAATTCTAATTTAGGAAACTGATCAGCTGCTTCATCCCCAATGTAGAGCTGAAACAGTTGACTCGAATCAATTTTAAAAATTATTTGATTATGATTTTCCTGAATCAAATCTTTGTTTCCTTAATTTCGCTGCTGTTAAACGTTGTCTGTTGTGACACACACGACACCAGGATCAATACAAAGTTATATGTTAGTTATATCTTTAGTTGTATACAAATTTGTTGAAGACTGCAGTGCACAAATTGTTTGTCATGTCATTGATGTCATTTGACTTGTTTGTTGTTTATAACTATAGATATTTATCTATACTGTTGTTATTGTTGCTATCGCTATATAGATATTTTTTTGTATCCTTTTACTTTTACACTGTTCGTGGTAGTTTTAACTGGTTCTTATGCCTTTTTCCACATTTTTACTTCTTTTTATTTGCCTATTCAAATACCTATTTAACCCTGTAAAGCCTGAACCATTAAATCATTGACAGAAATTTCCAGTTCTTCAAAACTGGAACCTTTGTTGGTCCTTCTGAACAAACAAAAAAACGTTTTTTTCAAGTATCAATTTCCATGTATGAGTTTCAATTTTGTATCATATTTGATACACCGGGTCTCAATGCTCAAATATTATTATTTTTGAACAAACTAAAACATAATCTGACACAAATATGTCTAAGAAATTGGTAATGCCTTTTAAAATTGGCAAATTTCTGCCTCCTTCATTAATAGCAATCTTGTAGTCTCACTGGAAAGGCCTCTGGTGAGTTAACCCCCCCGGTGATTATCCATGTATTGTACGTATCTAATAGTATATGTCAGGTTTTCAAGAAAAAAGAATATCACACTGATCATGTAGAGGGCTTCAAAACTCATGTATCAAATATGATACGTTTGGAGTTATAGGAGTAACGGAATCAAATCGAAGAAAATAATCAATACATTAATCGATGAAAAAAATAATCATTATCTGCAGCTGTAGAAAAAATTCTGGTTGTTAAATCCAAATCCTGTGTGTGAAAATCCTTTAGCCTTTAGCTGTGAAAACTCCTACATCATGCACTAAGCTATAGGTTATAATTAACCAGTGGGTGGCGATCACAAAGATGACCACCACACTCTGGAGCATCCATCATGTAATCACAGCCCAAAACCAACCCACATTTCTTGTACATCTGCACTAACTTTGACTCAAGCTCAATAGTTTTTACCATTATTTTCAACATTTTTCAGCATGATAATCAACATTTCAACTGGTGGTACTAACACGATTGTGTTTTTTTAACATCATTCACTGTGAAACCTGCACCTATCTCATCCCTAATGTAGGGTTTAACTCCGAACAAATCTCAGCAGTGAAATTGAATTATCAGCTTTTTCTCTTTCAGTCTATTCTTAAACTAGCAATAATAAAATACAGGCTTATATTGCAGCATGGCTCCCATCGATTTGTCATTCTTAGGAACAAATCCTTCTTGTGTTTCTCATTCTCTTTTCCCAGGTGTCACATTCTCTTACACTCTCAGAAACTTTACCAATTCATGTCAAAGCTGGTTGGAGATGAAGCTCAGGTTCTTTGAGAGGTTGACTCAGTACTTGATCCTCAGTTTGTCAAACAGCATTTAAACCAAACAGTCCTCCCCCACAGGTTTACGCAAGCATGAAACATTGCCTTAAATGAGGCAGGCAAATGCAAAGACACACTTTCAGCGGGGCAGAGACACAATAACAGACTTATTCAGGTAAACACTGAAAGAAATTAACCCGCCTTAAAACTTTACCTTCCCATAAACGTGAGTGAACAAACATGCCGTATATATGAAGACGTATTTAGAATATAGGTATATTACGTACGCTATATGTGACAAACGGTCTTTATAGATTTGTTTTTGCTCATGTTAGGGCCGGGCACTTGGTAGAAGTAGGAGATGAAAGTGGTGATTTGTGTCCAGGACAGGCTTTGATGATGAAACCTCCTCTGTGAAGCAGTAATTATTAGACTGTATTGCTCTCTGTGGTCTTCATATCCTCTTATAATTACAACATAACACAGTGTATAGTGGACCCTCAGTAACTGCTGTAATATTCTTTAAGACACACTGCCGCAGGGACTGAAGCTCAGAAATGGGCTTGTAAAGACTTGAGCTAATGATTAATTTTCTCTCTTCTTCTCTTTGGTTTTCTCATTTTCGCTCCCTTCCTGTCATTCTGTCTTCCAATTGTCCTTCTTTATGTTCTCCCTTCCACCATTCTTTACCCACTTATAACAATCTTCTTTTTGATCATCCCTTTCCTCTCATCTCTTCCTGACCTCTCCCTTCTGCATACTCCTACTCATGCTCATCCCCTCCCCCTTTAATTACTTTATTTTCTCGCCCTTCCTTTCGTCCTGGTACTTTGTCTTTCTTCTGTGTATTTTGTGCGTCATCTCAAATCTCATTGTCGTCACCCCCCCTCTCCCTGTTCTCTCCTGCTCCTCAGGTCCAGAGTACATCTTGGATGCCACATCAACAGTATGTTATGCAACCTACAGTAAGTTTGGTGAACCACTCTCTCCTTTATTTTTCCCCGTACATTACTGCCCTTCATCTTCCTGTGTGGTAACATGTCTCATTATTTGTTTGTTGTGTGCTTCTGCATCTGACACTCATGAAAATACTCAACACATTACTGCTAATTTAAAGTAACTTGAATATCTCTGGGACATAATGTTTTGCGCACAGATGTTTCCAGCAATAACTTTTAATCTGTAACAGTAATTAAATGATTTTTTTTTTCCGGATTTTATTTCATTAGTTAGGCTGCAAATAATTGTCAGTGATAAAACAATAGGAGTCCACAATAATTGCAAAGAGTCAAGTGATAAAAGAACAATGAGATGCAGTTTCCAGCAAGAGCAGCATATTAGAGTCAAAGCCAGGTCAGTTTAGAAATAAAGCTGTAGCCCTGCCTCGAAGTCTCAGTCTGCTGAATCAGCCTGTGAATAACCTCTTTAAAGCAACTCCAGCTCACGTTGAAATCCATAATAAAATGTTGCCTCCTGCTGGTGGTTAATGGAACTTCAGGTGCACAAATGAGGTGTTAAATGTGGTGTTAATTGCACTGTTACAATTTATTGATCATACTTTACAGTGATTCCGTTCTTTAATATATGTGTAAGAATTATTAATGCAAAAACCCATGAGCAGTACGTTATTACATCACAGAGTGCGTGTCAGGCTGAGATCTAAGAACTTACACCGTCTGAGCTCTGTTCCCTCTGTGTAAACCTGCTTAGATCTGTAGATTCTAGACCTTCGCTTTGAAAACCATAACACAAAAATCAGCCTTTACTAGCTGAACATATCCTCTCATGTTGAGTAAATGATTACAATTGAATATTTTAGGAGGAAAATTGGTTTTGTACTCAGCAAGTGATCTCACAAACATCTTCACCAGGCTTTTTGGAATGAGCAATATCTAGGCTCATGCCTTACAGACATTATTCCTACAAGAACTTGGCTCCCGTTTCACTGGGATGATAGTTAAGATAGATTTTATCATCCTGATTTCTGTCAAGTGTTTGTGCATTGGTTTTCTGCCAACACCTGAAGACCGTTTTACACCTGCATAATTCAGTTATGCTCCATTTAATCTGTTACTGTATAGGGATGGGAAACAGCAGCAGCATAGATATGTTATATTAGCCATGCGCCTGTGCTTTTCAACAAATGCTGTCTTAATAATAGTCAAATCCGTACCATATTTCGCCTTTCCTTTCCCTGCGTTGCTCTGTATTCCTATCTGTCTTCCTCTTTGTGTGTATCTGCCAACTCCTAAAAACATTCTGTTGTCATGTCTGATTAAAATTATGACTATGAGACCGGATAATACCCATCTGTAAATGTGCTTTCAAACAAATGTCCCATCTAATTATTTGGCAGGCCGCTTGATATGACTTCCTAAGACTTGCGAGAGGAGAGAGATAGAGAGGGAAAGAGAATAAGCAATTGGATAAAGAGAAAATAAATAAATAACAAATAAAAGAAGCTTGTCTATTTGACAGAGTGAGGACAGTGGAGAGAGGCAGGCTCAGGGAAAGGAGAGGAAAGAAGGGATTACAAAGAATAAATCGAGAACAAAGGAAAGAAAACAAATCTTGCAAAAGCATGTCTGGGCTGTGCAAGCCTGTTTCCCAGTCTTGTCTCTCCATAGTCAAAACCCCTGTTAGGCAACAAAGGCTAAGGCTAGTCATTGTATTTCCTGGATACAGAAGAGCTTGGCAAATTAAAGCTGCATCAGGGAGGGAGAGCGAGAGAGACACAGCAGCTTAATTCTGTTCCTATGGCAGCGGAAGCTTCATCGACACCTCCTCACGGCTGTAACACGGTTAATGGCTGGTAACTTCTCTTAATGGTGTGCTCATTGACACATTTAGGTCGACACACATGTCAGTCAGCAGCACATTATCTAGTTATATACGCATAACGGCCCGTCGAACTGGACTTAAAGGAAGCTTTGTCTATAATTAATAAGTAAATGAGACAAAATTTGTATGAGTATAGCATCTTTCTGTACGAGATATTACAAAGTTATTCAAAAAGTAGCAGAAAAAGCTGAAAAAATACACTGTCGATCACTTTTTGTGCACACACATGCACTCACATAATTATATTTACAGACAGACACAATCAGAAGTACGCTGTTTCTGAATTTAATCCAGATGCACACACACAAACACACCTATACACACACTGAAGTGCCTTAAGGACTGTGTGTTTCCGCGCTTTGGTGAAATGCCCAGATTACTTGAACTCCCTGTCTTTACATCTTAATTAGTGAGAGGATGTCTTTGTGCGTAATTACTCACAAATCCCCCTACAGGAAATGAATGCATTACCCTAACCATGCATAGCGAGAAAGACAAGAAAGTGGGCTTATTGGGGAGGGCTGTAATGAGACATCCAAAGAATTGGGATTTCATATCTTCCTGAGTTAAATTGCTATGTTAAACCCATTTGAGGAGACAATGGAGGTAAAGAATGTGCTGGAAGAAATCACACTTCAGTATATATAAAAGCCTGCAAATAGCACACAATGCCAGGTTGCTTTCTTTTCTTTTATTGCAGCTCAGATCCTGTATGTGCATGTTTCTGTGAGTGTACACAGCAGTGATGTTTGTTTAAGAAAGGCTGGAATGTAAAGAACAAAAAAAACAAAAAACAAAACAAACAAAACGAAAACAGGTGTGGTTTCAGTATGGAAAACCAATTTGTAGAGAAGTAAAAACACCTTCCTCCGATGCCACCTCACCTGAAACACATCCTTAGCATGTTCGCACACATAGCTCTCACCTGCAGTTGTTAGTGGTTTTCTTCATAAATGAATGTTATTATCGCTAATGCGGTATTTTTGATGCTGCACAACGCCTGCAGCATTCTGCGAGTCAGCTTTACGTCTGTACTGGAAGAATGACAGCAAAAGAAAAGGAGGAGGGAGGTGGGGGTGAGACAGAGAAAGAGCGAGTTCAAAGTTGAAGCAGATCTTGTTTTTCTCTCTCTCTCTCTCTCTCTCTCTCTCTCTCTCTCTCTCTCTCTCTCTCCTGCCCTCAGGGAAAAGATAACTGTCTGTCTTGCACACTCATTTATTGCTTATCCAAGGAAAAAAACGATCTGATACATGGAAACATTAACACACAGTGGCAGCCTACTGCATACAATTAAACAATTAGATACTCATTGCATACAAACATCGTGTTATTGCACAGTGTACTGATCCAGACACATGCAGAGATGGTAGGTTTAACACTTGTACAGCAATAAATCAGCACTGACAATTAGTCATTGTGGGTTTCTTCCTCTTCTATGCATCTTTCTCTCTGCAAAGGATCCCGCTGTGAGATTGGATGCAATGAAAAAAAAAAAAAAAAAGAAGTGAAGGAGGATGAGAAATCATTAAATGAGAGTTTTATATAGATGGATGAAAGGCTTTGGTATTAACTGGATTCTGGCTGCTAAATCTACCTGCCTGAGCCAAAGCTTTGTGCGGGGTTGTGAGATCTGTTGATGCATCTGCGTCTGTATGCGTGTAGTGATACTTGTGTTTGTGCCGGCCCGAGTGTGTATGTGAGTCCAAGAAGTGCCACTCATTCACTGGAGATGTAGAGGACAGTTGACAGAGCATTCATGATAGCCGGGCTACTGTGTTCTTCAAATAAATCTCCCTATGAAAACAGCAGTCAGAGAGAAGAGCCCTCACGACTGTTAACATCTCTGACAATCCGTGCTTGACTATACCTTTGTGTTTGTGTGTTTGTGTGTGTGTGTGTGTGTGCGTGTGTGTGTGTGTGTGTGTGTGTGTGGGGCTTGGTGTGAAGCTTGCAGACATAAGGATCTGCGCTTAACAGTTTCGCAACTGTGAACAACTCTGACAGACTGTATGTGCCTTCAAGAGGAACGCTTCAAACAACTAGAACTTTCATCGCTCTGTGTGTGTTTACTTATGTGTGTCTGTGTTGTTGTGAGTCTCCCTGTGAAACCCTTCAGAGCTCGATGACTGCCAAAGAGTTGGGCTGGTTTCTAAAATGCCTAAATTTAATACCTGTGTTCTTCTAACATCCTGTCTCAACAGGCAGCTATAGAAGTGCTGACTGCTGTCTGTAGTGATACTGACATATATCCACTGATGCTGTCTGTGCTCATGGGAAGTGTAGTCAAACAGCTATCACAAATGAACAGTGTTTACCACTGCAGAAAGGTTGCCAGGCTTCTTAGCGGCACAGTATGAGGAGTCTCCTATTAAATCTGTACAGAGCTGTTGAGTCTGTGGCAGAGCTGTACTGGAAAGTAAAGCTCAGCGCATCAAGGTGTTAGGCTGCATCAAAGCCCTTCACACTGAAGAGATTTACAGTAAAAGCCTTTCCGCTTCATACAGGAGCATGCTCTGTCAAGCCTGCCAAGCAAGCTATTCTCATCTACAAAGTGGGACCATTTGGAATCATCAAACTCAACTAAGTTGGAAATCTCAAGTAACCCTGCTAGTTGTGTGTCCTTTTTATTCATCTCAAAAGGGGGTTTGCACATTTGAAATAGTAAACACAGAAGATATACTTGTCTCTGTGGAAACTGGAGTGAAATGAAAACCACGTTATTTCCTCTTAAAATACAACTTATGTCTCCCATTCACTCTAATAAATATCCTCTTCAGCCTCATCTTCACTGTTTTTCCCCAAGACCACATGTTAGGTACAGATCTTGCTCTTTATTAGGCTTAAATTACTGTGTATTTGCTAATATAGCCCCATAAATATATCTAAAAAAGAGAGCTAAAAAAAAAAAAAACAAAGGGGCTGAATCAACAGTCCACTAATTAAATCATTTGCTCTGTTGGACCTATTTGCTCTAACGATCTGCTAGCATAAACACACTCATAAAGGTTTGCACCTGAGTGCTATTTTCCCTTGTTTTGCATCTCAACTTGTAGTTTTTCCAGGTGTTTCTCTGCATTTCAGCACACATATTTGTTCATAATAAAAAAAAAAAGATTTAAAATGCAGATACTGCAAAACCGCTTCAGAGTGCATGCACCTAATGAGCAGAGATGTGCAGACACAGATCTGTACAATCAAACTAACATTTATGCTTCTCATTTATTTTGCATCTATAACATGTCCTATTGAAGAGCTCATTAAAGTAGGTTTCAGCTAGGAGTGTAATTCAGCTAGGTCTAGGTTTTATTCATGTCTGACTAAAAATAATGTGAAGTGACACTGAATACATCTGGGATTTTACAGAAGCATTAGTGTTGGTTGGGGTCCTGTTTGGTTTCAGAGCCGGCTGTGTTGGTGTCTCTGAACTCCAGAAGAGACTGTGCACATGTATGCACACGGTATAAGAGGGGTAACGTCATTAACACCTGATGGATCAGGATCTCATGGTCATTAGTGTCATGTGCTCTGCAGTTCTGGGATTTGTTTGTAGTTATCCAGGCAGATCTCAATCAGTGGTTCTTATAATTATGTTCCTCAAACACTGAAACCTGATGCTTGATGTCATTTAACATTAATTCAACACAAATCAATCCTAATACACTTGAAAAGATATGCAGAGACAGAAACTCAGAGGTGAGTTTGTGCAGTTAACACCAGTTTTCTGCAAGTGTAACTGCATTTGCCAAACTGTGTGTAGCAATTGGGGTTGATCTTTGTTGAATAAGACAGTTTTGCTGAGAAAGTGGACAGTTTTGCAACAAATGTATGAATAGTCACTAATTTGTATCCATGCAAATGGCACAGACAGGTTTTTTTCACCGTGTTTGACAGCACAGCTTGCAGTGAATTTCACCTTTTGCGTGTGTTTTGTGAATTACACGCTTTATTTTTGTCTCAGTTATAACAGTTCTGAACCTGCAAAAAAAGCAGCTCAATCCTTTTGTGGATTTGTAACAAAGTTCACATTCAGTGAAGTAAATAATTGCATTCATTGTTGTGGCCTGTTGTATTTGATCAGCTGTTAACGCTTCGAATCCCTCTTTACTAATGTTAATATTTTGTGTTACTTGCGTCTTGTTCATTTGACAGAAATGACAGTGTGAATGTAGATCAGTAAAATGTAAAGCGTTAATGCATGCATTCATCTCTAAATAGAATTTCTGTCTGAGTTATATCAGGTAGAGTTTTATTGGCTCTGCTGGTAAAGCGACTCAAATGATCCCACACAATCACATAAATTATTATAGCTTTTATCACAGCATATGAGAGCCTCCTAGCAGAATAAATAGCATACTGTGTGTCGAAAAACTCTGATGTAGAAAAATACCTCCAAATAGTTTTGCACATTTTAAAACTGAACACGAATGAGATGTATTTCTTCTGTTAAATTCATGTCATTCTGTTGTTCAAACCGTCTCCTTCTTCCGTCTACTTTAAATGCCTCTGATCTACACTAACAGTTACATTCCCCTCAGCTTTTGCTTTCCTGTTTCTCCCTTAGGTCTCACTTTATGTACAAATCCTGTTTATTAAAGCATAGTCTAAGTTCACTTTTGTATATTCGCCATCTCTGCCACCCACATCAGTCGTCTCTCCTCCGCCAACCTTACATGCCTAATTTCCATTTTAGTTTGATTTCTCCTGAAGAGCAGCGTTTTTGTTTTTTGTTTTGGTTTTTTTTTTTTGGTTTTTTTGGTTTTTTTCTTTTTTTTCCCCTTGAATTTCAGTGATTTCTGGAGGTTGTGTGCCATGTGGTGTTCACTGACTGGAGATAATAACTTGCTCACCCTGTACAGTAATGTGTTGGTGTCTCCTTTCCTCCCACCTCAGGGTGCTGTGATCACCCCAGCCGCGGCCATAGAACCCAGTTTGTCTCTTCACCCCTCCAGTGTAATGGCTCCTCTCACCCAGCAGATGAACCACCTGTCTCTGGGCAGTACAGGCACTGTGAGTCTGTCCTTTAACCCCTTGTAGACTATTGTTGCAAATTCGCCTCAACATTCCACTGTTCTCGTTAGAGGTACCGCTCAGTACTCTTTCTAAATGTTTATATATTACCTGGTTATTTATGATCCCTGATGCTCATAGATCAATTTCAACAGCCTGTTTCAGTAACAGTGTTATTCATTTCATAACATTTTACTGATTTTCTTTTTTTTGGTCATTTTTTTGTATTGTTTGGATTGTCGACTGGAGGAACTGTTCAATAGCAGCGTCAATAAAATAATCTACATACCTGAGACTGGAAAATTTGTTCAATTATTATGACAATTCTAACAATTATGCCTAATGAGACCATTGTATGTATTATATTTAAATGAACAATCCACCTAATTTAGCATCTGCTTGACAGCAGTAACAAATAATTGATTTTTTTAAAGAGATAAGATAAGATACAATACAATATGATACCATACAATGAGATAAGATTAGATAAGATGAATGAATGAATGAATGAATATTTTTATTTCAGTTATGTACAAAAACACATACATATAAAGAGCACACAATTAACACAATTGGTAACTGAAAAAGGAAGAAGCTGAAGTCAGAGGCTTATTTCTGCTTCTACTCCCATCCTTACTCCAACTCCATACCTGAAGTTGCAGCAAATAAAACATTAAGACAAATTAGACTGCATTCTGTTTCTTAAGTCACTTAGACATCATTGTACTTTCATAGCCCTTGATAATTTGACAAATTAAAGCTTTTTTGAAACTCGACGACGAGCTACACAATTTCACTTCATCCTTCAACTGGTTCCATAATTTGACACCAGTAACAGAAACACAGCGATATTTAACATTTGTTCTTACTTTACATGTTTCAAACACAAACAATCCTCTTAAATTGTAATTCCCTTCTCTTAGCTTAAATTTTTTTGGAATACAAACACAAAGACTTTTGCTCTTAGCACGAAACATAATTTCCATTGTTTTTAAATATACGATATCAGGAAATTTTAATATACCAGATCCTACAAAAAGTGGATGGAAAATAAGATAAGATAAGATAAGACTTTATTGATCCCACTGTGGGGAAATTGCAATATAGCGAAATACTAAAAACAAAGTGCAAAAAGACAGGCAGAAACATTCAAGAGTGAAACATGAAATATGAAAGAGAATCTGTTATGTATATTACTTATTCTGTGAATATATACATTATTTACATATTTGCTGTATAGTTGCACATGTTGGTATTGATGTGATAGGGGGTGATTTACTGGGAGCTTTTGTATAGTCTGAATAAATAAATTTAGGCAGTAAGGGGTTAACCTCTTCCAGCTTATCTTGAACCCTATGCTTCAGTGTGTGTCCTTCAAGGTTTGAAATGTTACGTATAATGAGTCAGTAGAGATTAAAAACACATCACCAATTCTGCACAAAATATTCCCCCTGAATTAAGCCAAAGTGTTGTTTTGTAATTTACTGTGAAATATCAAATACCCATACCTCTCGAGCTAGTTTGTTAGACAGCACCTATAATTCAGGACCTTCTGAAGGACATTTTTTTTTTTTTTTGTTCTTACATCACGGTAACGTGTCGGTATCACCGCCCCTCCTTTCTCTGCAGTACATGCCTGCTGCAGCCGCTGCTCCTATGCAAGGAACCTACATTCCCCAGTACACTGCAGTGCCTGCGTCTGCCATCACAGTGGAAGTAAGGACATGGAGGACTTGTTGTTTATTGTGGTTATTACACATTGCTTTTACTTTGTCTACACCAGCTTACAGAGGGCTTTACAGGGCAAATTTAAAAGCTTTATTGCACAGGGCTGAAAGCATTTTTGGCCACATCTGTGCCTCTGCTGTTAAAATACAAACCAATTGTGAAATGTATAACAATGACTTTGACTTAATTCCACTATATATAATTGTCTATTGTTTCTCCCTATTATTAGTTTTTAATGGCTGTGGTGTAGTGGAATTAAAACTAAAAGTACATTTAGTTGTAGTCATTTATATTATCACCCCTGAGGAAATTTGTTTTGGCCTTAATTATATCATGTTATATATTCAGTGTAGCAGAGGGAGAGATGAATTTTAGAGTAAGTGTTGTCTTTAATAAAGTGAATTTTTGTCTTTGGCACTGGACTATTTGGGGAATTTTAGACAAAACAATATGTGTTTCCCTGCTGCTAAAGCTGCAACTATTAGTCTGCTAATCACCAACTTTTTTTTTTTTTTTGGAGGTATTTTTAATTAATTTCTCCACTTCTTAAATCTGAATATTTTTCTTTCTGTGGCAGTAAACTGAACATCTTTGAGCTGCACACCAAACGTGACATTTGAGGGTGTCACGTTGTGTCATGACATTTTCATTAAAACGTTTGCCTATTTTATTGAGCAGTCAGCTGATAGATTAATTGAGGAAATAATCAGCCGAAAATAATCATTACCTTAAGCCTAAACTGCTGCTTTAGACAAAGACTATGTTCACACTGCATTCAAAAGTGACTAAATTGGATGTTTTTGTTCATATGTGACCACATGTGAGATCCAAACAGTATGAACAGCACAACTCATATGTTTGATCAGTTCAGTTCTGATCGGATCCACTGCTATTTCACATCTTAAATCAGATACAGATCAGTACTTTTGCAATTTAACTTCTGTCTGAACAGTGAGATCCCAACTCACGTGACTATTGATGGAAATTTAGGGCAACTTTGAACTGAAGGAAATTAAATTAAATTAAATACTACAACGTACAAGTATTGGAAAACATTGAATTCAGGTGTGTCATTGCTACGGGTGGTGGGCGGGGCTACACAAGGATAATGGCCAAAGCCATAGTGTAATATTATATTGAGATAAATATGTTTGTTATTGTAGAAACAATCCCCCCCAGGATAAATAAAGGTCTTGAATTGAATTAACCCATAATGACCCAAACAGCCACCAATGACTAAAATCACCTACTGATATAAAATGCTTAATACCTGTTGATCCACTAATTCTATCGATCCGTGTAAATAATTGGTGTAAAATCTTTTCATGGTCATCAGATATGACCCATTTGGACATTCAGAGGCTCTGTAGTTACCATGGAAACACCGTCATCTTCTATAACATTGATTCACCAGTAAAACCCATGAAGTTGGATCAATGACAGTGGATGGACACACTTGTTTTATGCTCAGTTATTGATATATTTGTTGAAAATGTCACTTTTTCTTCAGTTTTCTCTGTTTTCTGATATAATAACCTTTGGATTTACTCTGAAGTTTAATGAACATCAACATGATCAGCAGATTAAATATAAGAAAATACCTCATTTTCACTGAAAAAAACACTAAATACAGAGGATAATATTGTAATAAATGGTGATAAATCACTTAAGATAGGTTAAATAGAGAGAAAAATATATTTGTGAATTGCCACCAAAGTAGCATTGGGTCGTTATGGGTTAAATTGAATAGAATTGAACTGAATTGAATCTTTTTGTTCACATTCTCATCTATACTTACAAAATGCAACAGTTTCTTAGTAATTAATTATAATCATGTTCTGCCCATTAATCCTATCACCATATTGAAGTAATTCAGGTAAAATGCAGTTTCGTAGCTTTTCATGCTCATCAGATATGACCCATTTGGACGTTCGGAGGTTCTGTAGTGAATACGAAACACCGTCATCATATGAAATACATGTTATAGACACTTATTCTTACATTCAGTTAGAGAAAAAAAATCACTTTTGTTTCAGTTTTCTCTGTTTTGATCTTATAACCTTGGAATTTACTCTGAACTTTTATGAACATCTACATGCTCAGTCAACTTAATATAGAAAAAAAAACTAATTTCACTTAAAAATGCAGAGTATAAAATAGTAAATAGTGATAAATCACTTAGGTTAGATGAATAAGTAGTCCAGGTAGGTATGGAATGGACATTGTTTACTTGCACTACACACACACTCGGCATGTTTTCAGTGTGTATTAGTATTTTTACAAAAGGAGAAACTTCTGATATTAACCAAATTTGGGGGCAAAAAGTGAATCACTGAACAAAAAATTGAGTTTTGAGCCATAAATCTGATTCGACCGTGAATGTGCGAGTCCTTCGGCTAAAGTTGAAAAAATAAACCTAAACATAATCGTGGTTGAAAACATTTCTTGTTTTTCTCACTTGTAAAGTACTTTTGCTAATGTTGAACGCAGGTCAAAGTTTAATGGAGAGAAGGTGATGAATGGACTATTAAGAGTTATGTTGTACAAGTATAAGACACTGATTGTTGTTTACAAAGATCTGGTCCATAACAAGATTAGAAAAGACTATGGGGTAGCGTGAAGCAAATGTAACTGTATATATTATACGTCTCCTCTGTGTTTGTTTGGCTTGGGTTTGTGAGTGTATGTCAAATGGAAAATCAGCTCCAAAAAATAAAAATAAAATGTTCTATGTGATTGTGGTGTCAGGGCGTGGTGACAGAAGCATCTCCACAGACAGCCCCCTCCTCACAGGACGGCAGCGGACAGCAGCCTTTACCCGTCGACAACACAGCAGATCATGCCACAGCCTATTCTTACCAGCAGACTAAGTGAGTGCAGCGACTTCATATCTCTTCTTTAATCCTATCATTTTTAGTTTGTTATTGCTGTTTATTTGTTCTCCTGTTTGACACCGACAAGTTCTTTTTAAATATTACACTGCAAAAATCAAACTCTTACCAAGTGTATTTGTTTCATTTCTAGTCCAAATATCTCATCACACTTAAAATCAGACATAATCACCTAAAGAGTAACTTTCCAGTGAGATAGAAGAACTTATTTTTAGACAATAGATCTTGAAAATCTTATTTCAAGAAATCTTACAAAGGTCATTTTCACTTGTTCCATTGGCAGATTATTTTGCTTGAATTAAGCAAAAAAAAAAAAAAACTTGAATTAAGTAAAAAAAAAAAATCTGCCAATGGAACAAGTGAAAATTACCTTTGTAAGATTTCTTGAAATAAGATTTTCAAGATCTATTGTCTATAAATAAGTTCTTCTATCTCACTGGAAAGTTACTCTTTAGGTGATTTTGTCTGATTTTAAGTGTGATGAGATATTTGGACTAGAAATGAAACAAATACACTTGGTAAGATTTAGATTTTTTCTGGTAAGGGTGAGCGTTTCACCTTGCTGACACGTTTCGAGTGTGCCTGCAGTCTTCCTCAGAGCGTCATCTGACGTGATCACGTGTGTTTTTATCAGGTGACCGGCCTGACAGATCCGTCAGACTCTGTCAGGTCGGCCACGCCCCTCCGCCGTCCGATGGTCTCTGGAGGATGGAGTCCCAGGTGTGCGAGAGAGTGTAGGCCCCCTTGTCCCAGTTCATGGAATCGTTTGCCCCCCCCCTCCTGATCTCAATAGCCTCTTTTATCCACCTCTTGTGCTTGTTAAATTTTCCCTTGTCGTGGAAAAAATTATTAGACCACCCTTGTTTTCTTGATGTTAAATTACACAAACACTGTTGCCCAAAAAGTTAGAATAAAATATTTTTTCTCCTGAAATGACATTGGGATTTATTATTCATAGATAAAGTGTTACTCAGACTCAGTATGTGATCATCGCACCAGGTCAAAGGTGAGTAATGATGTTTATAAGTAGGAATAAATAGAGGAATGTGTCTGAAAACAAAATTATTCCAACTTTACGGTAGTGTATGTGCATCATTACATCACATACTGTACGTAGGCATGCAGACAGTTGCGGAAAAAAAGATTAGACCACCCTTTTTTTCTTCGATTTCTTGTTCATTTTAATGCCTGGTCCAACTAAAGGTCCGTTTGTTTGGACAAATAGAATGATAACAACAAAAATAGCTCATAGTAGTTTAATTTCAGAGCTGATATCTATCCATTTTCCATGTTTTCTTGATA
>JAPQRP010000010.1:17821614-17847278 GCA_037367295.1 Apogon hyalosoma | reverse complement strand
GCTTCATAAATCAACCCCTCTATCATTCTCACAGGCCCAACCTGCTTTTCCTTGGAAATGAAGACATAGTAGAATCAGTTAGGTTTGATGGACCTGACACTGCTGTGGTCTTTCATGTGCAGTGCAGTTTAAATTCTGTCATTGCTGTGAGAGCAAAAAGGAAAGTTTTACTATCACTCTTTAGGTGATTATGTCTTATTTTAAGTGTGACAAGATATTTTGACTAGACATGAGAAAAATACACTTGGTAAGATTTTGATTTTTGCAGTGTGGGAGGCAGAGCGTGTGGTGCAAGGTCCCACACAATGCTGCTTGCAGCTTTAATTTTACCCTGAGGCTTTAATGTGTGGACTTTTCTTCAGTCTCTTGGTAGATGGCGGTATGTTTTTGAGGCGTCTTTTTTTCTGTCATGCTGAGTGAGTAAGGGAAAAAATATGCAACTGCCAGGATCTGAGATTTAACAGAATACACATAATATATAAATAAAGAAAAAATGCTGTGTGGGTCTCTGACCACCACAGGCCACATTCAGTCAATATTCCATGATGAACTTGATTTGTTTTTTTCTTTTCATCTTGTCTTAGTTCTCTACATTTTCCTTTTGTGACAATGTTGATTAAGAATCTGATATAGACCACCTCTAAATGTAAAGTGTCATGAGATAACTTCTGTTATGATTTGATACTTTATAAATACTAGAAAAGCACTCAGAGCGCAGACCTCTGCCAAGGCAGACCCCCCCACACACACACACACACACACCACCAAAATGCACTCATGTACTCCTTGTGCCAGTATCAACATTTCCTGAAGATTTCATCAAAATCCTCCCATAACTTTTTGAGTTATTTTGCTAACAACAAACAAACAAACCCAGATGAAAACATGACCTCCTTGGTAGAGGTAAGAATTTGATTAGTTGATAAATGTATACACTTGTTACTTTCAATGAAAAAAAAAAAGAAAGAAATGATCCAAATGCTTTGCCGACAACATATTTTATTAAAATGACGCCACACCATCTGCATGCAGCACACAGCCAAGCCAAAAAGACATTAAACAAACAAATAAGAAAAAAAAACAAAACAGCATGGTCAGTTACAGTAGCCAACTTTGACATTTAATAAGATGTAGGTGACATTACAGCCATGGTTTACACGTCTCCTGACAGACAACAATCTACACAGTTTAAAGACAATGTGTGCACCTGCAGAGGCGGTGCTTGGTCCTTGATCTGAGATCATGGAGTCAAAAGGTAAAAATACTGTGTATTATGAGACTAAACTGGGGCAACTGAAGGATATTTAGCAGCATAGTGCAATTCTTTAAAAAAAATTACCTTAAAAGGACCCCAAAAAAACAAAACAAAAAGAAAACAGTAACAAACTAATTCTAATCCATCTGATTTACAATCAGAAAATGATGGTTTGGACTTTCTGAAAATATTTCTCCACTGTGTATAAGACACTATATTATAGAGACACAAATTCTGTAAAAAAAAAAAAAAAAAAAATCAATGAGAAGCTAGTTCCTAGAATATTAATCATAACATTAAATCTGGATTCTGTTGGTAGTAAGGTCATAAATAAATAATGCACTTATTTTAGGGATTTACCTATAGTCACTGGAAGCTTTGTCATTTTTATCTCTACATAAGGTTAAAAAAAACAAAACAAAACAAACAAACCAGTGATGTAAAAGATTTTACATTTGGAAGCCTTGACTTTTACAGTAAAACACACAAAAACTGTTTTAGCATGTGCAGCCACGGAAATTTGCACAGACACACACAATCTGCAGTACGTTAATTCCAGAACTTAAAAAAAAAAAGCTTTAAATCATAGTTTTGGGGTAACCAGTGTGAAATGAAGTTGCACATAAGTAAACTTGCAAGTATGCTATTATTCATTTTTTTCATTCCCTTTATGGCATTTCAATATCTGCAACATGATTTTTGTTCAAACTTTGGTCATAATTTAGTAATTTGTGTGAGAAACAGAGGCTGGGATGAACCTGTAGGTCAGTTTACAGGTTCCTGCAGGAGCTCAAAGGTTAGCTGTGTGATGTGTTTCCAGGCTTGTTGGATGTGGTGAGACTCAGTCGCCCGAGCACAGATCGCGAAGCGAAGGACGAAGCGGCTGGCGAGGTGGCAAGGCACCAGGTGGATCTCTCTGCTATTGGTGATCCTCTTCAGCAAGGCCTGGTTTAGCTCATTGGAGCCCTGAGAGGATGGAGAACAGAGGAGCTGAAACTTGGGTTGTGCAGATTTACAGGACTCAATGGCCACTGGTTCACGTTTTAAGTAGGAGTTAAATTTGGGACCATCAAATACAGTATAAACAACTGGTTCCAGGCACAACAAACCCCACCCCTTACCCATATTGTAGCTTAATTTGACATTGATCCAGCTGATGTCATCGTGTCTATGCCTGTGGTGTCAGCATATCAAATGCCTCTCTATACATGTGCCAAGTTTGAAGTAAATTGAAACAAAATTTATGTTTTTAAAGACATTTGAAACTTCACCCATTATAAGTAAATGGGAGGAAGAAAAATATTTTAAAAACTCATAAACATTTGAACTTTGATCTACTTTTCCCAAAATGTAACCACATCTATTCTGGGTCATTGGCAATATATGAACTCAATTTGGTATGAATTCAACCGATAGTTTTGCTGCTACAGACATATAAAATCTCGCCCATTATAAGTAAATTGGGAGAAAAAAAAAAAAGATTTAAAAAATTCCTAAAAAAATTTGAACTTTGACCTACTTTTCCCAAAATTTAATCAGATCTATTCAGGGTCACTGGTAATCTATAAACCCAATTTGGTATGAATTCAACCAATAGTTTTGCTGATAGAGTGTTAATCACAGAAATAAACCGAACTAAAAACAATACCCCTTGCCCTCCCTTCGAAGCAGTGGGGTAAATATTCCTTGCTGCTCTGGTACATGCATCTGGTCACGCATTGTAGGCAAATTGTACTGTGGATGACAACAGCATGATAAAGACTACAGTGAAATTTGACTTAAACTTCCATCTTTATATGAAATAAAACTACTATATGAACCTGGCATGGACAGGACCACGTCAGCCACAAGATGTGCATTATGTCATTTATTAATCTATCATTAATCTATTTAGTCATTTGTTTGGCAAGGAGCCAGGGACAGTACACATATTGTACTAGAAATAAATAAGAGCTCATTTTAATTTTTAGTTGGGTGAAAAACAGGTTATGGTGATATAACAGTTATAGAAAATGAAAACCACTTATTTAGATAAATGAGACAATTAAAATGCTATACATAAGACTACGATATAAAATAGCAATTAATATCCCAGCACAAACAACATGAATTAGTACTAGTCTCCAAAACGGAAACACACCCTTAATCTATAAAGTCACCTCTTACCTTGAGCCTGAAACAGACCAGTCCCAGTATAACCTCAGCACAGATCTCAAACCTCTTGTCTGCTCGCACCAGACTTTCAAACTCTTTCGCCAGAGCCACTTGCTGTAAATGGAAAAAAATACATACATATAAAACGCAAGAGAATATTTACATCAATTAACCTAAAATGTTAAAAATGCACAGTATGTATGTAAAGAAAAAAAAAAGTGTGGAATCAAAAAAAAAATCCAGGCTGTAATTACTTAAATGTTCACCAGATGGCAGTGCTGTATCATTACACAGGTTAATGCCATAAACAATGAAGAATGCACTAGTCAAGTCTAGCTGTGCAAAAATAAAATAAAATAAATTTTAAAAAAAATCGAATTAAATTAAATTAAGCTAATCTCTTATAAAGGTCTAGCCCTTTAGGAGCAAAAATATGATGAGAATTGCCAGTTTGTCAGCAAAAGCATGTGAAAATCCTAGAAATGTTACTCAAATAAAGCCTCTATGATGCATAACAAAATTAAAACTGTCAAGAAATCTGCATGCATAGTAGTGCATAAAGACGAGGGTTCAGGCCTAGGCCACGCTGAACACTGTGGTGTCTGGTCCCTCTGACAACACCACATCAAGAACCATCATTCCAAAGGCTGATTGAACCACATGGACTAAGGATCACAATGACAAACCTTTGTCAAACACTAATATACAAAGTGACAGCCACAAATGCTAGTTCTGTATTGAGTCAAGAGTAAGCCTTATAGAGACAGCTGGGATGGATATATGGATTTGTGGTCAGGTATCTGTATTCTAGGTCTTTTGCTGTTTTAAATAATCTAAAATCTATACATGTATGAACTTGGTAAATCTAAAATTGTCCTTTGAAGCTTTTAACTTGAAACTTATTAAAGGGACTTATTAAACAAAAACAACCTATACATGACATACTGTTCTTTGGTTATGCCCTACTTAACAAATTATCCAGAAATGTGGGGAAATATAGGAAAAACTAGCATAGATACATTAGTAAAATTATCAAAAAGAGCTATTAGAGTAATTGATAAAGTAGGATATTTTGAAGCAACTACTAATTTATTTATTCAACTTAATATGTTAAAATTGCCAGATATATATTTATTAAAATATTAGAGATGATGTATAAAGTAAAAAATAATATTCTTCCAAATACCATTCAAGAGTTCTTTGAATTAAGAGAGAGTAACTAACTAACCATAGTAACTATTAAGAGGTCCTTATATTTTTGAATGTATGAAAGTGAGGACAACTGTGAAGTCGAGATGTATTTGGGTTGTGGGTGTGAAATTATGGAATGGACTTGATGAATTTAAGTTTAAAAAATGTCTTAAGTGTAAGATCATTCAGGAATATTAAGTGGAGATGGTTGATGTGTTTGTTTTTGTTATTGATTCTTTTGTTATGAGAATGCTCGATGATGTACATATTTAAGTTCATGTAAGCGATGTGTCATGTGAGAAGGATAGGCAAAAAATAAGCTTCTGCCCTATTCCTTTTTTTTTTTTTTTTTTTTTTTTGCGTTTATTGTGGTTGTTGTACTGCGTGTGGTGATAACTGTACAAACCGAAAATAAACCATTCATTCAAACTACTCTTAATATTTAAGTCTACTCATCGTCTTTTCATGTCGTATTAACCAAACTAAAGTAACATTCTTAGTTTGTCATTTGAGCGACAGTTTGACATTATATCCACGATGTCAGTGCATCCTGGTGTTGATATACTGATTAACATTAGCGTGCTAACCACTTCAGCCCTTCTTGTACTAATACTTTTTAATCTCAACAAGTGTAGTAGTGAGTCACTGTAGCATCCTGTTTACCCTCATTCAACTACGACAAGAGGCAGTAGTACTTATCAGACTGACCTTCTTTGCATAAAATATTGCAGTAGTTGCATGGCATAGATACATGTTGTGGCTGGTTTCTTGCTACAATGGCCTTGAGCAACACATTCCCAAATCTAAACTGTTGCAGTGTTATCTCGACCAACTCTCAGAGCAGTGAATACCAACACCACAACTCTACTAAAATGCTACCCTCCATCTTTTCATATATTATTAATTTGTTTATATAGTAAATAATCACATTCATTCCTATTTAACCTTTTAAAATACAATACTTCGCTGGGTAATCAATCATGACATTTTTATGATGGAATCTACACATTGCTAACATTTTCTGAAGAAATGACATCCCTTTTTCCTATAATATTTTATATTCCCTCCTGGTCAAAGAGCCTGCTGAGACAACGTATGTGTGGTGAAACATTAAACATGCATCACTGCAAATCTAACCATCAGCTGGTCTGACAGCAGCACCTCTTTTCCTGTCAGTTCCTTTCTACAAAATCCAAAGTTTTGCTGAAATAAACCACAACTGGTAGACCGTCACCGCGCTTCCTCATTCCCCGCCAATAATTCACCAACATGCAGAGGTGTTTGCAAGCCAATATACTGCAGTGACCTCAATGGATGATGTTTTACTAGCTGTATTCCACATTTTATAGAGGTAGTCATATTGTGCGTGTTTGTCATTAACTGGTCTTATTTTACAGTGCGCATTGCTCACATTGGATAATAGCCTACATGTGTTTGTAAAGAACGGGATTTAAACTATAACCTCATTTTAGTATATTTTCTGATACATAAGATGAAGCCACAAAGAGGAAAAAACCTAAAACAAAACAACGTTCAATGTTCTTGAACCGTATTCTTCAAATTGCATCTAACATATAAAACTGATGTAATGTGAGTTATTGCTGCAGGGATCGTAGTTGCTTCTTCTGCTTCATTTAAAATTGAGAGTAAACACAAAACAGACTCATTTGATTGACAGAGGAGACTGGAGGGAGGAAGAGGAAGATAAGGAGGAAAGACAGGCTGGCAGGGATAAAGCAGAGAGAAGAAAAGGCAAGAGGAGAAGGGTGGAAAAGGATGGCAAAGGAAGAAAAAGGGTGGTGTACAAAAGTGTTTTTCCAGACCTGACATACTATATGTGACTGGCAGGATATGCTGATGAAGGTGCAGGGCAGTGAGAGGACTTTGGAGGTAAAGAGGATTAAGGGGGGAGAGGCGCTGGAGAAAGCGAATGGCATTTACTAGAGAGACCAGACATGTGAGATTGTGTTTATGATTTTTTATTTTTTTTTTTTTTTAACAGGAACAATTGAGATGGAATGAGAAAGAGAGGAAGTAATAAGAGAATTTTACCAGTGTATAAACAAATGTCAGTGTTGAAAGCGTTAATTAGATGCTACTTAGACCACAGGATTACAACAAAACTATTGATTTGTGCTTCATTTGAGAACTGATAAAGATAAGAAAGATAATTTTTAACTCTTGAAAACTTACTTGTTAAACCAGGCGTCAGATTTTTTTTTTAACGTAATACGAACATGTTAAGGCACAAAAATAGGAGTTTAAATTTTCTGAAAGCTCATCACACTCTAAGATTATGGGGAAAAAATACTCAGTTATGACTGTGATTATTCCCAAAATAAAACAGATTTGACATTAAGACTCTAAAAGCACACCTGTCAGGTACAGCAGAATACATTTTGTTCCCTCCACATTATATCCTTTCAGACTTCATTCTGAAACCAGGTGAAAGGAAATACATTGTCCATGTTGGTGCCTACCTTGCGTATATGATCCTGCATCCCTTTGAGTCCAAACATGCGGAAGACAAACCACATCTTCAGTGAGCGAAACCTTCTTCCGAGTGGAATCTGCCAATGCTGCGGGAAAAAGAAGAGGAAGAGCAGAGCAGGATAGATGTCAAAGCTTCAACATCTACAGCTTCACTGTAAATTCTTTAGTCGTTTTCTTATAAATAACATAGTCTCTTACCCTATAATCTGTGACGAGTCCTGTTGAAACAAAACAAACATATCACAAATGAGTGATGTTCTACACATCAGTGTCACTTTGATCAAGTATATAAACAATTTCCACTGCAACAGCTACAAGAATACTTAAATTTGCATATAATTAATCGAAACCACTAATATATCATGGTATATTAGTGCTGTCAAATTATTGAAAATTTTAATCAGATTAATCACAGGGTTGCTGTGGATTAATATCGATTACATATTCATTTTTAAATCTATATTCATCACTTTTCATTTTGTATGAGCAAACACTGAAGAAAGAAGGGAATATATCTGCACTTAACATGTTTATTAAACACCTTCAACAGTTTCAACAAAACAACTTCTGTGTCCGTTTATTTATCTATCGGTATTTATTTTTTTCATCCTCATATTTCCATCCATAAGGGCCGTCTAGCTGTTTAGCGTCTTCCATCTTTATTGGTCGGTTCTGTTGCCTGTCGCTACTGAATCAATTGCCCATTTGCACATGTGCGACGGTAACTCTACTTGGACAAACTGCCTGGAATGCTTTGCCACAGATATTCAGAGTCATTCTGTGCTGCAGATGGGTTAATTGCATTAAAACTTTTAATCAGATTAATCACGATGATGGATTAATCCGCGTTAAGGTGTTCATTTTGACAGCCCTATTGTATATACATGAAAACAGCCCAAGTTACAAACAGTAGTTGCATAATTAGACTGAAGAGACTTCAAGCCATCTCTGTATTAAAAGCTGGAATACTGAATATCTCTCATATTGTGTATTTTGTAACTTCCCGGTCCAGGTGTTGCCGTCATTCTGCCCACCCTCTGCATCTCATTGTCAGTTCACACAAACCCCATTGTTTTGTAAGATCTCACTGACTCATCCATAGAGAATGAAGGCCCATGTTAGCCAGTGCTAATAACCCCTAATTAGATTGAAGAGTCCAGATTGTATGAGGACAGCTTTTATAAGGTGCCTTAGTGCGATAGGAGGTAGGTGATTGTGTTTCTCTCTGTCTGCCTGTCTGTCAGGCTAATTATGGAGTAGATCCACCATGCACATCTGCAGGGTAGCACATGCATTCAAGCCTTGCTCATATACTGTAAACAGAAAAGCATATAATCTATGCATATAGCTGTTTCACTGCTGTTCTCATGCATACTCAGTCATACCTCCTTTGCAAATGATTAAGGGGGTGTATTAATTAAATTAGGTCACAAATACTGTAAAGCAGCTTAAGTTAAGGTTGTAAAGGCTTAATAAATGACTATGCTGGCTCACAGAGGCCAAGGTTCACAGAAACACATCGATACACACACATTACCAATACACACAGTACAGCTACAGAGTTGAAATACTAATACACTATATAACAGTATGCACTAAATAGACTATAATATACTATACACTAAAATGCTGTTGGAGAATGTGGTTGATTCAATAATGGTTATTATAGATTATATAATGTGCACTTCTAAAACCATGTTTTGCACAAGATATAGGGACGAGAGTTATCAGTTGTCACCATATGTTCATATGGTCACTGTTGTTCATGGATATGGTTGCTTCTGTGAAACTGGGTTCATTTTGGTACCTGGCACTTTTCCAGCTTTTTAGACCGAATAATAAAACAAATTTAGACATATTTCCCCCCAGGATGGACCTGATGATGACCTCAGATAACTACAAAAAAGAAAAAAAAAAAAAACTCTTACTCTGAGCCATCCCATAATCAATGAATTTGTAATCAAATACTGGGTCCAAAAATAGGACCAAAACTGGGACATGAAAAATCACCAAGGTGTCAGTGGATTTGATCTGGAACACATCACTTAAAATGGTCTTATACGGCACCATAAATAAAGAAACTTGTTAAATGTGTCGATCCTAGTGTTTTTTCTAATCCAGACATGTGGATTAGACATATACGTAACCCATTGTGTCCACTTGCGTTACATGCAGAACCTGCCCAGTTAAACGCATATAAATCGCAAATGATTTTGCAATAGCAGTCATTTTTGTGAAACACTCTACCATACAAAATTAGTTTGATTCCCGAAATGTATCCTATGAGATAATAAAGAGATATTAAAAAAAAAAATAGAAGCGCGTAATTTTCGTGTCTTTATGACCATGTTACATACACATTTTTGTATTAAATATAATGTCAAATAATATAAAAATGTGTTTTATCTGAAAAATAGTTTCTCTTTTATCTCAGTATGTATTTATTTTTAAAATAGACCCAAAGTGCTTCCAAACTTGCTTCATAACATTAGTTTACATCTGGTGTGAATTTTTAACCCCATGTCTTGTTTTTAGGACCAGTTTAATGGAACCACCCATATATTTCTTTCTTTGAGTTATTTATTATTTATTTATATTTTGCAAGCACAATTAAGAAACACATAGGTAAAAGATTATATGTGTATTTGTGTCTATGTGTACTTATGTTGTGTATATGTATAAACGAATGTACGTTTGCTTGTGTATACGAATGTATGAGTGTGTGAATAGATATATAAATATAAAAGAGTAATGTAAAAGGAAGAGGAAGATAAATATATATTATTAATAATATTTAATGGAGAAGGGGTGGGATTATTAAATAAGTTGCACTTCTTCCCACCCCTTTTAGGGCACGTAAATGAAACTATTGTGCTGTTCTTCTGTCCAAGATTATCTTGATTGTTGATTTTTGTTTTATTATTTATGTTTTGCTTCTTCACATACATTTAAAATGTCATTGCATGTTCAGAATAAATCACAAAATCACAAAAAAAGTAGAACCATTTGATGCTATTTTACCTGATTCCTGGTTGTCATGCTTCAGGTAGACTGGTTCCATCTTGAATGCTCCAATAATGTCTGTTCTCCTCTTCACCCTATTTAGAGACGATCCAGACGATAACAAAAACAATAAGTGCATCCTGACATTCCTCTACAGGATGAAAATTATGCATGTTTTTTTTCCAATTTCCTCACAAATTATGCTTTAAATATAGGTTGCACGTAATGGTTTTCACTATATTCAGCAGTGTCATAGTCTGGTATACCCTGTTTGTTTTGTCTTGACATATGTGTCTAAATATATGTCATGAATTGTTTAATGTGTAATATATGAACAACTGAGTCAGAGCGGATGGAACAGGTTTTAGGATCTCCTCCCGTTTCCACACGAGAGGGGTTGAAGCCTCACTATTTCTGTCGTGTGCCGAGTACGGTTTGTTTTGTTGGCTGCTGACAGAAGAGGCAGATGGAAGGCGTGGATCTATTTTTACTATGTGATTGTTGAGGTGCAGACAGATATGAGTTTGGGGATGAGAATAACAACTCATTGTTACTTTTTTGGGGCATGAGTCACCGCTCAGGTAAACTGATAAATCACCATATACAGTCGTGGAAAAAATTAATAGACCATCAGAAGTCATCAAAAACAATGGTTATGCAATCAAGTACTAACTCCTGTGAGTGTCATGTGACTAAAACAGACAGAAAAAACATGGAATGTCTAAAAGCACTGTTTTTGGCAGTACATTAATTAAGCTATTAATGTAAGAACTGAAGTGATTTTGGTTATTATCAAGAAAACCATGGAAAATGGCTAGATATCAGCTCTGAAATTAAACTACTATGAGCTATTTTTGTTGTTATTATATTTGTCCAAACAAATGTGCCATTAAAATGAACAAGAAATGGAAGAAAACAAGGGTGGTCTAATAATTTTTTCCGTGACTGTAGAAAACAAGAGTTACATGAAGTCAAAGCTATCACCGTGTGTCCATCCACCAGCAAGTAACTAAATTAAATCCTGCACATCCTAACAGTCGTTACATCACAAGGTCCGAGAGGCAAGCAGCAGCATTCTTTAGTTTAGTTTATTTCGAATATGCAACAAAACACAATAATCCTACTTGATCCTTGTAAATGAAACAGATAAGAAAACAAAACAAACAAGAAACAAAAACTATACATGTAAACAAAATATGACTTCATTTGCATATTCAAAACGGAGTGGGAGGAAGTAGAACTTCTCTAATCCCACCCCTTCTTCACAAAACAGTATCGTTTAGCTTCTTATCAACATAATCTATGAAAAATCAAGTCCCTCAAATCAGTGAACCTCACTTATCATCTTCACATGCACACCTATATTGACATACAGAGAAAATAAATTTTAAAAAATAATAAATAGATACATCAATTCTCGACGGCAACACAAAATGAATGCACAATAAGTGATGCCAGGCACAACAAACCCCGCCCCTCGCAAACGTTTTACCCATTTCGCCCTATCTCTTGTCATTGCACAAACACATTTTTGGTGACCTTGACCTTTAACCAACATTCACCAAAATGTTGTGGGATCTATTCTGGACCACCTCGCACCTTTCCTGAAAATTTCATGGAAATTGGTCCAGTAGTTTTTGTGTAAAGTTGCTGACAAACAAACAAACAAACAAAAAAACTGAACCAAAAACAATATCCTTGCCTCCCCTTCGGGGGCGGAGTAATAAAGTAAACAATGAGACAAAGTGAACAATAGCAATCAAACAAAACACAGACAAATCGACACATGCATCTTTTACTTTATATAGCTAACAACCAGCTTGCAAATTTGTTATTTTTACTACTGTATTCATTTTTTCATTTTGTGTACTTATTTTTCTGTTTAGTTATTTATTTCAACTTATTTATGTATCCAGCTATTATTTATATATATTTTTGTTAAGTGAACTGTTTTTACTATCAAATTTCATTTGATTGCACATGAGGACTGTGGGTTTGAGGAGGGAAGGCGTTCAACTTTGTTTATATATGTTCTATGTTCAAATGTGAAAAAAAAAAGAACCTGTACTCTTGTATGACATAATTCCAGGCCTGCTTTTCATAAATAAAGTTTATTAAAAAAAAAAAAAGAAAAAAAGAGTTACATACTGAAAATAACACATATGGGGTTTTCTGGTGCTGACTTTTGTGACCGTTCAGTTCATCATTGCTGTTACAGTACTGTTTTAGATAAATAAATAGAAGATAAATAAAAAAAAAGTAAAATTTTTTGCACAATGCAAATGTAAATCTTACCACATTGCAGAGCAGTCAAAGTTGACTAAAAGCCATTTGTGCGGGTTGAAGTTGAAAGAGTCAGCAAACTTTAAAAGAAAGAAAAGATAGTGATTAGCCACAGATCTTTGCCATTACTTAAGTTTTTTGCTGCAAATAAGATAATTAAAAAAAAAAAATCCTGATATAGTTAAACACATTATTAGTTCGATTTTTTTCCCCAAAACGCACCCATCATAATATGTCTTATTATTATGCTATTATTGCTGCAAAGACAACCCTCTAACCAACAGCATTATCTGGACTCAAGCAGGCACAGTTTATTTGAAATGCAAAAGAGGAGAATCATGCCAACAAGCAGCAACACACACTTAATATAAACCCTTCCTGGAAAGGGTTGTTCACAGAGAGACCAACCTTTTTAATCTGCTCTCTAATCTTTTTGTTGGCTATCTTTTGTAATATCCTTTTTCTCTACCTCCACAAATGCAATAACACATCATAGAGATACAATGTGAGACAGACTCCTGACTGACAATTGCCATGCTAACTGATTCAAAGGGTGCTGGTTGCCTACGCGCCCATCATTCGTATCCTAGCAACCCACCCTCCAGCAGGACCGCGCTCTAATCCAAAAAGACTGTGTTACTTTTATGTACTCTTATCTAATTATTTTCAGTATCCTGGGATTGTTTCAGTTACAGATTGTAAATATGTTCTTCTAAATCGTACTAGATGTTTGTTAATATTCCACCTGAATGCACTATAATGTTATAATGCATCAGAGTCCTGTTTTGCCCTAATAACTAATATATGAGATTAATTATCAGTCAAAGTAAAGCTAAAACACCGGTTGGTCATTTAACAGTCAAGACCGTTTTCTCTGTTTCCCCACGACAGTATTTGAACTTGTGTGTCTAATAAACAGTGATATATAAAGGTCTAACGCTGCCTCAGGAAATTACTCTGTCCTTATCTGTGCGTCTCTGCACAGCTTGGGGAGCAACAGCTGCTTTGGCAGCCTCAAAAGGCGGATTGATGCTCCTGAATCTTTTGCTGATTGTTCAGCCTATTACTCACTCTTGCATGCATCCTCCTTGACATTAACATTGTGCCATTTTCAAACAGAAATAAAGCAGCTGGATATAATCAGCATGCTGTCAGTATTTCCTTTTATAGATTTTATGGAAGATATTTCACACGCAATTGAACTAAAATAGGTTTTCTTGACATTTGGCACAACTGTGTGTTTTGTGCAGGTGGGGCAAATACAGAACCGGTTAGTAACGTTCTTAGTTTTTCATTTGAGCATGAAAAAGAGTTGTGACGTTACGGCCATAAAACTAGTGTATTGTGGTGATGATGTATAAACTAACATTAGCATGCTAACCAGTTCAGCCCTTCTTGTGCAAACACTCTTTTTTTTCCTCAAGAACCAGAGTAGTGAGTCAATGTAGCATCCAGTTTACCATCATTCAACTACAACAAGAAGCAGTAGCACTCATCAGACTGACCTTCTTTGCATAATACGGTAATAATAAATAATAATAATAACAACAACAACAAGTGGTGCCAGGCACAACAAACCCCGCCCCTCGCAAACGTTTTACCTGATTTGCCCTATCTCTTATCATTGTGAAAACACATTTTTGGTGACCTTGACCTTTGACCTACAGTCACCAAAATTTAATGGGATCTATTCTGGACCACCTCGCACCTTTCCTGAAAATTTCATCAAAATTGGTTCCGTAGTTTTTGCGTAAAGTTGCTGACAAACAAACAAATAAACACACAAACAAACAGACCAAACTGACCGACCGAACGAAAAACAATACCCTCGCCTCCCCTTCGGAGGGCGGGGTAATAAAAGCGTAATGCAATATGAGCACACAAACCACTTGACACAGACATTGGGTTTTTCTGTGGCTGGTTTCTTGCTACAATAGCCTTCCTCAAAACTGAGCTACACAAGCCCTACTGTAAACTGTAGCAGTGTTATCTTGACCAACTCTTAGAGCAGTGGATACCAAAACCATAACTTTCTAATGCAATGCAGTCTCCCTTCTATTGATAAATTGCCCCTTTAATTTCTGACAACATTATAATTATAGTTAAATCCCCTTATACTGATATTAGGATGATTAACAAAACTACCAAAAATATGTTTTACAAGACCTTCAATAGAAAACTAGTAGTTTTCAATCAACCATATGACATTATGGCATACATTAACACACCTCAATACCATTCAGCAATGGCCTAAATTCAGGGCAAATGAATGAACTCCCGGCGTATGCTGCATCAATGTGCATCCACATAGTTTCGTCATTACCTGCAACAGACACAGAGCAGGCAGAAAAGAGTATTAACGTGTGTAAAAAGACTGATCATACAAAATAAAATACTGAATATTTGGAAAACTGAATGAAGTCATTTTTACTTTATCGAACAGTAGAGCATAAACCCTGTTCCCCAAATGATCTAGAGCCTGCTTTACAGTTTCTTTAAGAGCTGGGATTAACACAAAAAAGCTAATATATGTGTTGTAAAGCTAAAAAAAAAAGCCAAATACATGTTATTAGTATTTTCCTGTAATTCCTGTGTGCACTTTTACCACAGGTGACTCACATATGGGCCCAAGCTCTAGAAGGTTATCAAAAGCACACGATGAAGTGGTCCCCAGAGTGGCACATAACTGAAACGCACAAACATACAAGTCATCAAATATCCTGAACGGATTCATTTTACTGGGACAGCTTCAGTCCACAACACAACAGTTACAAGATTGCATCTACATCATTCATGGCACATACTATAAACTGTTGCTTTTACAGGAGCAGACATGCGCTCTTCCTCTATGCTTTCTTTTTTGAAACAGACATGGGTATCATTTTTGACATGCAGATATGTTTCAGGGTTACTGGGCTGCTGCAGCTTCCCGGCTACTGGGCACTGATTGTGATCTGTTGGTCCAGATGGACAGAGATTATTGTCCTTAACCAAATAGACACACATTAAGTTAAACAGAAACAATGTTATCCTTCAATAGAAGCATCAGCAGTGTGTGCTCAGCAGCACCAACACACCCGACTGTGTCACTGTGGCTTTCAGCTGAATGAGAGGTCATGTAGAGAGTTATAAGTTATACGTAGAGTGTAATTACACAAACCAGGTGCCTTGAGTTAATGTTTGACGTTCTCTTGTGAAATGCTTTATTTTTACAATTACATAATGATAGAGGATTTGAATGTATTTCCTTACAAAGAAAGGAATGAGTCCAGCTGCCTTGTCTTCATCTATCATCTTCCTTAGCATGTCTCCTCTGAGAGAAAATCTGTTGTCAGTTGGGACTTTTTTCATCATCACACCTCCAATCAGTCCAGCTCGCTCCACCGAGGAATGAGCCTTGGAAACAAAGTCACAGGATACAAAAAGTGTATTAATTAAAAAAAAAAAAAAAAGATCAACAAGTTTCCTCTGTTCTGGCCGTCAGACTGAAAGAGCAGCTGATTTATTTTTGATCCGTTGATGTCATTTACTATAAAAGGAGAGCTATACGCACACTGGAGATGAACTCAGGCAAAAGAACACGTAAACCTGCAGTAGTCAAAGAACTAACTGCTCTGCCTATAAAGGTCTGTGCGGCCCTCAGGCGACTCCCTAACCCAATCACAAAGTCAGCCTGGTGTTCGACCTGATCAGAGCTCACTCCTGCCTCACTGACCCTCTGTCTCTCGCTATCACATTACAACTACTTCAGTAATACAAACTGAGGGACTGTTACCTGTGGAACCATTTGCTCATGCACATTTACAGCTAAACTGTGTCGCATATTTACTTGTTTTACCAGAATGGCTGTTGTAAACATGTCTAGTGTGAATTTAAACCCTTAAAGATCCAGCATTACCCCCGTTTGACAATCTGCAGAAAAAAATTGCTCCTTTGACTGCAAATCGAACCCCAGTTTTCCACATTGCAGTCCAATGCTTTCATAATGACCTACATCCCAGTTGTCCCAAGATCTGACATATTTGCTATCTGATTGTCTTGATAGTTTTCGGGCTGTGACATTTACATCTAAGCCTCAGGGTTAGGTTGTGAAATATGACCATAATGCACAGTATGTTCTGCAAACAAAGCAAGCAGTCTTGCTGAACAGGAATATGACAGTTTGAAGAAGGATATCACATGTATGTATACAGTATATAGCACCATTTCATTCCATTTTTTCTTGATCCACCATTGTCTATATCTATCCTTTCTTAAGTGATTTATCACCATTCATTATAATATTATCCTCTGTATTTTGCATTTTATTAGTATAAATCAGATATTTTCCCATATTTAATTTACTGATCTTGAAAATGTTCATAAAAGCTCAGATTAAAGTTTGAGAGTTATACTAAAAAAAGAGAGAAAACAGAAGAAAAAGTGACATTTTTGGTAAAAATATATCATGAACTAAACATAAACCAAGCATTTCCATCCACTGTAATTGATCAAACTATGTGTTTTACTGGTGAATCAATGTTGTAGAAGACGACAGTGTTTCCACATTCCACGTGAATGTCCAAATGGGTCATATCTGATGGTCATGAAAAGATGACAAACTGTATTTTACACCAATTATTTACATGTATTGATAGGATTAGTGGATACACAGGTATTAAACAGCTTAGATCAGTAGATGCTTTCGGTCGATGATGGATGTTTGGGTCTTTATGGGTGAAGGTCATACTGCATAATTAATGACTGACATATACACATGACCACAACTAGAGTTAATAACATCCTGCAAATGAAAATTATATGCATTTGTGTAAAGTCATGAACCTGGGAAACTTACTTGCTCGGAGGTGTATGCCACCAATTTGGAGAAGATTTCCCCCTCTGATAATTCCGGGTTCACGGACTGGACCCTTCTGATTGCTTTACAACGAGCAGCAAGTAACGCCATCAGCGTTGCCTCACTGGCTGTGCCCTGTTGGAGAGTTACAAAAAGAACATGTAAAGTGATGCTGTGGCTTTTATACTATCTTTGGACATTACCGTGTTACGCTGCCCCCCGAAGGGGAGGCGAGGGGTACTGTTTTTGGTTCGGTTTGTTTGTTTGTCAACACCCTAGCAGCAAAACTATTGGTTGATTTCATACCGAATTTAGTTTGTAGATTACCACTGACCCAGAAGAGATGTCATTACATTTTGAGAAAAATAGATAGAAGTTTACATTTTTTATGAATTTTTAAAATCTTGTTTTCCCCATTTACTTATAATGGGCAAAATTTCAAATGTCTGTAGCAACAAAACTACTGGTTGAATCCATACTAAATTTGGTTTATAGATTGCCAGTGAACCATAATATATGTCATTATATTTTGGGAAAATAGGTCAAAGTTTCAAATTTTTATGAATTTTTAAACCCCCCCTTACGTATAATGGGCAAAATTTCAAATGACTAAAAAAGAAACATACATTTTGTTTCAATTTACCTCAAATGTGGCACATATATAGAGGCAACTGATATGCTGACATCACGCATAAACATGATGACATCAGCTGGATCGATGCCAAAATAAGATCAATATGTGGGAGGAGCTGGGTTTGTTGTGCCTGGGACCACTTGTTACTCATATTTTCAGGCTATCTTTGGGTAAACTGGAAAATCATGACACTTTTAGCACTAGGTAGAAAAACATAACTGTACCGTGACTCTTCATCCTGTCAGGTTGATACAAAGAAAATTATTTGAGGCTACATAATGAAAGAAAATGTGGCTTCTGAGGCATCTGGGGTTGAAAGTCAATATACATAAATTGCTCTCCAGACAAGAAATGTGTGTCATGAGAAAGGCGGAGACTGATCATTAAAATTGATAAATCAATCAGACTCTGTACATCACTGCGGTTATCAGATCACTTATAGGAGCCAAAGGAAACAGCTTCAGACCGATAAATGAAGCCCTAATAAAAGCAAATCCTCTTCTGCCAAACTTCCTTGAGCATACTTCCTGTCTTCTCCCTGCTTACAATAAGATATAATCACGATCTCAGCATATACCTTTTACAGCTTGGACCAGTTTTCATTTACAGCGTCATCTTCACACTAGTATCACAGTGTCAGTGCCTCTTCTTTTTAAATTGGCAGGATTTAACACAGCTGCAGAAATTTCCCATTGTTAAGGCTAAAAGTAGACTGATAAACATATTATTATTAGCATCATTTCCAAAAGATAGGCACCACTTGACTGATCCACTGTTGATGATGCAAAAAAAGATATGCAATCTTGGTTTACCCGATTCGAAGAAAACAATTATTTGTTATCTAATGCATTATTCAATTAGATTTTGTAATCTCTTATTTATAATGAATGGATCCAAATTAATTACATGCTCTTTCTTTAAGGTTTAATGACTTTCAGAGGGTTGTCACAGGTCACACAAGGGCATTTTTCCAACCATCCCTTTTCTCCTTTGTGTTGGTAGAAGGTTTATAATAACAGGCTGACTGTGGTGCTGTCACAACACTCTTTAGCCCGGCTGCAATGAGAAAAGGTCCATTGGTTGCCATAGTGAGCCTGTAAGCTGCACTTAAAAAGGAGAGTCGCGAGAGAGAAACAAAAACATGATGAAACAGATGAGAACACACGCATACACACCTTCACACTCAGGTGGTCACAATAAAAGAGGCATGAAATGATCTGTCATCAGTGTGCACTCACATGCTCCACATGAACACACACAACAAACGCTCTGTTTATGTCAGTGGAACACTAAACGATTAGCCTTTTGCTATACGAAACCCTCCCAGTGCCATCACTGTCATCGTTAGCTGTCTGTGGAAGACATATTAAAAGGCAATTTCCTGTCAATTTTCAGCTGGTGTGAAGCATCCAGAAAGACAGGACAAATCAATATCAGGAAAATTGGTCTGTGTGAACACCTGCGAGTCATCTAGGGACATTATAAAGAGCCAGATTTAAGCTACATCCTACATTTTAACCTGTTTACTCTCTCTAATCCAGCCAAAAACCACAAATGTGACAGTGTTTGCACTTTTGCCTGGGTGCTGAAGCTGGATTCCTGTGTGAGGCTATAAGTTTTCTGGGTTTTTCTCTCAGGTTTATATAGTAAAAATACTTTGATGGGTGTAGAAGAACATCATGATTTTGATTAAAATATTGCTTTTCACCATGTTAACTGCTAGAATGCCTTTCTGTACATGGTCCATTCCACCACTGAAGTATTTTTGCATGGACGTTTCTTTTCTGTCAAAGTTCTTTTTTTTTTTTATTGATAACAGAACATGAATTAAAACATTCACTAAAACAGGAAGATATTTTTGATTTTCCAAACATCCACCCATGACACTACACATGACCCTACCCAAACATGGACAAACACAAACAACCACTGAAAAAATGTATGAAAAGGCGGAATGAAAATTATAAAAAAAATATTAACAGCCATGTTTAAAAAGTATAAATTAGTGCAGTATAAATGAACAATATAAAGAAACAAGACAACAGAAAAAAGAAAAAGAGGAAAAAATAAACACATAACAAGTGGTGCCAGGCACAACAAACCCCGCCCCTTGCAAACGTTTTACCGGATTTGCCCCATCTCTTATCATTGTGAAAACACATTTTTGGTGACTTTGACCTTGATCTTTGACCTACATCCACCAAAATTGAATGGGATCTATTCTGGACCACCTCGCACCTTTCCTGAAAATTTCATGGAAATTGGTCCAGTAGTTTTTGTGTAAAGTTGCTGACAAACAAACAAACACAGACAAAAAAGACAAACCAAAAACAATACTCTTGCCTCCCTCTCAGGGGGTGGGGTAAATACTCAGAGACTATTGTTGTGGGTTTCTCATAAAATACCGAGAAGGGGTGCCATATTGTGTAAAATGTATTCTCTGATCCCCGAGCAGTGTATCTGCTCTTCTCTGGATTCATGCAGGACCTCATGTCCCTCCACTTAAGTGAAATAGCTCATCGAGCGAGCATGAACATTTCTTAAAACAGAAGATGTAGAAGAAGAAACATCCCTAAGAGATGCAGTTATTAAACTGTATGTAAAGAACAGTAAATTATTCCAAAGTGTGCTTACCTGGATGACACCTCCTCCATGGCCTTGAGTACCAGCGATAAAACACTCGGGTAGTTTCAGCATCTTTCCAAGCCAATCTAACATGACTGTCTCCAGCTCTGTGCAGGCTGGACTGGCAGCCTGATAACACAAACCCCCAAAAATAAACAAAACCATTTTTATGTTATACTTTTGCTGATAAAATTGCATGAAAGATACATAAACTCTTGAAATACAGAATGAAACACAGACAAATATTTTTTTTCTGTTACCCAGGAGAATCCAATACAGCCAATGCCTGTACACAACATGTCAGCCAACATGGCAGGGAACGAGGAAGATGTCGGAAAGTAGGCATAGAAGTACGGACTGTGCCAGTGAGTGACCTGAAAAGCACATACATAGAAAATTTATTCGCAAATAACATTTTCAACGTGACAACAGGCACGGTTACAGTGGATCACAGTTTTAGACCCAAACGGCCACTGGTGACCAAACCCAACTACTCATGTAAACTGTTTAATACCTGTCAATACATGTAAATAACTGGTGTAAAATACAGTTTGTCATCTTTTCATGGTCATCAGATATGAGCCATTTGGATGTTCTGAGGTTCCGTAGTTACCATGGAAACACTGTCATCTTCTATAACATTGATTCACCAGTAAAACCCACGGAGTTTAATCAGTGACAGTGGATGTAGACACTGGGTTTATGTTCAGTTAATGATATATTTTATGGAACAAGTCCCTTTTTCTTCAGTTTTCTCTGTTTTGATAGAACAACGTTTGAATTTACGCTGAGCTTTAATGAACATCTACATGATCAGTGAATTAAATATAGGAAAATATGGGATTTACACAGAAAAAACTCAAACTTAAGAGGATAATATTACAATAAATAATGATACATCACTTAAGAGAGGTTAAATACAGAGAAAAATGATGTTGGGAACTGCCACAGACGTACAACTGGGTCTTTATGGGTTAAGGAAACAAAGCTAGCATTCAGGAGAATTGTATCTAAATATTTTTTTAATCAGTTTGAGTTGATTAATAGATTGTTTCAGCTGTAGTTTATGTAAACTCAGACTTAATACATAATAGCTAACATGTGCCCAGACATTTTGGTCTGGATTTGAAGAATAAAAACTGAACTGCACAACATATTTAGATGATGATCACAACTGTTTAAACTCAATTGCCCATTATGAAAAAATACACAAATCTTATTTTTTTCTGATTAGTGAGTGGCTAAGCTTATCTGAATTTTTCTGTAGCTGTTTTTTTTTTTTTTTTTTTTAAACCACACTCTCCATATCAGAGATACAATAGAGAAACCCCAAGAGATTTTTCTCAAGTAATGTTTTACTATTTAGTCAGCAAATCAGTCAGCCACAAGGCTCCTGCGTGCTTCAGTGAATCAGAGAAAACACTAACTCACCCCTGGCATAATAACCCTTTCCACATCTCTTATAATGTCTTCATATGTCTCGGGCTCATCTGGAGCTTCAGTAGGGACCAAACTACGAAGGTACCCTGGTTGCACATCTGGGTACACTGGCCGCTGTTCTATGTTCTCAAGGTAGTCGGCCACGTAGTCCACCATTTCCTTCCCTCTACGCCGAAACTCTTCCACATCCATGTTATCACTGAAATACAACACAGAAACACTCCATTTCTGGATTATTTTAAAACAATGATGTTCTGTCAAATACAAATATGACTAAGCCATTATGTCAGACAGTAGAGACACATGCATATGCATTCACACTTATTTACTGATAACTGGTTTAACCTTTGAGCCTCATATTATGGACTTAACTGACCTTATATTCAAAGGAATACCTCTAGTGCAAGAATGTGCACCCTGTCATCTTGAAGGACATGGGGAAAAAATCTCATTAAAATAAAATCAGCAATCATATCTACAAACTTACTCGCGGGTTACATTTTTATCTGCACTATACAGTTGAATTACAAAACACCACATAAAAATTGATTACATTGTTGTTTTTTTTCCCTTTCAGAGAGAAAAAGGCATGTTGGAGATAAAGTGATTGTTGCACTTTCAGAGTAGATCATTAACTTGGTCCTGAAAAACCAGCTGGCGGGTCTTTATCCCAGTGACCATTCCACCTACCCTTACAGGAGCTTTGATATAAACTGACAATCATAAAAGGTGAACGAAACATAAGAGTGAATAGAAATGAATAAACCTCAGCCACTAAGCAGAGAGAATACTGGAAGAACATGGGAACATTATAATGACGGTATGGATTTTTGCAGGTGATGTTTCCCATTTTTAAACTTTAATGTTACTTTCATTTCAGTTGAGATCAGATTTTTTTTATTTAAACAAGAATTATTTAGTTTCATTTGATCTCAGAGATTTAGTCTTATGGTTCTATTTACCACCTGCTAGAAAAGAACAATTCAATAAAGAAAAAACTACTGCAGATTTACAATGTACACATCTCATATGTATAATATCTCAAATGTTTGTTATGTATCACAATTAGTCATTCATATCCAAACTGCAATATCAATGCCGCCTGTTATTCATTCAGTGCCTTATCAGTCAACAAGTGTTTCACCTCCATGTCCTTTTCCATTGCTGAAAACCAGAGCCCTTATCCTTATGCTTATCTCAAATAGGATTAGACGTGCTTGCATATATGTGTGTCCGTGTGTGTGTGTGTGTTTCTACTCACAATTTCAGATCAAGGGTTCAGCAGCGACGTGTAGGGTCCTTTCCTTTGGCGTTCACAAACACAGCCAGTCGCGTACGAGTGTGTTTGTGTGAGTAATCAGACAGGATGCATCCTCCTTTTATGTAGCCACTAACCACCCCCACCCCTTAGCCCCCATTAGGTCAGCCAATGGGAATCAGTCTGATTCACCAGGAGTTCCTGAAGCTGAGCTTCTATAAGCACACATTCAGATGAATGAGTAAATATGCTTTTACACAATGCATAACCTGGGGAAAATTAGATGGAGAAATAATTGTCCCACCTGTTATGTAGATCAAATCAGTGTATGCACCTTGATCCACTGTTTATTTAACCCAAAAAGACCCTGTGCTACTTTTATGGCAGTTCCAAAATGATTTTTCTCTCTATTTAACCTTTCTTAATTGATTTATCACTATTTATTCTAACATCCTTTTAATTTTGCATTTTTTCTGTGAAAATCATGTATTTTTCTCTAATTTATTGATCATGTAGCTGTTCATTAAAGCTCAGAGTAAAGTTGAGGGTTACAATATAAAAAAAAAACAGAAAAAACTGAAGGAAAAAGTGACTTTTTCAGTCAAATCTATCATTAACTGAACATAAAAAAAAAAGTGTTTCCATCCACTGTCATTGATCCAACTCCATGGGTTTTACTGGTGAATTAATGCTGTAGATGACACTGTTTCCACGTTCACTTCGAGCCTCTGAACGTCCAAATGGCATTTTACACTAGTGCTGCACGATTTGATGAAATTGTGCAATTGCAGTTATTGTGGACTATATTGCGATTGCGATATTATAAATGAATGGTGTCATGAGTCTACTCGCTTGAATATCAAGGACAACACAGAGAATTACAACAGTCTGTATATTTCTCAACTCAAAACATACAAACATGCCACAAAAAATACAAAACCTGAAGCTTACAGTACTGTATTTTCTCCCCAAATAACTTCAAATCAAAAAATAAATAAAAGATTGAAAATAAAGGTATTTCTGCAAATTGCACAATGTCATTAGTGTAAACTCAAATGCCTTTGTTGGCATTTCTGTAAACCTGCTAAGTACTACTGAAAAACGTTCTTACAGTACTCTTGAAAGGAATAAGGGCATTTCTGCAAAGTAGAAAGGCAGTAGCACTATTGTAAACTTAAAGAGCATTCTGCTGGCATTTTGATAAACCTGCAACAATTTTGTACTGTAAAAAGGTAAAGGCCTTTCTGCAAAATTCAAACAGAGACAAATGCCTGTTTCTTAACATAACAAAGGCATTCCTTCAAAGAGCAAAGGCTGTGTTAGTTTACATTATAACTTGAAGGCCTTTCTCTAAACACGTAGTAGAACAACAATAAAAGAATGCAAAATACTCATTAAATAAAACATTCTGAATCCTCAAAAAAGGACAATAAAGAGGAGTGTAACAAAAATCAGTGGTTAAATTTCAAAATGGGCTATAATTTGTATTCAATTACAACTTTCTCTAAAAGTAAAAAAAGTCAATCAAACCAAAAGCGATAAAAATGTTACCACTGTACATTTGTTCTTCCACTTTCTAAAAGGGTAAAACTACCACCACTTCAGAGGTTCTTTGATTAAAAAAAAAAAAAACACAAAAAAAACATATCCACCTTTTCTGGTTTCAGAAAGGAGCAATGGGCTGATTCAACATTAATGCTCGCACTGAAAGCTCCTTCTGACGCAGAGCTTGTTGCTTGTATGCAGATATTTCTGAGCTAGTTTGGACAGCAAAGGGACATTTATTTTGTGGCGCTTCCACCATTTCAGTGGATCTTCTTCATCAACTACACCAGGCATGTAGGTGTATGTGTTGATACAGATTAGTCATATAGAGGGGAACGTTGTGACTTTAGCTTTGCATGTTTTACACACTGCACATCTTGCTGTTCAGTGTCGTCGTACCTGAATCCAAAGTATCGCCATATAATGGAAGTTACATTTATTTTTCCGCTACCGACTGAGCTTGTCCCTCCTTGAGTTCCTCTTCGTTGTCCAGTGGGCTGCTCTGCTCTGTGAAAGCCGGGTACTTAGGGGACTCTACCTGCAGCTGCACACAGTGGATGAGGGGTCAGCTGCTCCACACCACACAGGAGACAGTCCCGTTCACTGGAATATTTGGACTGATAGGACTATTTTCATGTAGGCCACATGTTGAATTATTTGTATTTTTCAAAATGTTAGATAAAGATTTTCATTTAAAAGAGAGAGAGAAAATGTCCTGTTCACAGGCACACACGTGCACATTTGTTTACATTAAATGGCAAATCGCAGTTCATTTGAATCAGATGTGTTGGAAAAGGGATCCATCTAAAACACAGGTGTCGAAGTCCGGTCCTCGAGGGCCGGTATCCTGCAGGTTTTACATGTTTCCCTCTTCCAACACACCTGATTCAACCACATGGCTCGTCATCAAGCATCCCCAGCAGCCTGCTGATGAGCCATGTGGTTG
>JAPQRP010000010.1:17785982-17799209 GCA_037367295.1 Apogon hyalosoma | reverse complement strand
GAGAGAGAGCGAGAGAGAGAGAGAGAGAGAGAGAGAGAGCGAGAGAGAGAGAGAGAGAGATGTATAGGGAGAATAACGTAGGTATAGTGGCAGCCTGCCATTTCTGCAACTGTGCAGCCACGCATCAGACCATATTATATATTAGGGTGTCAGTTAGGCCACAGAGCCCTCTCTGTCTATGAACAAGGCAGTTTTAACACCCACTTACGCTCAGAAATGTGAGTTCTGGAGAAATGGGGCTGAGTCAAATTTAATTAGTAGGCCAGATAGCACAGATTTAGTTTAGCATTTGAATGATCTATAAATGTCTGTATAATGTGATTAAAAAAAATAGGTCAACATTAGATAAATACACAATCAGGCAAAATATCTTACATTACACAGCAAAACGTTTAGGAAAAGTCATGGGATGCAAGTACATTTTCTCCTTTATTTACCGTGGTCACCTGCTGTGAATCACCCCGCATGGAGCCAAATGTTTTACCAACAGGAAGGAGCAGATACTTAATTGTAAAGCAGGGCAGATTTCCCAGAAACCCTAGCCAGAAAATGTCTTTTCAGACCTGATTTGAAACCATTGTCCGATTACAGCAGGAGGGCAAAAGAGGGGGGTTGCAAGTTGTGATTGGCCAAACAAAGGGTGACATCACTGGCCGAATTTTACCGATACACTGGAAACGGTCCACTGGTTATATCGCAACCTAAATGTGGTACAAAAAATGCAAACTTGCTGTTCTCACAAGAGACGAGCTGTACTGATGCATACTTAGAAGACATAATCCTGCAATTATCATAGAATCATTATTACATACAAACAATTGAACGGCATCGATATGTATGAAGGACAAAGACAGTCCAACATTAGAGGAAGGGCCCCACATCCTACTGACGTAGTAACATCACAGACAACTACAAACAATTATTTCCCATTCAGGGAAATTACACTATGTGCCGCAGTTCTGTACAAACTGCCCCCGTAATGGGGAGTTTTCTCTAAACATGCCAAGATCACTGTCTTTATCTGTCTCCCTGTGGTTGCTGACACAAATCTCAATGCCAGCTCTTTGACTTCAGTCACTTGTCAGCTGAAGGACGCAGCCACTTTTGTGCATCGATTTTCTTTTCATGTCTTGTCAGGTTTTTTCACTGCCTGCCATCCTCTTTAATTATTTTATCAAGCTTTGTGACAACACATACACCGAGAGGAAATAGTCAGACCAGATTGGTATTATATTTCTACTCTTTTATGTCACTCCATTAGATTATTTGCCAACTTAAAACTAAATAATGCAAATAAATGATAGCATTGATAGAACATATGACATTAAAACCTATATTACCAGTGATCACAAGTCTATCTTCTTAATGTTTAGACCCCTTCCCTCCTTTTCTCCGTTTTCACAGCAGCAGCTTCAGAAATCTGAGCTGTCCTACTTTCCCCTAAGAGAAGGGAGGGAGGAGGGAGGGGGGGACAGAAAGAGAAAAAGAGACAGAGGACAGAGGGAATGAAAGAGGGAGAAGGGCAGAGAGGGAGATGGAGGGAGATGGAGGCTCCATGACCTAGAGTCCAATAGCTTTGTTCAGCTTTGGCCAGATGAAATGCCTACAAGGCAGCAACACACTGCTTTTTGGATAGAACACATGGACAAACTCAGATGCCGATCTACACGTCTACACCTAGATTCATTACCATAAAAACCATTTAAAAAAGAATAAATGTAGTTTGACTTGCAATTCTGTTCACTCCTTTCCATAAAGTATAGTCTGACCAGAGCAGAACTGCACACACTTGGTCCTCCAACAGTCTAAAACAGACAGAAACAGAGTAGAGAGCACACCGGGATTCCCATTAGCTGCAGGAGTAATGGGATCTTGCCCTTTTAGGTGGGTGAAAGTTGTGGCTTCTAATCTTACACTGCCTGCCTTCTGGGACAAGGATGAAGGATGGACCATTAAAGGTGCATCATGCCTCAATGCCTGGGTGGTCCACTCATGCTCCTATTGAAAGAGGTTTATTTAGTTAATTTTTCTATTTAGTTTAACTAAACTCAATATTAATCTTCATTTTTTTCACATATTTAAGGCTTAGCGCATCTTTCCTGCCATTACCTTAGCGTAGGAATCCATCATTACTGAACAACCCACTGTGATAACATAATATAACACTTAACTTGGAGCTAAATTCATGAGGGAACATCCCAACTGTCAGCCTGTTTTACTTTGTTTTCATTTGGTGCTTGAGCTTGTCCCTCGTTTTTTTAGCCAAAGAAAAAAACCACCTGCTCTTATTTGCTTAATGTGAGGAAAAAGAGGCAGCTTGAGCTTTTGTCACATAATGATCTTCATGTTTGGCATGAGTTGTGTTCATATTCTTCTAGGTTTGCTAAAGTCACTTTCCACTGCCGGCAAGAAACTCTTGCTTGTTGGTACTATTTAGCAATGACAGTGTATGTTTTAATGCACCACAGCTGGAATTTCTTTTCATGTGTGTACACTGCAGCATTTTCTCTGGCTCAAGGCTATCATATGGTGTTCAACACATGGCGTTTCTGCTACAGTGTAGGCGGTGGATGTTAGCTGCAGATGGCTCAGTGGTTGCAGTGACAGTGACCTATTTTTAAATGCATGTGTGTAAATTAATTTAGCGTGTAACAGAATAATTTTAATCCAATATTTTGGGTCACATATTCTGAATATGTGAGATAATGTGGCACAAATCTTGCCTCTTAAGTTTCCAGAGGGTGTTTTTTTCATCATGGTGGACGTGCATGACATTATTTACGCAACAGATTTGTCAGCGGTGATTTGTTTTACTCATTAAAACATAGACTAATCATGTGAGCCAAGGCTATTATTTAACAACAGGCTATGTGTTATGATTGCGCTTGCGTGTGTACGTGTGTGTCTCTGTGGCAGCGTGGCAGTAGCAGGTCTAAGCGAGCAGGTCGAGGCATGTTTTCATTTAGCAGCAGGGGATAAATATGTCCCTGACACATGAGATGTTCCAGACTCAACCACAACCTGCATGGCGCTCGTCCAGATAGCATTTGTTCAATTGCAGCCAAACAATTTGTATTTCACAGCACTGAACACTGCGAATCTACTTAGTCACTCTGTGCATTTGTCTATATGTCATTATGGGTGTGTTTATCTGCTTGAGAGAGGAAAGAGAGCAGGGGCACGTATGCTGACAAAGGCTTACTGTACAGCCTGCATGCTCTTTTTACCTCTGATACAAAGAGCATCAGATAACAGGAGCGTGTGTGTGTGTGTGTGTGTGTGTGTGTGTGTGTGCGCAAGAGAGAGAAATAGTGTGTGTATGCCTCAGGCTCAGACACTCGGTGTAATGTTAGGAATAATGAGGCCAAAAAGCAGGCATGCATCAAATATACACACATGGACGCACACACGCACAAGCCCAATAAAACATCCAGTTTAAGCAATTTATTTATATTCACATCAGATACAAATAATCACAAAGACATAAACGATCGTAATGTGTAAACAGTACAAATCATACACACATACTACAAACATATAAGCGTGACAAACCTGTGATTACACAATACAACAAGTGTCCAAGTTTGTACGTGTTCTGTGCTTCTCTTTAAGATTCGTTTAGAAGCCGGCTGGCTGCTGCCAGAGTGAGCCAGCTGATTTTTTTTTTTTTTTTTTTGTGGCACTGTCACCTTTGATCTCGCACAGCGTGACCTGCAGAACACATCAGCGCTCCGACGAGAAGCAGGCCACGCATAAACACACGCAAGTGGACGTGCGCATCCACGCTTGTAAAGAGAAACATACTGTACATATATCAGGCGCATGAGCGTTCACGCACTCTGCTCTAAGTACACACACTCGCGCACACTCCCACAGATGTTCTCAACAGTTTGGGCATCGACCGCATTCCATTCTGCTGTTTGGTTTACAGTGGAAAATTCTGCCCTTTGACCTGGAGTATTTCCAACAGTCAGGAAGTAGGCAGCCAGGGAATGCCATGCTTCAGTGCTAAGACAGCGAGGAGTGATGGATCAATTCTCATCATTTATGTACCGTGTGTTCCCGTATTAATTCCACTGTCTTCTTTTTGGCAGCTAAAACCTGCTTTAAGCATTCTCCATGTCAAAATAGATTTGTTAAACTGGCACAACCAAAAACATTATTTTCCAGTTCTGCAGATTCATTTTCCAGTTGTGTGTGTGCGGTGGCATTAAGTTTTTGAGCTATGATGTGGTTAGTTTTTTTTGTTTTTTTTTTCTCATATCGATGAGTAATTCACTGGTTGTGTTTGAAAGGTGGTGACAAACCTAGAGAGAATTATAACCCGACTCTCCCCTGTTTCGGCTTTTTTTTTTTTTTTTTTTTTTTTCACTCACAATGTTTTCATGCATGTCATTTTCATCTGCCACACAGTCCCAAAAAGTAGACCGAGCAAGCTTTCGACTCAGTGGTATACTTATTGAAGAGTCAGCTGCTGATGGAAACAAACACTGTGGTAAAAAAAGTGAATATTCCAACTGCAAAGTAATGATACACTATTCCATGAAGCCAGTTTTACTTCTGCAGGCTTGTATTTTTCAATTCTATGCATTTACTGCAGAGCTATGGATTACAGACTGGCAAAAAAAAAAAAAAAAAAAGCTTTTCAAGTGGATATGTGCGATATTCATGTTCTGCAAGATATCAGGCTAAATCACGTATGACGCTAATCTGAACTGCAAAGCAAGACAGTTATAGTCTCATTACAGCATCATACCCTCCACGTTACTTCCTGCTGTGAATGATTCAAGTCTGAGTGAACTGCATGCATACAGTCCTGTTCCGCGATGTTTTTTTAAACATGGAATCACTAGGAGCAGTTACGATGATTTTTGATGTTGAGATGGATGCTAGTAAAATCATTATCTGCTGTCACATCTCTGAAGGCTCAATGTGAGGCAATGTCGTGCCGAGACCGCGAGGTGTAAAAAGGTGACATGACGGTGAAAAGTGATCGGCATCGCCATCCCTTCAGGGATACTATGACACAGCCGTTACCTAGAATACAATCTGACATCATCTAACATATTTTAGGTAACAACCAGCCAAAAAAATGATAAAGGCATACTGGATTAGTGGGAAAACAAACTTATAATATGTATAAAAATGCAGTCTGCATGCTACAGGTGGCATGGGTGGCTTACAGATATTCTTCTCATCAATAAGTGATAGATTTATATGCTAATAGATTAATGCTAATATGTACTAGTCATCAAGGACTGATGCTGATATTAGTACTCAATAGAGCATGTTATGTATCCTGAATCTGCTCTTGACACATCATTCTATAAATAGGTGAATGGTCCACTGTTTGCATACCCAAGTACTTTTCTTAGCCAATCTGTAATGCATGGAATATAAAAATCATATTTGTTTAATGCAAGAAGTCAAAGAAAGCTAGCTCACAGACTTCTAGGAGTTCTGGAGACTTCTAGTCCAACCCAAAAGAAAACACAGAGGCATTAATTCTTTTGCAGACTTATGCAAGTGGACACTTCAACTGGCACTAAGCACCAACAGCCCATTTGCTAACATTATCAAACAGTGCCAACCCCTCCTCCAGTGCTTGTCTGGCACAATGTGCTATTTTGGGCCTCTTACTTCATCATGTGTGAATAAGTGTTCATCTGGTGAGGACATACAGCTCAGCACCCTGACTTACTCGAGATCACCAGGAACTGTAAGATGTTATGTGGAACAAAATGAGCAAATTTACATGAATTATTTACTTTTTTTTTTTTTATTCCAAATGTGTGGATAAATCTTAATAAACTTCAATTCCAACTTTCTCTAAGTTTGCCAACTTTTTTCTTTGCAATAAGAGCCTGTTAGATAACTTCTATTTGGAGAGCTTAGTTTGTGTTTTCCAAAGGTAAGTTCAAAGATGTGATGTTAAAGCTCATTCCCAAGTGCCCCAAAGTCTCTCCTGATCTTCTACAGCAGCAACTAGCGCTCTAGATACTGATACCACCCACAACAAACAAATGATTGGCTCCCAGCGCAACACAAACTTCACATGACAGCCAACCAGCGCCAATAATAACAAGGGTTTTTCTGAATGTTACACAAGTAAGAAATAGGGTTACATAAAAGAGAGATTGAGGGATGACAAAGAAACACGTGACTGATTGAAAGATAAACACTGATATGAAGCACAATACACAGCGAGACGGACAGAACAACACAAAGATAATGAGGGACAGACCAGAGTGGCAGAGATAGGGCGCAGGGATCCTGCCATACCATAGAGCACAGGGAGCTGCAGGACATCCAGTCCAAGTACAGTAAATCCAACAAAATCTGGCAACTCAGTGATCAAATCAGTGTTCCCACACTGGAATGACTGGGGCAGCTATGGGAACACAGTGTCCAAGTAAGCACATAACAGCACTCTCTACTGCACTACTGAGGACAGACTGTCAAGAACCAAGACAGAGAAAATTAATGGATACTGGCTAACTGCCTTGCATTCAAAGCCTCCTTATAGGTTTTTCCATTGCATGACATGGATCACACAGGCAAAGCTCCTGGTATTTTCTTAAGTTTAGCGTGGCTGCAATACCTGCTCATTAGCTGGCTGGCTGTGTACTGAAAAATGTACCGTTTTAGGATTTCATGGAACCCCAATTTCATGGGCAGGCTCAAGAATGCAGTGTTTAAAATCATATTTATCCATCCGTGCACACTTTTATAGACATTTTTAGTTGACACAACCCACTCACACCCACTGGCATTAATTCCTAGTGTAATATCCTCAACCGTCCTCGGGCCCCAGAGAAATCAAACAATGTTTAGCTGATTCAGGAATGTTCTTTGAAGTCTGTTTATAATGAAAGGTTCAGCTTTTTACTTTGCACACTGATGTGTTATAAAGACATCTTCAGCAATGCCCTTTTGTACTTCAAGTAATTAAAATAGGAGATGACAGACAAATTATATGTTTACACCATTTAGCAAAGAAAAAAAGAAAAAATAACTGTAGAATTAAGAGCCACTTTTTAAACTTGACTGGATGAGTAGTTTGACTCATAGTGCAAAGGGCTTTCTAGGTAAATTCAGTTTGTTCAACTTTAGATTGGTTCAAAGAGATTTTCCTCTTCATTTTCTTTTTAATGTAAATCAATAAGGGTTCCAATGTTTGTTAACTCATGTCATGTTTAACACAGCATGTTACTTCTATAAATGTCAAATTGCGGCATTTCAACATTTACTTCAGATTTTCCTCTGTTGAGCATACACAGAAAAAGAAGAACTGCTGTGGAGAGCAGGAGGATAAATGGAGAAAGACAGCAGAGAGAGGAAAGTGAAGTAATAGGGAATCAGATGGCCGTGTCAAACAGCTTGCCCGGTGATTCTTGACAGCCCTGCGCTGCGTCCTCATGCCTCCTGCGCAGAGGCCAAGAAGTGAGGTAAGGAGGAACAGAGCGACAGAAGCATGAGAGTCTGTCAGAAAGTGCCCGGAGGTTGGAAAATTCAGTAAACTAAACAGAGAAAATTCTCAACAGCAGGCTGGCAGAGTGGACTGGATGTTTGGAGAGTAGACAGACTGACAAAGAGAGTTAAAGACAGAAACAAAAAAAGGCACACATACACAGCACATGTGGTTTAAGTGACGGGGGTCAAGGGTCATACAGCGTGGGCTGGGAGCAATAATTTACCTATTCACCATCCCTCTTGTCAAAGTCTGAACAGGTCGCCCACTCCCCCATAGATCTGCGCTACATATGTTAGCGAGCAGGCAGTGTTAGCGCTGTTCCCCACACCTCAGAAGCTAAAGGTGCTGAAATGAATTTCCACTGAAGAACAACCACAATGAGACATACTTTCCATTGCCATCAACAATGGACAGACACTGCCAATGCTGTAAATAGTTTACAGAACTCACAAAAACAGGCAGACATAAGCGCAAACACACACGCATCTAAAAAACAAATACGCCCATGAGCATGAATGGATGCACAGCATGCTTTTGCACACAAGATTGAATGTGTGCGTGCACAGTGTGTAAACAAATGCATGCACTCACACAAGGAATTAAATTTTCCACAACTCTTCCTCAGCATTACTTATTCATTGCAAAAGTTTGGTGGTCCATGGAAAGAAAACTAGTAAAAACGTTGTTTTTCCTATATCTAGTTTACGTTTACAACTATGTTTAAGATTTAGTACATTCTAAGCAGATGTATGGCAGTACTTCAGCATATGAAGTCATACTTTTTTTTTTTTTAAAACATCCTCCACCACCTTCCTTAGCTATTAATATCAACTGACAACATCAATACGCTCCACTAATTGAAATTCATGTTTTGCTGCAACAGTGATGATTAGAGAAAACAAAAACATCACCAAATAAACAACAATATTCGTAGACTGTTCAAGGGAGTGAAAATAAGCAGTGTTTACATATGCAACCTCTAGCAGTTGTATGAATAAGTGTAACAAAAAAAAAGGAAAAAGAAAAAAAAAACCAGAGTGACGCCAGTTTGCTGATGACATTAACTAAGGCTGGGTCACTGTGTGAACTTACACACAACAGATCGAGTTTTGTGTCTTGCCTCAAGGTGAAGGTAAACTGTTGTCTCCAGTCCTGATGTAGTCCTCTTATTATATCTCTTGGCACATTTTCCCCCCAACATTAACTAAGTCGTGCTTGAGCCAATAGATTTTTTTTTTTTTTTTTTTTTTAATCGGTAGCATTATCACAGCCAAAATGCTGCAGTTATTTAGTATCTTGTAACACTATTTTGGCAGTTTTGGGAGCCAAGGGACTATTCTGTCAGGTAGGTATGAGGATCAGTTGAAAATCTTACAGTCATGCAGGGTGATATGATTGGAGCTCAATACAGCCCCTGTACGACACACAGCCATAACTCCAAACACCATCCAAGGCAGAGTTAATGTTCCCTGCTAGGTTGGAGCAGCTCAAAAAAATCTGTCAGATCTGGTTCAGCTTTTTCTGTTCAGTTAGTCACACCTTCTCTTATATCCCATCATCTGATAACGGGAAGATAACTGAAATCCAAAACTCCCCTGCACCTCCTCTAATCCCCCGCTTCTCTGTGTGCTGCACTCCTAACAGGCCATCTGGGAATTCAAACACCAACAACACTCCCTTTCCGAGCAGGTCGCTCAGTCAAATAAAATGGTTTCTGAATATTTACCAAACACGCCTGCCTCACTTATATGGGGCCAAAGTTATGTCACAGCTAGTAATTCGATGCAAAGCTCATAACCACTTAGTGAGACATTCATCTTAGCCCTGAATGAAGATTTACCATGCAGTGTTGAATGTATGCCATAGCTGGTAATTCAAGCCTACGACATTCCCACAGAGAAAGAAACAACTTTCCCACTCACAGGAGTGTAACCTTTCGAAGCTTAGTCTAACATTAAACATTTAGGGCTTTACTTATGTCAAATATGGTAATTCCAACCCACAACTTCCTAACTTTTCCAACAACAACATCCCTCAGGTTTATCAATTCACTAACTTATGAGCTGACTGAGAAAGCAGAGCTGCTCGTATTAAACTCGCACTGCACTTTGGCAAGAAGTCATTCAACTGGAACTGCTGCCTATGATCTTTTACCATAAGCTCCATGACCAGAACAGACCAGAATCGTAGCCAGGCAGGGTATTTATGAGAATTAGTCCACCCTCATATTACTGTAAACTGGTATGTTACTGTAACCAGCACTGGCCGGCCCCATATGAACATCATTAAGAGTGACAATGGAGGGAATAGGATTTCCAGGAATAGACAGACCAGCCTTTAAATCTTTGTCAGCTTGTGAATGCAACCAGGCACCGACAGCCTTACCAGAACACACCCACGTATACAGGTACATCTGCACATAAAGACACACACACGCACACACTCTTTCTTTGGGTCTGCTTCCTCACTCTTGTTCTTTAGACATAGCCACAAACCATCTTGAGCACACACACATGCACTGTACAGCACAGTGCTATCACATGCAAGCAATCAGCATGCCTCAGATGAGCAAAACATGGGGCAGATGAAGGCCGTGGAAAATTCCTAAATGCTTATGTTGACCACTAAGTACAGCTGATTTATGATATTTAAATTCTGCATCCTTCAAAACAAGTTCCACGAGTCATATTTGGGCGAGTTATCAAAACATAAACGAATGTAAATCAAGACGAGCCCTGTTTTGCTGCTTATATTTACACCCTGTTTTCAAAGACAGGCCCATCTGACAAGGTCTCCCATATGGTACGTAGACAATGTTTTGAATCCAGTGCAACCACACCAAATTACAATGCTGTGTAACACATTAAACCTAGAACTAAGCTAAAATGTTACTCCTTTTTTCCACTTTTACATTCCTGAAATGTTGAATATGACTACATGAGACAAAGTTTCCAAAGCATTGCTACGTTCTCAGTTTAGGTTTAGGTTTTGGACTTACATATTTGTCAGTGGATGGTTCTCCAGGTGGTAGCGACCCCGGACTGAGGACAGGTGAGCTCGCCGGACTGCAGAGCTCAGGAAAGGGGTTGGGGATGGCCGGGAGAGATGATGTCCTCAGCTGCTGCTCCTCTTCCTGCAACCTCCTGGACAATGGAAACAGGACGTAGGACAGTCAGATGATGGACTGAAGTTGCACTCAAGGTATAATTATGAGGAAAAATGTACCGGTGCTTAAGATCATGACCTGGTGCCAGTTATCGAAAAGTGAGATCTTTGAGAACTTCGAAATGAGACCCGCTGACACATGAAATATGTTGGAAGAGAGAGTTGCAATTAACGAAGCATTGCTGTACAGTATTCAGGCTCATGTCTGTTTCTGTCTGATCTACCCATAATGAACGGTCTCTCAGCAAGCGGAAATCACAGACCCCTGCAGCTGGCTAGCTAATTTTCTGCAATATTTATTACCCATCAATATTGAATCAAGACATCACTTTAAAGCGGTTTTTAAATTAGGCACATACAGTGAGAAGTCCGTGTCCAGAAAGAGTAGGATTTGACAGTTCGATCATCAACTTTTAAGGAGTCCACCGTTTTTTGCTTTCTTTTTTTTTTTTAATATCGGAAAGGCCAGTTTGTGAAAGTCGAGCTCTGTAGCGAACACTCGGATTCAGTATACAAGACTCTCTTTCTCCCTTTCTCTATCTATCTCTGTCTCTATGTAGAACCCAGCGAGTTCAAAAGGGAACGGGTCTTTTGATGTTGTCCCATCTGAGCTCGAGAACAGGGTTATCCAGAGGTCAGGCCTGAATAATAAGAACTTCAGGACGCGAGTCTCGGTGTTTCAGAGAGAAAGCGAGAGCGAGAGAGAGCTCATAAGACAGAATACTCCATTACCTGCTCATCCCTCATCTGTTTCTGTCAAATACCACACAGAAAGAGAATAATAGCAGCTGACACCATTTCGCCTGTAATTGCGTGTGCAGTTTATGTGTGTGTCTGTGAGCACATAGCCTCATTTAAATGTATAGAATAATAAACCCTCAGGGAGACGGTGGGTTACTACACCTCAAATTGAAGATGACACTTGTGCTTGGTTCTCGAATGAGTGAGGATTTCACTTTTACTTTCTGCTGGTGTAGTTTGAGACAAAGAGGGAATGACAAGGAGGGATGGGTCATCGAAGGGCTAAAGATAGGGAGAGGGAAGGAAACATTGTGCCCAATTACTAGGAAGGTACACAAGGGATAGGGTTAGAATTTACTCTAAAAGCCTTCTTTTCCACTGTGGGGAAACTTACAGGTTTTCAGCTCTGGGTGTGTTGATAGTGGCCACTTATGTTCAAGTAAGTTATGTTGGAAATGTGTATACACTGTTAGAAATGTCAGCTTATTCCGATTTCACCCAGTCTGTGTGTGGGGTTTGAAAGCCTGAAATGTACTAGAAGCCAGTTTCCTGAAAAACTCTCCACTCAAACTTCTCTATATTCAAGAAACAGGTCCAAGCAATTTGGTTAACCTGCTTATAACTTTCACTCTTAGAGTTAAATGTTGTGGAGAGCAATAAGACATACCCATTATATCATCACCTTCCTACAGTAAGTGCCCAAGTTAAACTGGATACGTTTTTTTGTGTTTCCTGAAAAATCTGAAAAAAATATTTTAGGAAGGCGATGATATTTAGGTTTCGTCACCTTGATAGGTTCAGGAAATCTTTGCTGCCACATTCCATAACCCTGTACAATCAACTCACCTCTGTCTGAGGCCTCTGGTCATAAATCCATTTGCACTTAAATGTCATTTACACATTCCTGGTTGGGAAATTTCAACTTGTTTTGCACCTTATAGGTCAGTTCTATTCAGCACATTACAGTTATTATCCAGATTCTACCCAGATCTTTTTTATTTCTAACTTATAGTGTACAGTGTATAGCGTTTACTCTAATGTTATATTTCTCTTTACTCATATTTGCTGTGATATTATATTGTTACTGAATGTGCGCCATGTTGCTGCTATACTGTAATTTCCCAGTTTGGGATAAATAAAGTCAGTCCGTCCGTCCATCTGTCCGTCCATATTTAACAGTAACTACTTTTTTCAAAAAACAGCAACACAACTGAGTAGCTGCAAATAGGATTGACTATTACTGAAATAAGCATCTGCAGTATTTCTTCCATTTTCCCATGAGTTTACCTTAATCAAATGAAAGATCGAAGGACTGAGGGTGTTGTATATTGTAAAAATTTGCAAAGACCCTTGAGGTTTATTTGTGAATTACATGAATAAAAGCAACGTATCTCCACAGAAAACATTCATTCGTTGGTGTATTCAACCTACCTGACAGCGAGGATGTGCATGGGCTGTGACCGTCGGAGGCTCGTCTGGGGCGAGTCTGCAGACGAGGAGGAAGAGGAGGGCGGCTCTGGGGATACGTGGCTTGGCACGTGCGAGTGCTGACCCTGCCGCTGCTGGTTGAGTTGTGTGTGATGGTGATGGTGATGATGGTGGTGGTGGTGTGAGGAAGAGGTCTGTCCGTTGTGGAGCAGTGGGGTGGACTCTGTCTGCTGACCACTACATGTGGAGTACAGGCTCTCCAGAGACGAGTTCATATCATTCACCAAGGCTTCTAAATCAACGTCATCCTCTAGAAAAATCAGAGTAAAAAAGCACACAGTGACACACTGCAAAAATCTAAATCTTACCAAGTGTATTTTTCTCATTTCTAGTCCAAATATCTCATCACACTTAAAATA
>JAPQRP010000010.1:17759228-17770295 GCA_037367295.1 Apogon hyalosoma | reverse complement strand
GGAGTGGGAATTGTATATGTTATGTGGAAAATCCAAAAGTATTGTTTTTTTCCTTCTATGACTGTCACTTTTTTTTTTTTTTTTTTTTACCTTGATTCCAATAAAAAGAACATGGGAAAAAATTGCAACTTTAACCTCAAAATGAATAAATCTGCTTAATTTTACATGAAGCCAATTAGAGGCAGACCATTCCCAGCATGATCTGCAAAAGCGCTGTGTCCACTTATAGCATTCTGTGAGTAAACACTAGAAGCAAGTGGAAATCCCTTCTTACGTAATTATCTAGAACGAGATCAGGAGGTCACTCTAGTGTCTGCTCTAGTGCTTCATTTATCTGTTTGTTTCTACTGTAGAAACTTAGCTCTTTTCTAAGCAGAGCTGAGCCACGGATAAGCCGACTGTGACGGACCTTTGACAAGGAAGAAATGTTGTTTAAGGTTTTCAGATGAGAATAGCTCCTAGTCATATCAAACCTTTAAATCATCTGTTTGTTTGTTTGTTTGTTTTTTTATTATTATTATTTTGGCAGAAAACTTACATGACATGAGTGCAATTCACTTCTAAGTAGGTAATACTTAATAAAGTGACATCTCACCACCTACATTAAATGCATGGATTACAGTAAAAAAAATAAATAAATAAAAATTGCTCCAATCACCCCTTGACCCTCAACTGTAAAACTGTGCATATCAAACAAATAAACACTCTGATGTCACACCACTGATCTTCATTGGGGTCAATGTACGGCAAGTAAAAACACACTAAAATAAAGCTGACAGACTTCACACAGCAGCCCCAACATCATAATCCACTGAAATATTCACACTAAAGCTCAAGTTAACAAATGCAGCGCTATGATAATGTAGGTTTGCTGATGGCTTATGGGAAAGAAAAGAAAAAGAAAGAGCCCCAGATTAATGAATCTACCTGTCTCAGACTCTCTCACGGCAAAGTGTTATCCTCTAGTGCTGGCATGATTGTATGGCCAACACATTACTTCTGATTTCTGCTTACACATCAGTCTACCTCATGTTTTATGTGTAATACACTTAAAAAAAAAAAAAAGAAAAAAAGAAAAGCGGGGCACGGATAGTAAAGTACTTTTGTATTAAATGAAAAGTGCCTTAATCATCAATCACCCTGCCACTAACGTTCACTTTTTCACACAGGTATTACCTCATCACCGTTTTCCTCGCTTCGCACACACCTTTATTTATTCACCAGTCGGGATCATAGAACAGAAACAAGATTAAAGCGCTGATACAAAGCCTTGGGTTTTGGATGAATGTTATCTTCACTTTCATCTGTTTTGAATTTCTTGTGTAGTTTTGTCAGGACAAATTTTCCACGACCCTGGAATTTTCACAGTGAGTGACTTTTCTCATTCTGCAAGTGGAGGTACATCTGTTATACTTGAATGCTTTGCAAACACCTAAGAATGACGGTGTGCTTGTGTGCATGTGCTATTCTCTGCGTACACAAAGGTCAATATATCGCAGTTATGTCGTCATCCCAAACCATGGGCAAAGGTGAAAAGTTCATCTTGTAAAAATCTCCGCTTGGTCCCTTTAATAATCTTCTAAAGCGTGAGATGAGATAATAGGGTTTGGCGCAGTTTGAGGACAAACTACAAGGGTAATTAATGTCTACACAACGCATTTACACTCCCAGTCAAAACTTCGGACTCACCTGCTCATTTAAATGACATGAGATGGACCGCAGATGGTCAACAAGTGCTCAGCATCTTTAAGAACTCCTTCAAGACTGTTGGAAAACATTTCAGGTGACTACCTCATGAAGCTCATCCAGAGAATGCCAAGAATTCGCAAAGGAGTAATAAAAGCAAAATGTGTCATTTTGCAGAAAATATAAAACATACTTTGAGTTAGTTATGTGACACTTTTTAACTACATAATTCCATATGTGTTCATTCATAGTTCTGATGCCTTCAGTGAGAATCTACAACGTAAATAGCCATGAAAATAAAGAAAAAACAGGTGAGTCCAAACTTTCGACTGGTAGTGTACATGGTCGTACATTTCATCATATGTTCAATTTTTCTTGTAAATTCGCTTGCAAATCTCTGCCCAATCTGTGCAGTTTCATTTTTGTTGGGTTAATTCCATTCCGTGTTCTGAATTACTCTGCATGCCTCATTAAAAACGTACCCTTTTTCACAACACATTTATATTAATCTTTGCAGTCAAAGCAATAAGGTGGAAACTCAGAAGTGATATTCACACCATTATCCCTGATTTCACCCTAATACAAATACAAGTGTGCAAGTACAAGCACACACACAGAGGCACACACATAGTCCCCGGTGAGGATCAATGGTCTCATGAAAGCCTGTCTCTTTAAGCTGCGGAGATCTGGGAAACTCTAACAGGCTGAACTCTCCGTCCACTAGCCCCAGGGTCAGAGGTCATAGATAAAGCCATGACCCAGATGACGAGCAGACAGGCTGCCGTTTGATCAAGCTAATATTGCTACTGGTCTAACACAAATGTTTGGAGGCCCTTTGATCTGCACAGGCAGATGTGAATGAATCACGCAAACCTTCAACCTGATGTTCAAAAGTCAAGTCATACGGGTAGTTAAAATCCTTTGGAGCTTGTGGTTTATTGGTTTTCCATGTACGCTCTTTATTAGCGTTTTTACGTAACATAATTTAACATCTACTGAAATGTTTGGCACAAATTTAGTTGAACTCAAAAACAGTGGCTAATCATTGATTGAAAATTAAAAGAAAAATAAATGTAATGGAAGAAATTTGGAAAGAATTTAGCATGTGGACCGAGTCGTTTGTTACTTGCTTTAACAGAAATGTAGAGAGGTAACACACTGCATTTGTTGAAAAACCTCCAACCTCCTCCTCGTGACAGACAGTAATACATAAAAGAATTGTTTATGGTAATATCAGAGCAGCTTTGCTTCAAGACTGGGCCATAAAAATGTCAAATATTATCTGTCGCCAAATCAAGGACTTCCACCCACATGTCCTCTGATGAGACATGCGACGTGAACGCTATGGAGCAAACAGTGCCAATACGTTGGTATGTGAACTGAGGTGGATCAATCTACAAAATCACTGAGTCGATACAACTGAAAGAACATCGATGGGGACTACCGAAGTCAACCGATCAATTGTTTCTCTGAATCTTATAAAAAGAGACATTAAGCCATGAAATGTGCACTACTGAAATACCATAAACACTTCAGTGTAGTTCTATGTTTTCATGCATGCACCAAGATGTTCCAACACTGTAAAGAAACTGCAAATCTAAGTCGCAAATAGTCATCAACAGCGACAATATCACACAGCGGCTGCCATGTGGTACCGTAGAGCATGAATGAATGAACATTTAGACCTACTGTTAAATCTAATGGGCTCATTTAGACTAAAGAGGATCTAGTGCCTGCCCTTCAAAAGCCTAAATATTGTGGCTCCAGACAGATATTTTTTTCTCCTCTCTGGGCATAAATGTCTCCTGAGACAGTAAATGTTTCCGACCCCTGCTCTATATATCATCTTACTCTCTTACTGGGACAACCGTTAATAATTAGGTTCAATATTAAACACGTGATATGACTCCTATCGCACTAAACATTACATAAAGGGCCCTGTTCCCACAACGCAGCAGCAGAATTAAAAGATCAGTCATCACCTGGGGGTGTGGGCCACAAAAGATGCTTTTATAACTCTGTTGGACCAACATCTTACACATACTTACCCACCCTGCAGTAATTTGTGAATTATATGTGTTCACAGCGGTGGAATGCTCCGACTGCACTGACCCACGCTCTTTATTCAGGATGAGATTAGACAGATATGGAGTTTATGTCCTTGCCTTGTAAAGTGTATATTATCTAATGTACCAAATGTATTCTTAAGGATGTTTGTGAGGATCATATTAACCTGAATTTAGACCGTGATGACTGTTTGGAATTCTTGGAATCAAATCTGGAGCATCGCTAAGAAGGTTTAATTTTAGTTTCCTGTCTTAAATCCGTAAATTAGAAGATGACTGGTTTGTACTGTTAAATAGTTTGAATTCCAGCTAACACATTTTCAGAAGTGAAAATATGAGAGTGTTAGCCTAGCACTCTGGATATACAAGTGTAATTCCAGACAACGTGACGGGATCCAGGGTGCATTTCTATATTTTTAAGTGGTGTTATTATTAGATAAAGTTTCAGTAGGTTCTTGCTAGTGATTTTCAAGTCTTAAACTCAGCATTTTGTTTCCATAAAACCCCGGCTGAGTTGTTCCAATAGCATATAAATTCCGCTTAAAGACAGGTTTCAAAGTGATCACGAAACCCCTCTGCAGGAAATTGCCTCTTACCTGATAATTTGGATGATGCAGGAAGTAATCCGGACATCCAGCCACAGCCATGTTTGGCGCTTTTCGGTTCTTTCGTAGAATTTGTGCGGTCAGGTCAGTTTCGGCGGAAGATGGACAGAGGGGAACCTAAAGTGGGACAAAAGCAGACAAATGGAGGTTAGTGGAAAACTACAAAAGAAGAAGGGGAGGGTGGGAAGGTCCATGAGAGGAAGGATGACAGAAGGAGAGGAAGATGAGGTTCTGAGCAGACAGATATAGCACAGAGTACTTCTTAACCCACATAGACCCACAGTAAACAACATCGACGAGTAACAAGGGATGACGTGCTACTGGTTATAAAGGAAAAGTAGTCATGTCAAAATTGATAAAATGCCTGTCACCCTTTTATATAAAAAAGTCAACCTTTAATTATGCCACTTTTGTGATAACAGCACATATTACAACTTTTTATTCAGCTTACCTTGATTTGTGCGGCTGAATCGATTAGATCGGGGTGTCAAACTCATTTTAGTTCACACTGCAAAAAACGATGTCCAAAATCAAGATAAAAACACTAAATCAGAGGAAAAAGGTACTTAAAACTAGAGAAATATCTGTCCGTGCAGCAAGATAATTTCACTAGACAAGATTTCTTCAATTACGATATTAAATCTATAAATAAGCATGTCTATAGATGTATGAACACTTAAAATAAGAAATTAACTCTAAACAAGATGAAGTATCTAACACTTCTAAATCTAAAGGTTTTTTTGTTTGTTTTTTTTTAATCTTGGTAAGAACTAAATAATTTGCAGTACAGGGGCCACATTCAGCCCAATATGATTTGAAGTGGGTCAGACCAGTAAAGTAATAACAGCGAAAAAAAAAAAAAGTCAAGTGACCTTATGAAAATGTTTACATCTACAAAGTTTCCTTAAAAATCGGAATAACATGAACAGTCTGAAACATCTTAAGAAAAATAAGTCCAATTTTAACAATATTCTGCCTGGGTTTATCATTTACACATGTGCATTACAACTTACATTACAATTACAAATACACAAAACATTTAGTAATGAGCAGAATGTTGTTAAAATGACACTTCACTTAAGACATTTCAAGTTATTCACATTTTTTGTAAAAGGATAGTTTGTAAATGTAAATACTTTCATGTAATTTTACTTTTTTTACACAAAAAAAAGAGAAAGGTTTTCATTATTTATAGGTTATTATGATACTATTTTATTGGTCTGACCCACTTTAGATTGAATTGGACTGTATGTGGAACCTGAATTAAAACTATTGTGACTACATTGATTTTCAGTATGTACAGTGTAGCATTTCACAAATTCAACCTGTGGGCCACATTGGACCCTTTGGTGGGCTGGTTTTGGCCCGCGGGCCATATGTTTGACACCTGTGGATTAGACAAAACTGAGTGTTTCACTATATTACTCCATATGTGCCTGCTGTGCACTGATGCATAGTGTGGAGTTTATTGCTGAGGGTAAAGTACATACACTGGAGCCAAAATAAGCCACAGTATCTTTCATTTGGATAATAAAAGAGCTAATACAACATTGCATTAGTTTTACAGTACATTCGCAGAGTGTGTTGTAAAAGACGTGCAACATAAGTGGCCTAAAGATCAAATCCATTGAGACTTTATTGGTGACAAAGATTTAGAAATTTTCAGCAATGGAACAGACAAACATACACCCCCTTCACTTTTCCTCTCCCGCCTTTTATTCACTGTCATTTAATTTCAGGATTTGTTTAACTTTCCCAATCAATATTATTGTTCAAATCAGATCAATACATTTTTGAAAAATCAGCAGCAATGTGAACTTTGTACGCTAACTTGACTGTAAAAGAAATCTCACTTCAGGGGACTTTAAAGGTGTTCTTCTATGAGGCTCCCTCGCGGCCATCCTTCGGGCAAAATTACCACAAATTCAACAACACGGACTTTAGTCTATTTGAACTTCTTAAAGTGGGTATCCTATTAACCTCTTGGCACTGCTGCCACTGAAAAAACACCTGTAAACACTGGCCCAAAAATACACTGCAGGCACCTCTCCAGGTCTTAAGTTAGACCAGGAGTATATTTTGAGCTAAGCAGCTCTGGCTCATAACTATGATGGTCTTTTATGCAGCAGTTCATGACCCCCTGTTGGTATTTCAAAAATATGACCTGCCATTTTATATACAGCTAATATTATCTCATGTTTGCATTAGCGGTTTTGAGCATGCCACGCTTGCGGCAGTAGAATGTGTGTGTGTGTGCGTTGGCATTTCTGCTTGTACATATGCATGTGTGCATGTATATGTGTGTGTATATGGATGTTTGCATATGCTGTGCATGCGGCTGAGTGCGGGGGTGTAAAAGGGCTCTATTTTTAAGAGGTTTCAGGGTCTTTCAGAAGCTGTACTTGAGTTGATATAGTGTTGTGTATCTTGCTGTCTCTGAGTGACTATTCAGTGTAAAATCACAGGACTACACTTCCCCCCAAGTACAGTCGAATGCCACGCTGGAGAGTTGGCTGTCAGTAGTCACTTTTCCATTGACCCTCTAATTGCGCAAATATAACTTGTGCATAAAAATTTACCTAATGGAAATTTACCCAAAACTCTTGTTTTTCAGTTATTTTTATTTTTATTTAACTGTTTTTTAACCAGGAAGTCCCTTGAGATAAAATCTATTTTTCGAGGGAGACCTGATTAAAATTTTTTGCAGTGGCAAGAGGAGGTTTTTTGGGCATAGTGCAATTGGTATATCACACAAAACTGCAATCGAAAGACCTTTTTCCACAATTAGTCACGTGAATTAAAAAAAAAAACAAAACAGATGTTGACATACGTTATAACAAGCGAAGAAGAACAGTTTTAACAGAAACATGGTGTCGTATGTGTGGACACACCAGAAAACCAAATCATTTTTTAATTTAGTACGGGATAGAGGGGTAATATATAATAAAAATGAATATATCTGTAAATCAACGTGATATTTAAGTCTGTCGCCATGTTTAGGGAATGACTTCTCGTGTCATCTCGTGATAATAAACAAACAAATCACCGCATTTGTGATTTAATGGAAGAACCAACATGACACACTTGTTTTTTCAACATTTAGTAAATATCAGTAAAGTTTTGTGCATATGTCCAATGGAAAAGTAACAAGTGAAAAATGACGAAGCAGAATTGTCCAATAATACTAAAATATACAGCTGCTTAGCTACGTGTCATACAATATGAGAGCAGCTTTAAAGCAAACTGATAGTACAAATGCAATAAAAATCAAGGACAAGCATGAGGTTGCATTAATTTTCCACTTTGCCAAATGCACAATTCTGCATCTTGATGGAATTCGAAGCACTGATGGTGTTCGCCAAACCTTTAACTCTTCATTTTTTGTGTCATATTGTGTATTGTGTGAAAAAAAAACCTCAAAATTGTGTCAGCTGATCAGATTTAACTGCTGAGCTCTCCCTTTCTTTGTTTTTCTTTTTTTTTTTTGTTTTTTGTAGAACTAAAAATGAAAGGTCTTCTTTCTACCTTCAAAATTGGGCAAGCAAATAATGTCCAGACCATGAATGCATTCTAAACAAAGGGCTTGGCACTACCATCACTCGGACCGATGAAAGGCCTTGCTTGTGATGAGTGTGTGTATGTGTGTGTGCGAGTGTGTGTGTTACTGTCTCTCAAAGTGTGTGGCCCCGACAGGCTGGCATACAAGGACAGCTCTTCATTTACACATTATTTACAGACACACAGTTTACAACAAAAACAAAACAAATTAACATCAGCCTTAACTCTTCAAGCAGCCCCTCATTAGACATCACAGACTTGCTGAATAGCTGAGGATGAACTGTATGTTTATTATATTTCAGGAGTCAGGAGGTTGAGCAAGAGCGACACAAGTAGGCTATGACTAACTACACAGCAACAGAGAGGCTTTGAGTCGTGGAAGCCTGAACCATTTAAAATATCACCTTGATTCTATCAGGATTAAATATTGAACCTTACAAGTTACAAGAATAAAGTCATAGTACCTGGATAAAAATATATAAGAAAATCCTGGTGCACAGTACTCAGATGTATAATAGATAAAGATATATGGGATCAAATCTTGCTGCTATCTTTCTGAATTTCAACATGTAATAGATTTTAATAGTTACAAGACCATGTAATGCATAATATTTACATTTCACTGAAGGGTCAAGGACCTCAGCTCCAAAATGCAGCCAATGCGCAAGTATTTTAAAGGTATAATACCACTGACGACCGGTGGGGTTGGTCCAGAAGAACACTCTCTAAGAATAATAAATCAATCATTTTCTCCAGGACTAATTCCAACCTCATTCATTTTATATGGAATCTATTATAAATGATGTGACGCTCTTTAGAGTTACTGCTCTATTAATAAGATCTACGGTTGAATAGAAGGTTTAGACAGGCTTTGATTGACAGATCTGTATCAAAGCCTGCTCGCCCGCCAAGTCTGACTTTTGGAATTTGTTTTTCCTGGCCAACGGTTTCACTCTAGTTTTGGTTAAGAGGTTCCACAAACAAGACTGTGAAATGGCTTTGTGAGGCAGTGCTTGAGGAAGTTGACCCTTTTATTGAATCTGTGAGGTAGTGTTTAGCATCGACTCACCCATAACCCCTTGCGCTCCCACAGCTCCACCCATTTTGACTAAATACAGTCACTTCCTGTTCAAAAACACCAACACAGCGATGATCAAATCGTAAACTACTGTCTTCAAAAGTAAGGTCAGGGTTCCAATATCCACTAATAATAATGAAAGTCTGAGATTTCACCTTATAGTTAGAGTATGTACAAAAAAGGAGTTTTTCCATATGATCCTACATGTGATATTTAAGTAACAGACTTCATTGCTTGTGCAGATGTAACATAATTCAGATATTTTAGACAGGAGTGTATATAAACATCTGTACAGTAACAGGTTAGCAGAAGTCCGCAAAGCCATTATTATTTCTACTTGGAAATGTTCCTGACACTTTAATACAACTTCAAGAAATTATATAACCACTTTTAATGTTGTCAAGGAAACTACTACAGTGTAATGGGTTAGAGATGACTTTGCTTCTATTTCCATATGGAAATCACTGACTATGACATCAACAAGACTATGATACTATACCATATTGGAGGCCCAGGGAGTGAAACATAAGTGAACACGAAAGCTCATGACTGAGATGAGAATAAATCCAAGACACCACGGATTAAAAAGATCATGATCATTACTTTGAGTTTTTAATCGTATGAAGAACTGTAAAGTGATTTACACTGCCTGTTAACGGACCATGTAGTAAAAATTAAGTAAGAAATAAATAAAAACAGAAACAAACTGGTGACGTGTGAAACAAAGCTAAATTGAAATAGTCGTCACAGGTGTATGTTTTTTCCACGCGTGTGATAAAACATGTGAAAAAGCTCTGGCGTTCCATGTAGAATTAAAATACCTTGCAACCCGAATTTCAAAGTGCTTCTATGTGCCGCGGGGACTCTAAGTGACTGATATATTGACCGAACACACACGCACCTTTGCTTAATTGCTCACTGACACAGTCAAAGCCGTTCCAGTGCAGGGATTAGGTCCTCGCAGAGCCCTTTGATTTGGCTCCTTCCACTTGAACAACAAACTGAAACCTAACTATCACTAACGGTGACAGCGCAATTATCCAGACGGTGTCACCACGACATAAAGGGGGCAACTTTGAGGTATTATGGCTGTACCCTGCGAAGTGACCACGTCTGGATTAATTAAAGTTATTTTTTCTTGGATGTATTTTAGCGTCAAACACAACAACAGGTATCGTTTGTCATAAAGTCTTTACACCGGTCCAACTTAAAGTGGACCTGGGTGTTGACTGTGATGGATTAATAATGTCATGCAAGTTTTCAGTTACTTTTTTTAACCGGGATGAAAGAAAACCATGTATTATTCTTGAGGAAATAGTTTTAGCAGCAATTTGACAGCAAGTGTATGGGTTTCCTTGTTTTAGCAGTTACTTTCAATAAGATAAGTGAATCTTGTAAGAGGCAAAAGTTACGACAGCTGAACAGCACATTTCTCTCTCAGTGTTACATAATGTATTGAATAATACTTTAAAGTACAGTTGAAATCCACAATGAATTAAACATCACTTTAACTTTTGGTAAAAAAAAAAAAAACAACATAAATGGGTAAAGCCTATAAGAATAAAGGGGGAAAAATGACATTCAAACCGTATCAGTGATTGGTGTCTGAGAGAAAAACTTTGTAAACTCTGTATATTACAGATAAATGGAGTAAAGAACTGTTGGTAGAATTAAGTGATGACACCGAGTATGAAATATGTGAAACTCAAGTGACTACATCTAATCCCAGAAATTGGAAAATCATGAGATTTTTTATAACACCAAAGATCAAAAAGGCTTCATTATCATTACCTCAGCCCTGTTGGAGGTTGTGCGGTGATGCGGTGAGCAGGATGTGGGTCATGCGCATGTTTTTTAGCAGTACACAAAATGATCCCAACACTGGAATCAGTGAAGAATCTGGAAAAATATTGGGATACGAACTACCAAGGACATGTTCTGTGCTGTATTTGGGTCATTTAACAGGAAAAGACATACCAAGTAAGGACAAACATTTGATTAAAATCCTCTTGATAGCATCTAAAAAAGCCATCACATGAAAATGGTGTAAAGAGGACTCCCCCCCCACCCCACC